>CM031873.1:7784282-8177704 GCA_018697195.1 Certhia americana | reverse complement strand
CAGATACATACACACACGCACACACACACACAGACACACACACACACGCACCCTCACACACACACACACATACACACACACACCCCCTCACACACACATACATACACACACACACACACCCTCACACACACATACACACACACACACACCCTCACACACCCTCACACACCCTCACACACACACACACACATATACACACATATACACACACACACATATACACACACACACACACACACACACACATACACATGCACACACACACACCCTCACCCTCCGCCCCCCGGGCGCCTCTCGCCGCCCTCCCGCACACCGGCCCCACTCCCCGCGCTTCCGCCCGGCTCCCGCCTCCGCTCCCTCCCTCCATCCCTCCACCGTGTTTACCCCCGGAAGCCCCTGCTCCCCACAGCCCTCCCCTCCTCCTCCCGCCCTTTCCGCGGCGGGCCGGGCCGGTCCCACCGGCTCGGCCCCCCACCTCCTCCGGCGACCCCCTGCTCACTCTCAAAGGCCTGAAGAAAGAGGTCGTGGTCGGCCTGGATCTGTTCCATCTTCGGCTTCTTCACGGGGGGCAGAGCCGCTGCCGCCGCCGCCGCTGCCGAGGAGGCCGAGGAGCCGCCCGAGTACCCACTGCCTCCCCCGCCGCCGCCGCCGCCCGCGGCACCGCCGGATTTGCCGCCGGGAGCCGCCGCTGCGGCGGACCCCCCGAACCCGCCACCTCCTCCGCCGCCACCTCCTCCTCCTCCGGCGGGGCCGCCAGCGGAGCCCGAGCTGGGCCCCGCTCCTCCACCGTGCTTCTGAGGAGCCATGGGGGTGGCCCCGGGCGGGCCCCGGCGGGACGGAGACCGAGCGAGGCGGGCAGGGCCGGCCGGGGTGGGTGCGTGAGGCGGGGGGGGGGAAGCGCCGCGCTCCAACTCCGCCAAGTCTCCTCCGCCCCGCTCCCCTCAGCACCGCGGCCGCCGAGCCCGACCGCCGCCGCCTGCCCGCCCCCCGTGCGCGCCCATTGGCTGCGGGGATGGCGCCGCGCCACTCCATTGGCTGGCGCCGGCCCCGCCCCCGCGTGACGCGCGGATGGTTCTGGAAGCGTTTGGTTGGTCCGCGCGCTCGGCGCGCGTCCCCCCCCCCCCCCCCCCCCTGAACTGAATTCGCGGGAAAGCGCCGCTCGCGCTCCGGCGCGGGGCATGATGGGTAGGCGGAGGCCCCCGCCAGCCTGAGGGGCCGCTGGCCGGCTCGCCCTCACAGCAGCCGGCAGCGCTCTGCCGAGTCCACGGGCTGCCCCGGGCCCCGCGCTATCCTGGCCCCCGCCTCTCCATGCCCCACCCCCGGCTCTACGCGTACCCCCGGGCTCTCTCTCCATGCCACCTTCCGCTGCCCCTGCGGCTGCATAGTGGCTGATACCCCTCTTGCCTGAGGGGTTGTTCCGCTGTCCACAGAGCTCAAGAGCTAAATTTGTCAAAAATAGAAGCTTAGGTATAAGTTGGTAGCGGTTTTATGCTGGAAGTGGTTATACTGGGTCGGCCATGAGGTCCTGCTGCTATCCCGTAGCTTTAACCTTAGCTAACCGTGACTTTTCCTCAGAGGATGGCACAAGGAAGTTGCCCGTCCGTGCAGGGAGACTTGAATTCTGAGGCGAAGTATCTCTGTGTTCATGAGATCTTCCTCTGTCCCCAGGGAAGTGCAGGCTGTGCCCCTGTGGCCTGCCCTGAGAGCCAGGCGGGGCCGAGCTCGGTGCAGGAGCCGAGCCCCTCGTGTGTGAGGGAACACCGAGTTCTCCACACCACGGGGAAATTCAGCAGCGGCTCCTTTTAATCACCGCCTTATCAGCACTGCGGCAGCTCATACACAAAAGGCTTCGGCAGCTGTTCCGTTCTGTTTGCTTTCTTTCGCAAAAGTTCTCCGGGGTAATTGTACAGGGTAGGGTAAGAACGGTCTATGTGCGAAATACAGCCTTGAATTCTGATACCAGATGCAGCTGTGGTGCTGGTACCCCACCGTCTCCGTTTATCTTCTCATTTCTAGCGTTAAGAAAAATGAACTTAGCAATAAATATTAAGAACGAAGACCATGTTTCAAAGGCAGTCATGCTATAAATGTGCCCTACATTATCAATAAAGGGAGATTCTAAATTAAAATAAATGTCTCATTTGTCCCTGATTATGTTTAAAGGACATATACATATATACACCCCAAACATTCAAACAAACAAGTATTTGTTGACTCTTGCACCCTATTTTTGCTTTTTCTGCTGTACCATTTATATTTTCTTCCTTGATCTTCCCCCCCCCCCCTTCCCTCCTCAGGCATTTCAGGTTTTACCTGCAAGCTTTTCAGTATTTTGCTTCAGACTTAATTTTCTTACATTTTAATACATTTATTGTTGTCACCACTTTACCTATGTTGTATATTCTTTAACAATGTTATTTATTTTATCCTGTTTATAATTGTCTCTGCTTAGTATTCCAGCTTCATCTTCTATTTCCTATTCAATTTCTCGACAGCCACTTGTAGTTACTGAATATTTCATTTCATGCCTAATTTCATGCCGATATTTAATTTCTCACTCCTGAGAAATTAAATTAAATTTGATACACTGCACATTTTTGAGGACCTTACCTGTAATTTCTTTGCTCATAATATCCAGGACTTCCTGGTGATGCTTCTGATGTTTGGTGTTTGGCAGGCTGGACTCAGAAGCTAAAGAGCAACAATATCCCAAATTATGGTTATCTTTAGGTGATCAGAGGTTGAGTTTGAGGCCGGTGACACCCTGTTACAAGTGACAAAGTGTACCAACACTGAAGTATGTGTGAGAAAGGCTCCTCAACGCAGTATAACTGCAATTCAGTCCTTGGAAGTTGTTTATTGCCTAACTTATTCCTCTTTCCTCCCAACTGCTTCCAAGCCTCTGTTGCTTCTGATGGGACACCCTTCTAAATTTCAGAACTGTGAGGAGACAGAGGACAGCCTTCTAAGCAGGAGTAAAAGATAATTCAGCAATTAATCTCTGGCATTGAGTTGGATCTGCTTGTGAACAGAGGAATCAGGGCTGCAACTCCTGCTTTGAATGAGACAGGACAGTGCAACACCACATCTGTGTCTGAGCCCTCTGGAAACTTAGGACTGGCTGCCAAACAGGAGTGCTCTAGTGGCTTGAGCCTACTTTCCTTAGCTGCTAAAGAGACTCTTCATTTTGAACTTGTTCAATTGACCTGAAGGACCTGAAGGACCACAAAGTATTCATGAAGCATAGTCCTCAAAAACTCTGAAATGTCATTCCCCATCCCTGGAAGCGTTCAAGACCAGGCTGAATGGGACTTGGAGCAACCAGGTCTGGTGGAAGGCACCTCTACCCATGACACAATTTGAAAGATGATGATCTTTAAGGTTCTTTCCAACCCAAACCATTCTGTGATTCTATGACTCATCCTATATTTGGAGCTTCATAGAATGGATGGCTAGGAAGAGCACAGGGCACAAAATAGCAAATAACTTTTATTTATTTTGCCCAATTCGAAGCAAGAAAAAGAAATAATTTCTTTTTAGAAAGATGGAAATCATAGCAGTTTCTTCAGAAGAAATGAGCTATGGTGCAAGACTCTTGTGACCTTGCCCTGCTTGGTAATATAGAACCCTACCGATTTTACAGATGAATTTATTAAAACCCAAAAAATGAAAACATTTTTCTTGCATACATCTACATCAGATAACAAAGTTGGCTGAAAATGTGTCTTCTAATAAAGAAGTCTAAAAAAGACGCAGTGAAATAGAGTGTGCCTGCCTGAAATTGACATAAACACATTAAATTAAAACAGTAGAAGATTATGAATATTGTATCTTTTTGGCATAAAGATAAAAAGCACCCTAACAGAATGGAGGAAAAAAAAAAAAGGCAGTTTAATAAGTTTAAGATGATAAATGGAAGAAACAATCAATTGAAAACCAGGAGTGCTATTAGAACAAAACCCTGAAACAAAAGCAGTAGGTGGCAGAGGTGCTTTCATGCTATGTCACATTTTTGATATTGAGATGGTCAATCCATACTTGTATTCATATCCTGCCAGTGGGGTTCGCATTTGATATCCAAAATATCAGATTTGTTTCCTGCAAACTGAAAGCATATGCTACTTGTAAATCTCTTTTTCCTATGGCTTTTTGCAGTCTGTGTGTGCCCAGCATTCCCGTCATCTTTAGTGGATGAACTGCACTGATTTTTGCCCCTTCAGATATATATGTAAAAGAACATGCATATTTTATAGCACTTTATGGATTTTTGTTTCTCTTCATAGTTACATGATTTTGTTTGTTGCCTGTAGTACCCCTATGGCCACACTACTTAACTTTCCAGCTTCCAGTCCTCCAATACTGTCTCACAACAAGAATATTCACAAAAAAAGTGGTTTTTTTTTTTTTAAAGGAGAAATAAATACTTGTATATGTGGAACTCAGGCTAAATGAAGGTTCTGTCAGTAGGGTATAGTCAGTCAGTATATTTATACTGATTTCCACGCATCTTTAAACATAGATCTGTCTATATAGATTGTTAGTACCTAACTATATACTACTACAGATCAATTTATCATTTGGGAAATTAATATTACATGTAACTTTGGGATGAAAGAGTCTTTATGAGCTAAATGTATAAACATTTGGTCAGTCTTCTTTAAGGATTGGTTCCAGATTTGGGCCATCATGAAAGCCAACGTCAGTATTTATTAGGGAGCATTGTTATTCCCCACTGGCAAGGCACTGGAGTTGGATGTTCAGAGTGTTGTTGAGAATAACAAATCTTGAGTGATTGTTCTGAGTACATCTGTTTCTTTATTTTGGCATTGAGCTAATGAGCAGAGTCAGTGGTATTCAAGGGCATCCAGTATTTAAAAGACTTCACATACTCCACTTCCTTGGTTAAACCCAGACCTTGCTTCTTGTTGTTTTCATGCATCCAGGTTCTCCTTCTCACACCCTATTCCCAAACCCAGGTTTTCCATGAGAGAAGTAAGGACGCACACATGCTCCAGAACTGAGACAAACAAAAGCACCTCATGTGTAGATGGGAAGGTCCCATCTGTGTCACTGTGCTTCAAAACCAGACCCATTTTAGTGGCACCCCTTTCTTCCATTTACACAAATAAACTTCACTAGGTGCTGAGTTAACTTCACCTGCAATAGTTATTAATTCATTTTTCAGTTCATATTCTTTATTTTCAGTCTGATTTGATGTAGATCAACAGTAATTGGCCATGTTAGATAAGCTATTCTTCCCTACCTATTTGGAAAACAAAAGTCAACACCGGTTAAGTGTTTTCCCAGGCTCTTGTAAACAGAGGCTACATAATACACCTGGAGAAAGGGAGTAATTCCAGCTTTCCAGGTAACAGCATGAGAGCGGTTCCCGTTTTCTGAGTAACAGCACAGAAGCAGTTCCAGCTCTCTGAGTAACAGCACGGGAACGGGGGGTGGGTACTGGGTGTACTTAGGATGGCAGTATTGTACTGCTGTTGGGGTGGAAGCTCAGTTTCAGTCTGGTTTTTTTCTACATATTAGTGTACAGGGCTGCCATGCTTTAATAAACAGGGAACTCAGCAAAGAGAAAATACACTTTCCTCTAAGGGAAGCACTGTGGAGCATGGCAAAAGGGAAGAGTTGGGATCCCACACAGCAACCCAAGTGTTGCCATGAATGCCGCGTGTGTGAGAGAGATTGACAGAGCAGCCACTTGTGATTCTCATTCACGTGTTTGGCTGGGTACTGCTTTTGTACAGAGCTGCTCAAATGTATTCCAGGAGCGCAGCACTCAAGGAACTTGGCCCTCAGGGAATCTTAATGCACCCACAATGCACAGCTTTCAGCCAGCAGGTTGCTCGTGTGTCTTGAGTTATTGCAGCCAGTGAAAAGTGAATGCACAGCATGTTTTGCACCAGAGAGTCACCTGCCTTCTGCTTTCACATGGTGAACAATCAGTGATAATTAGTAGTCAGTGTTGCTTAGGACTTGTTTCTTGGAGTTCTCTTAGTGATGTTTTATTGTATTTTTCATGACTCTTCTACAGTGAAATTTTTCCCCTGATTTTCAGTTAATGATTTATTTTTGTTTGGTGGCTTTTTAGCAGTGGTGTTTGTCATTAGAATTGAGATAGTGGACTCAAACTACTTGTTTCAAAAGCATTGTGAAAAGCCTGGGCATAATTGATTTCATCTAGAAAGGTAGGACATCTCTTAAGATTAAAATGTAACACCAGAAATATACTAACTACATAGAAAAAAATCCATGCCAAATCTTAAAATTTAACTACTTAATACATGGAAATGGACTAGTACTCATTCTAGTTCATGCTGCAATTTCAGAGATACAGTATATGTAATACACAAAACTATCAAAAAATTATTCTAATTGAACTTTCAGGATTTCTGTTCTCTTAATTGAGTTCCGGAAACTGTGAAAGATACAGCAACTGAAACAATTCAAATGCAAACTTAATGATTAAACTCAGAAATGCAGAGATCAAAGAGAAACTGCTAGGAAGATCTGAGAATTAAGTCAGTTACAGATGAAAATAGAAGTTTCTGAACAAAAGGCCTGTTGACAGTGCAAGAATTAAATCTTCAATCACTCAAAAAGAAAAACATTGGAGGATCAAAGAACATGTCACTAGACAGTAAAGTAAAACCTCAACTGAATAAGTTAGCTAATTAATTTCAGCTTTAAGTAAGGGGTAAGTTTTAACAGGGACCAATTCTTTCATTTGTGGCTAAACCAAGTACAAATTAATACAGTGTGAATTTGGACTTTTATCACCATCAGTTACTTAAAGGATAAGATCAGGGCAGGAACTGTGTTCCCACTGTTTACCAGTTAGTACAGATACACAAAATTCACACATGGGAAAACTTATCTAAATATTTCATAGGAGAGTTGTCTGGGGTTTCATTTTGTCTGGGGTTTCATATGCCACAGGTTGCTTTTACAAGGCTGTTACAAGAGTTTATCTTGTTTTTTGAATGCTGCTTGGGAGGATATGATTCTGCACACTAAAACCTGAATTATCCATACTCCAGAAATAGTTTTATTGGTTATTGTCATGACTGTGCTCAAAGTACTTTTACCATGCTAAAACCATCTCTATAGAAGGATGTGAGAAACACAAGTAGGAGGCAAATTGTTACCAATCCTAATCCCAGTTTTTGGAAGGAGAAATAAATCTCTATGTGGTATAATGCATGCTTTTTGTTGTACCAGTAATATTGATTGGCACCAACATGCTTGTGTTTAAAAGATACAAGGCTTTGCTCTGAGGAAGTTCTATCTTTCCAGAAATTGCTACTTATGATATAGATCACCCAATGCCACAATTTCATCTACCCTTCAAAACTTAGACAGGTTAGTGAGGTAAATTAAGCTTAGCCTGACTCTGCTCTCCAGACCTCCGGCAACAGACAAGAAATAAATTAAATTAAAGATAATTAGGCAATATATTTTGTGGTATTGGCATTTTGGATTATGTAGGGGAGATGACTGATATAGTTTCAAATTGCTGAAATGTGACTGGCATTCCACTGGGTTACGAGCTGGCAACTAGGACATGATGACCAACTAGTTGTAACTACCCTGCTGCAATTAGACAGACTGTCAGCTACTCACCAACCTGCCAAATGACAAAACCAAATTAAAAGGCACACTCAGAGCCACAACTGTGCAAGCTCCTGGAGACCCTGAATAAGCAGATGGATCTTATACTGAGTGCCAGATGTGAATTGGCAAGGAAACAAATCCAGAGGCATCATTCCCCTTCGCTGGAAATTCCCTGTGTATAGATGTTTAGATCTTGGGGCAAACCAGAATGTCTCAAAATGAATAGGAGGAAAAATCTGATTCATAAAAATTCAAGTTCAGAGCCAATGAAGAGACGAAAGTAAAGGGTTTTCCTTTTAAAAGAGATGATATGTAAAGTAGCAGATAATAGCTCTATTAAGGCGTTAAATGAAAATATTGTATTTGTTGGGTTTGGGGTTTTTTTATCACTTAGGGCTGAAAAAAGAGAAGTGAATGCAGGAAATTCCAGGAGGGATTCAGCTCTAAAGTTGCAGGGTCAGTGCCAGCAAGCAGCAAGAGTAAAGCAATGCATTGACAAAGACAAGCATTTTTCTATCAGAATGGAGAAAATAACACCTGTCTAGGACAGGTACCAGAATTAATGCTGGTATGGAACAGTCCAACTGACCAACTGCAAAGTCTAAAATGTAATTTTTGGATGCTC
Source organism: Certhia americana (assembly GCA_018697195.1). Classification (NCBI taxonomy): domain Eukaryota; kingdom Metazoa; phylum Chordata; class Aves; order Passeriformes; family Certhiidae; genus Certhia; species Certhia americana. The sequence continues at coordinate 8,169,453 of CM031873.1, read as the reverse complement.
AGAGTGGAATTGCAGTGATGAAACCACTATTTATTCAGATTGGCTGCTGGGTTTGGCAGGGGCAAAACCGAATAATCATGTAAATTATTTCAATTACAAAACTAAGGAAGTTAATGTTTAGGTTAGTCTATTTTTTAACCCAATGTTTGGGTTAGTCTATTTTTGAAAGTAAATTCCAAACTATTTTCGTAACAGATGTGCTCCTATGTTTTTAAATCGAAGTCCTACATGCTCAGTAAATGCTTTGAGTGCTTTGTTAAAAATATATCCCAAAGGGATGAACCACTGGCTCAGCTGAAGTCAGTGGAAGCTTCCCAATTCTCTTCATGAGGTCATAACATCATGGTCATCTCACTGTTTAAAAGGCATTTTCATAAAGTACATGTTAATTGTAAAATACTGTACATATGGGAGCATTTTCTAAAAAGCTGTAATTGCTTCTGCACTCAGGTAGTAAAATAGCAGAAATAAAAAAGATAGATATAAATCAATTTATAGCTTAAATATTTGTCTTATGAACATTAACCATTAGATGTTTTAATATAGACAAAAGGAAAACCACTGTGATTATTCCTAATTCACAAGGTATCCATTGCTTGAAGACATAATCTATAAATATTAAACTGTGACAGGTTGCCAGAACTTCTCTGCAAGAACCTACTGCTGGGAGTTTTCTTAAAAAGACTTCATAAAAGCAGCAAACTGCAGGACCCTACAGTTGCCAGCTGCAGCAGTTGCTTCTCCAGTTTTCCCAATAAGATTTGTTGAAACTCTCTGTATCGCAACGTCTTTATTGGTAGTGGATCCCTCCTTAATTTGCACTGATGTATTTGGAATGTCAGCTTCCAAAACAAGGCACATGGGAGGCATTTAAAGTAGATTTTATGAAAGGGAAATGAACAAAGAGCATGTCAGGTTCCATTTTGATTTGCATGACAAATCCAGCATGCAGTGTTCTGGTGGGTTGGGCTGGGCTTGCCTGCCACTCATGGCATTTGTCACTTTGGTATGAGCACTTTTGACAGTCCGTTATGTTAATTGTTCTAAGGATTGTTTTGCTGGGGGAAGAATAGGAAAGGCATTTTTATTTTTGTACGTGTTCCATCTACAGGATAGGAGGGATATCTGAGGGAACAAAAAATGTTTTCAAACAGGTTTTGATCTATTTTTTTGTAAATAATCCTGTGAGGTCATCAGTGAAGTTCCGTATTTTAAATCTTATTGTTACTCACTCTGTGGTTTTGAGTGGGAAGTACTAGGCCCCTAAACTAGAAACTTGGGGAGCCTTTTGTTTTGGTGCACACCATTCTTTGATCCTTTGAGTCCCACAGTGATGGGTCCTGCAGAGTGGTTTGTGCTGTGCCTATGTGCTTCTATGGGATGATATTGTGGTGCTTTGACAAGTGCTAGCAAGAAATTTAATGCCCTCTGAGGCCTTGTTGAACACCCATTGTTATCACTGTGTGTGGAACTCTCAGACCTGCTGGTAGATCTGTGCATGGGATTGAATTCTCCTGGAGGCACATTCAAGGTGGAGGTTGCTGTGGCCCCTGAGGGTACATACACTTCTCCACCATCTACATTAAAACACTCATGGATGGTTTGGTGAGTTTCAAAGTGCCTGACTGACTTCAGGTGGCAGAACACTGTAGGTTGATAACAGAACAGGATTTTCAGATTGACAGAACAATCAAACAAAGTTTCAGAAGACTCTGTTGTTTACGTTGGTGTCTCTCTTTTGCAGTTACTGCTGATTTTCAGTCAAAGAATATCTGAATGGTAGAAGAGAGAGGAGAGCAAGAAGATAGAAATAGAATTTTCCAGAGGTTTTTGGGTAACGGCTGACGTTTACCTTTTCAATTCATAACTCCTATACTGCATGTAGTGTTCTCATTTACATGTTGGAATCTACATGCAACATGACAGATTAGCTCTAAGTACAGAATGCTTTTTATTATAAAATCATGCACTCAGATGCTAAAAGACTCAAATTCAGTGAAACAATCCACTAGTTATTCCAATCACACTCGCTCAGCAATTCAGTGTGCTAATGTTACTTTTGATGCCCAATGCTGTCCTCCTTAAGGGCTATTATAGTAAAATCTGTGGACTTGCACAAGAATCAGCTTGAGCTGGTGCATCTCAAAATATCAAACCCAATATAATTCAGTTGCTGGTGATTATAAGTAACAGTCTTCCACCACCACTAAGAAGGACTTCTGTGCTGCTTTACTGAAAGCTGAACTCAGTGGGAGGTGAAACCTTTGAACTTTAGGTCCCAAGGGATTGAAGGCTTTGGCTCACCAGTGAGGATGGCTGTGCTGGGACAGCCATGCCAATCCCCCTCCAACCTGTGGTCATTCAGTGTTGGAGTCCCCAGGGACAACAGTCTCCATCAGGAATTGCCCTTGTCCTTGTGGGGTGGGTAAGGGGTCCAATGGCACGAGGCAGCTGCAATCCAGAGCTGCCTAGTCCACCAACCTCTGGATGCAGCACTAGTCTGTAGTTCTTGGTCTTGTGTCTGGATGGTGCCTCGCCATTTCCTGGTAGCTTTCCTGTTTGGTTACTTCTTGGAAAATCATGTCACTATTTCCCGTCAGAGTCAAAAGTTGCTAAACCTCTCCCACTGAGAATTAGTTTAGGGTTTTTTTTAATTGGTCCCAAAATTGAAAAAAACCACCACAAATCCAAGACACAGCAGGCGAAAAAGATCACTATTCTTGGTAGTTCTTATAAAGTGTTTTGTCTTACCTGTGTTTTTAACAAAAGTCAATTGCTCAGATACTCACTCGGTACTTGGCAACACCTGTAAAAACTTTTGACTGTAAAAAGAAAAATCACTTTTTTTTTTTTTTTTTTTTTTTTTTTGCTATTATGTATAAATTCTGTGCCAGAAGCCCTCTTGTCCGTAGTCTGCTGCCTCTTCTCCTTGTACTTGATTTTGCAGAGACAAACACCTGCCTTTTCCCCCAGGAGGGAGCGATGGCTTTGACAGGGTAGGTTTGGAGGTGGGGTTGGTTCTGTGGCTGACTCAGTGACAGCAGTGACAAACTCAAAGCACAAGCAGCAGATGCTGCTGTGGATAATATGCATTTAAGCAATTCTCTCAATAAATTATCTCCCATCTCAATTTTAATTTTCTGGAACATTTCTAATTTCAGAAGTTGCTTGGTATTACTGTTAATCTTCTCAGTAGAATTCTTCTCATAGACCCATGGAATGTTTTGGGTTGGAAGGGACCTTAAAGATCATCTAGTTCTAACCCTCTGCCATGGGCAGGGACACCTTCCACTAGACCAGGTTACTGCAAGCCCTGTCTAACCTGACCTTGAACAGTTCCAGGAATTCACGTGTTCTCTGGGCAACCTGTGCCAGAGTATCTCACCACCCTCACAGTAGATGATTTTTTCTTAAAAATTTTGCAGGTGGAAAGAACGAAGGTGCCATATGAGAGAGAAAGAGCCATTTGTCCTGGAGGAATCCCACCAAGAAGCCAAGTGCTGGAGCAGTTCCAGGCTGATGTTCCATCACTGAGCCTAGTCAACGCCATCGTGTTTAGTTGCAAGGCTCGTGCCAAGAGGATGGTGACACACATTTTTCAGTTATGCCCAGCAACAGGACGAGCAGCAATACCCATAAACTAAAATACAAGAAGTTCCAGCTCATCATGAGGAAGAATTTCTTCCCGCGGAGGGCGACACAGACCTGGAACAGCTGCTCAGGCAGACCGCGGAGTTTCCTTCTCTTGAGACATTCTAAACCCACCTGATGTCCCGTGCTGCAGCTGACGCTGCCTGGGCAGTGTGGTTGGACTGAGCGATCCCCAGAGGTCCAGTTCAAGCCGAGGGAGCCTGCGGAGGCGGTGCGGTTGTGGCCCCTCCAGCCGGGCAGGGGGCGGCAGAGCGGCGCAGCGGCCGCGGAAGCGGCGGCGGGCGGCTCTGTGCCGGGCCGGACACGCCGCAGCCCCGCCGCCATGGCTGAGCGCATCGAGCAGCGGCTGGAGGATCGCATCCCCGAGCTCGAGCAGCTGGAGCGGGTCGGGCTCTTCACACGCAAAGAGATCCGGTGAGCGGGGCTGGGGCTGGGGCTGGGGCTGGGGCTGGGGCTGGGGCTGGGGCTGGGGCTGGGTGAGTGAGTGAGTGCACGTGGTGCTGACGGGAATGCTCCGGGCGCTGATCTCTTCGGTTCCCGCAGGGCTGTCCTGAGGAAAGCCTCGGCTCTGGAGTACAAAATCCAGCGGAGAGCGCTGCGGAAGGAGGATTTCATTAATTACATCCAGGTAGGCTTCACCGCGCGGCAGAGCGGGGCAGTTGTCGGTGCAGACCCAGCTCGGTTAGACCCGGGTGGTTTTGTAGTGACCCACGCTGGGAACAGGTTGGGAACGGAGACTCCTCTCACCTCGTCCCTCGTGTTAACCTGTGAGCCGTTCTTGGCACCAGAGTATGAAGCGTAGCCAGGAGCTGATGCCCGAGTTTGGGGTCAGGTTTCTCTCGTGCTGTCACCTTTTCCTGTAGTTTCTTGTCTCTCTAGGGATGCAGAGCCCACAGTTCCCTGATGTACTGTGCAAACTGTAGTTAAGGGGAATTAATAAGTTCAGTATTCGGAAAAGGTTCCTGAAAGGGTGGTTGAGCACTCAGCAGGCGCCACAGGGAATGGTCAAGGCCAGGAGCCAGGCAGAGCTCAAGGAGTGTTTGCACAGTGCTTTAAGGCACAGGCTGGGATTGTTGGGCTGCCCTGTGCAGGGCCAGGAGTCTTAGAAATGTAGTGACGAGCCAAAAATTATTGCTTATGTTTTCCTGACTGTAATGTTTATTGTCCACCTGATCATTTATAGCAAACCTGATGTAGTTTTTTCTTGCCTTGCTGTTATATGCCTCCACATTTGCTTTTAAATGTCTTTTTCTTCCCATTCTAGTATGAAGTTAATCTGCTGGAACTGATCAAGAAAAGAAGAGCAGTAAGTTTGTCAGTTGTTAAGACTGCAAAGTACTTTATGCCAAATTTTCTGTTGCAATAAAATTAGTTTTTTTTTTCCTCCTAGCGCATTGGATATTCGTTTAAGAAGGATGAAATTGAGCACTCTATTCTGCATAGAGTCCACAGCTTGTTCAACCGAGCTACAGGGAAATGGAAAGTAAGTTTATTTGTACTGAGATTTGGAATTCTTTTTTTTCTGCATGCCAGGTCATTGTACCAAGGGTGTGTTGTTTGCATGTCAGTGTACAAGCGATTTTGTATATTGTGAGGTTGAGTCTCTTCTTCTTTTGATTTCCAACAGGATGATGTCCAGCTCTGGCTTTCCCATGTTGCATTTTGCAAGCAATGGGTGAGTTTTCAAATCCTGATCTTACCTAAGTTGAGACTGGTGCTAATTCATGTATCTGAAACTTGATTTAAAGATACTTTATTGCTACATGATGTAATACTGAAATAATTTTCATAGTATTGTTGGAGCTGCTTGGGATTTTCACTGATATATGTAAGTATAGAGTTTGAGAATGAATTAGTATGAAACTTGATGCTTCCAGGGGCAAAGGTGAGGCTGACTGCATTAAATATGGAATACCAGTTGGTGAGAAACATAATATTGCTTATACCTTCTCTGGAGTGAGTTATTCACTTGTATGTGAATTGTGATTTTGTTCCGAATATTTATTGTAGTGGCTGTGCTGAAAAGCCTAATTATGTCCCAGTTTTGTACTTGATGAAACTTAGCTTTGGTGACGTCACATTCTCGTACTGAAGAAGGGTACTTTGCATGGTGGTGAAGGAGCCAACGTACAAAACAGTCTCTTATCAGAGAGGCAGTGAAACCATGGGGTTGGGATTTGTTGCAACATTTGGGTGTTGGCTCAGTCGCGAACAATTATGAGTGCCAGGCGACGCGATGTGGTGACTTCTGAACTGCTGTCACTACTGAGTATAGGTTGAGTTAGCCATGCTACTCTAATATGTTGAGTTAGCCATGCTACTCTAATGTGGTGACTTTTAAATGCTGGTCACTACTGAGTAAATATGAGAAACTTTCTACTGTAGATAAAGTAGCAGAGAAGCATCTTTTACAGAGCAATTGTACTAAGCTTGTGACCTTTCCTACTGAAACTGTGGTGCTGGGGGTTCAATTCAGTACCAGACTGAGTGAAACAAAACTGCTTCTTTTACAGAATGCAAAACATCAACTGAGTAAGGTGTTTTCTACCATGTTGGCCATTCATTCCAATAAACCAGGTAAATAACACAGTGGTGAGTGCTGCATAAATGCCTCAGCTTAGATTGTATGGTGTTGGTTTAAATTCTTGTCGTTCTCAGTTCAAGCTGTTGGGCTAAAGTTCCTACTCCCTGTTCTTTGCCTTGCTGCTGCTTCAGAGAGAAGGACTCTGACAGGGGTTGTGCTGGGCAATCATAAAGGGATGTGAAGTAGGTCAGAATGACCAATTCCCAGATGGACTGGGGACTCGGTAGATGTAGAAGTGAGAGATGTTGAGTGCTCATGACTGCTTTTTGACTTTTGACAACATCATTAGATCTGTAGCTAAATAAGATTAAACTTCCTGAATCTGCCTGTCTGCTTTACAGTTTTACATGGGGGATAATCAGTCTTATTCTGGGGCTTGAGCTCATGTTGAGAAGTTAAATAAATTTGTTCGCATCACTTGTTGCAGCACTGTGGATTATGGCAGCAAAGTGGGAAATGGAGACACGACTGTCATCAGAAAGTGCCAGGCACTTGTTCCTTCGTGCCTTGCGCTTCCATCCTGAGTGCCCCAAACTTTATCAAGAAGTGAGTTCCTGGTTTTCTTCTATGACCACTTACATAATCAGTCAGAGCAAATCAATTCAGCATATTTTCCAGATCTGTCTGAGCCAACTGGAAAAGCTTGCTTTTCCATCATCAGGAAAATGTCAAAAATATTAAAAACTAACCCCAACATTCCTTTCTAAGGTACTGTTAAACTGCTAGGACGTAGTTGTCAGGCTCAGTCTGGCATCCTCAATCTTTGTTGAGGAACTTGGTTTTCTTTGGGGGCAAGTTAAGGTTTAAAGAATGATTAAAAAATGATCACTGCTACCTGTTGGAAATTTCTGGGCTAATATACAGGGTGGTATAGTGGCAGATAGTGGTAGGTGCACAAACCTTCAAAAACCAAGGCTCTAGGACACCTGTGGGATGTGGTGAAGTCCTAGTTTGTATCTGCTCAGAGCTTGTTTTACCCTGGTTGTGGACTTAGATCTTTATGATTTATCCCAACAGTAATTTCATTTTGTTGTCACTCTTGCAGTATTTCAGAATGGAGCTTATGCATGCTGAAAAACAGAGGAAAGAGAAGAAGGAATTTGAACAAGCAAAGATGGACCTGGTAGGTCAGCTAAACTTACTTAAGAGATACTGTCTGCATGTGTATTACATGTTGAAATTCACAGTTTTGGATTAATGTTTTTTTTGACAATGGCTTAGAGAAAGTTTTTGTTCATGTCCTACACCTGTGTGGAGCTTTTTAAGTATTTGCTGATGCTGAGCTCTAATACTTCATACATTTGTTTTTTCTTTTCATTTGTAGAATCTTATATTACATTCCCCAGTCTGAAAATTAACAGTAATTTCTGGAAACTAATAGTCAACCTTCCTACCTCGTTTCTTTATAGTCGAAAATTTTGTAAAAATAGATTTGCATTAAGAAAAACATTAATATCTTCTGATTTTTCTTTCCCTGTTTGCAGAAATGCTAGTTGAGAAAAGACAATAATTTCTTCAGTGATATGCTTGATATTTCAGGGGGAATTCAATTACTCTGAAGAAATTCTCAATGGGGAAATGGCCCGCATAGTCTACAGGGATGCTTCTCAGAAAATTAAAGGTTAATGAACATTTCTTGTACTTTATTCATTAAGAAAATTGTAACCTTTAATCTAGTTCTGCAGTAGGTAATGCTGATAGACTTGGCTTCAATGCACACACAGAGATCCTTTTTAAAAAATACACCATTTCTTTTTAATGAGCCTATTTAATGCCAGAGTATAAATTAATGGTGCTGGTAGTTCTGATTGCATGTATTTCCTGCAGGCTGACATCTCTTCCAGCACATCAGTTTTTGGGCTGAAGAGGCCTAGTGCTGGGTTCCAGCCTCAAAACTTGATTTTAAAAATTTTTAAAATAAAATTTAAAAATAAATCTGAAGGACAGTTCAGTTACACACCTTTTGTTACTTTGCTGAACAGTAGATCACAACTAATCAGCTACACTAGTGCCAAAAAAGTAAAAATTCAGACTAATAATAAACCAGGCTAAATTATTTTAAATTAAGCAGGCTTGGTAAAAATCAGACATTTTATTGAGAAAATTGGGTAAAATAACTGCAAACCAGTAGCAGATATCTTTGAGAACTCATAATAGGTGGGGATATTTTGGAAGACTGGGCAAAATACAATAATGAACATTGAACATTAGTGGGGGAAAAGGTCATTAGAGGAAATTTCAGAAAGAGTTGGCTTAATTTAATTTTTTGGAGAAATACAGAAAATAGGAATACAAATGATTTGTAAGTACCTAAAAATAGTAAGGTGAGTAATGGCTGGTGAGGGTTCACAATGATCTGATTATGTCAAGTCATGTCACTTGGCATTTTCAAAGGTAAGTCGTAGAGATATGAGATGGACACCATTCATGGACATTGATTTTGTGCACCTTCAGAGAGATCTATCCTGAGTGTGGAGCATTTTCTGTTTTCATGGCAGAGTGAAGTGAGGGAGTAGAGGAGGTGCTGATTAAATTTGCATATGGAACCAAGCTACAGAAATTCGAAGTGTAGTTGATGTATATGTTGAGGAATTCTTCAGCAAATACTCCACTTGATAATTTTTTTATCTTTTCTTGAAATGTAGGTGTTGAGTTCCAGCTGGCTGTCCTCTCTATTGCAAAGCTCTTTGATTTTACCCAAGATTTGCAAAAAGAAATCCTTGAATGGTGAGTTGTGGCTTTGTGTCATATTTTTATTTTATTTTGGTTTGTTTTTTAAGAAACATGTTCTCATAAGTTCTCTAACTTATAGTGGATTGACTGGATTTCAGAACTAAAGGTTGGTCCTCTAGGGAAATAGTGTTAAGGCTTATATGAAGTTCTTTAAGAAAAACAAAAGCATGATCTTTAGAAGAGAATACTTGTATCCAACTTCAGAAAGGGCTTTAAAAAGCTGCTAAGAAAATTTAGGTAAAATGCAGATGTCACTGCATAACTACTGCACTTAGTTTCCATAAATTCATTGCAGGAATTATGGATTTTCCTAGTGTGCTTTGGTGGGGTTTTTGCATCTTTTCTCTCTCAGTTGTTCCTCTCAAAAGAAAGATCTCTCTTGACAGCTCCCTGTCTGTTTCATGTTATTTCTGGACAATATCCATATTAAATAATATTTTAAAAGGTTATTATTTTGTCTTTCTCATGTGGAAAGGAAATATTTTTTCTCTGGCATTTGGTTACTTAGCAATTAACTACATTTCTATAGCAATACAGCAATCCTCTTAAACATACCTGCAGGTAAAGAATGGTGGCTGTGGGCTGTTACAAGCACGTTATGTTTAGTTTGCAGACCATATATGCTGATGATCCCCTGACATGGAACTACATGGCCCGCCGGGAGCTGGAGCTGGGGTCTGTGCAGCCCACAGAAAACACCACAAAACAGAAGAAAGTCTCAGAAATAGCCCAGAGAGAGGAACGGTGCTGTGCAGTCTTTGATGAAGCTGTGAGAGCAGTCCCAGCAGGTGAAATGTTCTGCCTGCATTTTAATGTTTGTTTCTGGTACTTGAGCAGCCTGTCAAGGGACTGTTTGTGGAGTGGTGTCGAACTTGCCTTTAAAGCCATAGAATAGTTTGGCTTGGAAGGGATCTCTAAAAGTCTCAGCTGAACTAAGAGCTTGATGTCCTTTATGAAGAGTTACTGCCTGCAGCTTGGACTGGAGAGCCATTTTAAAGTGTAACATTACTATTCTAGGGCCTCTCTTGTAATACAACATTTAAAAAAAATGTTGGCATTAACACTTTGTACATTTATATCTTTGTATTTCTTAAATATTTGTGCTTATTCTTGTGACTCTGTAAAGTATGATATTATGCATTTGTTTCTACAGGTGACATGTGGAAATGCTACATCACTTTTTGCTTAGAGAGATACAACAGAAAAACCAACAGTGAAGAATTAAAGCAAAAGGTAAATGTCTACTAGGAAATAATACTAACAAATCATCCCTATTTTTATTGACTTCTGTAATTTCTCAGACAAGAAACAAATATATTTTGACATTTTATCAAAAATGCGTACCTGTGGCCATCATTAAAAATAACTTAATCTGCATCTGGGGTGATCAGTTTTACTGCCAGGCTCACAGGTGGCCTGCCTGGGTATAATTAATGTGGGCATAAGCCAGCCTTGTCAGTAAAGTACAGTGAACTCTTCAGATAAAAGCTAAGTCTACAGACTTGTTCATCATGAAATCATGGAATGGTTTGGGTTGAAGGGGATCTTAAAAATTCACTGACAGGTCCTTCAAACCTCTGGTTGTACAAAGAAGAGGATGAATTAAATTGAGTCTTGCAACTAAGTCTGAGCAAAGTTTGGTGCTGGCATGTGGGTAATTTAATTATGCATCTCTGCTTAGGTATGACTCAGTGAATTTAATTATCCTGTGCAACTTGGTTCCCTAGTGTTACACTAAAAGAACAATACAATTTTGTTATTTGCTCCTTAAGGAAGAGAAGTAAATGCTCAGATTTCCACTTTATCTTGGAATATTTGCAGGTAACTAGAGCATTAGACACATAACGTGTAATTAGATATTCACTGACATGAAGCCCACAATCCAGTGGGCGTCTTGGAATGCTGGAATCTGGTATATATAGGAATAATGCTTGTTTTCTTTTTTTTCTTCTCTGTTGGCTTTAGAGGCTGGAGAGGACACTGAATGTGTTCAGCAAAGCCCATGAGTCCAATTTGCTGTCAGAAGCTCTCTACAAGCAGTGGGTAAGAACTGACACAGAAGAAATAGATGCTGAGGCTTTCCTGCATTGTGTGCCTGTCTTTGCCATTTTGAGTAGACACAAAGATGAACAACATTGGTTCAAAGCTCTGTTTTTTAAGTAAACCGTATCTGCTGGGTTTTAGCTTCAGCTCTTACTGGACTCCAACCTCTCTGAGAAGGCTGTTGAGGTGGCAGAAGCTGCAGCCAGGCACTTCAGCCAGTCCGTGGAAATGTGGCAGATGAGGCTGCAGGTGCTGATCCAGCTGAAGAGGGGTGATGTGACCCAGTGCTTTGAAGAAGCCATTAAACATGTGAAATCTAAGGTCTGTGCTGGCTTAATGGACTTGCATGCATTAGTCTTGGGCCAGAAACCTCTGATGATTGGTTGTTTTGGGTTGAGTTTGTTTGTTTGGTTTTGTGTTGTTGTTTTTTTTGGGTTTTTTTAGTTGGTTGGTTTTTTTTGTTGTTTTTGTTTCTTTATAAGGCATTTAAAGTCCCTAACCATTTTTAAGGTTAGAAATAAGAACTTGACGTTTCATATGCGAATTGCATTCCTGAGTCTTAGGGAATTGTCAGTTCACTTAAAATTCACATGTTTAAAGTTTGAATGCTTACAGGTGATATTTTACATATTGTCCTAGCAGTGAGCTGGTATTTGTGTCTTAATGGAAAATGTGTAACCCTTTCTTCACTGTCTGATACACCAAATGCCTGTGTGGTATTTCAAGCCTTGAATTAACTGTGTGCTTTCCATTTCAAACCTGGGCACAATGAGTGAGGAAACAGGAAGGTTTCTTTTCTATTTGTTCTTGGAAGTCACCTTTGTGTACTGCAGTGCTCAGAGATGCAGAACTTGGTTCTCATCCCTGGAAACACAGCTGTCCAGCTAAGGATGATTTATCCTTAGTGAAGAACGAAATGAGAGGTGATTTCAGTGTGCAGTTCAAAGTTGTCTTTCCAAGAGCTGTGTCCAAAGGGTATTTTTTATGGCAGGTAATACAGAACCTGATGGCTGGCTGTTTCTGTAAATCAGAGTCACTGTATTTCTGCCATTGATGTGTTTGCTCACCTTGTAGGGTGCTTTGCCATTGTGGACCCTCTGGGTTGAATGGAGTGAGGGCACAAACAGCAAGGAAGACACAGAAGCTCTCTACCAGGTAGTTGGCTAATGAAAATCTACTTTTACGTCTGTGTCAATAAAACGGAACAATGCGTGTGGATGGAACATGCAACAAATGCTTTATACTGAAGTTCCTTCATGGATGTGTTGATACCAAAGAATTTCAAGCAAAACTATGCATGTTAAAAAGACCAGCCTGACGTAGACTTACAGGCACAAATGTCATTCCCACGTTCTAAGGCATATGCATGTTTGTAAGCACAACCAATGTTGGACTCCTGCTTTGTGGTCTAGAATATTTGTTCTGTTTTCAGATGCCTATCTGAGCATGGAAAAGAGAATTTTCCAATCTGTGTGAAAACATCAGTCTTGTTATAGAAAAGTCAAGGTCAGAATGAGGATTTTAAGCTCACTATGGATTTCCTCAGTAGTGTAGGGCAAAACATTTTCTCTTTGCCTGGCATCTTGGGTTGTGATTTTTTTCCTCCCATTTACAACACAAAACACGTATTTCAGGTAGAAGCTTGAATTCAGCTGTTTGTAGAGTATTGTGAAATCCTCTGCATGAACGGGTTCATGGAAATGCCAGTTCCAGTTGTATGGAATACTGGAGGAGAAATGTATTTTAAGATATCTCCTTTGTGTCAGATGCCTAACTAGGGAGAAGCACTAATTGGACCGTTTTATTGTAGGTTATGTGTTAAGTTTATTTTTTGTTTATTTTGGGTTTTTTTTCCTTTTAAACTTGCAGAGATCCTTACATGCCACAACACCTGCTGAATCCGTGACTATGAAAGAAATGTATCTTGACTGGACTTACAGAAATTGTGGTTATAAGAAAGTTAAAAGACTCTTTACCAGGTTAAAAAAAACCCTTCAAACCTGATTATTCTAGGGTATATGTTAAAAGTCCTTAAGTCTAAAGTCACTTATTTTATTTTATTTTAGCCTGTGTGAAAATCGTCCATTTTCACTTGACTTCTTCAGGAAGATGATCCAAATAGAAAAGGAGCAAGTAAGTTGTTGACTGTCCAATGAATGCTTTGTATTTGTAAAATACAGTTCTAACTTGGGATTTACATAGGAAGGGGAGTAGTGGTGTTAGTCTGTGATCAGTTCATGTTTGTCCTCTGCAGTTGATTCACAGGATGTGATACAAACCCAGGTTTCATGGTAACTAATCTTCAGCAGTGTGTGCATGTAATTGCCATGACTCTCTTCCTTTGTCAGAATCTAATCATGCTGCAGATTCACTTCTGTACAAAGTAAATGGCCTTTTAATACCTTTTCTAGGAATCCTGCAAAATGCTTCATATGAGAGAATACTATGAACGTGCCTTGAGGGAGTTTGGTTCAACAAATACTGGTAAGAGGGATTCTGTTTTCTATTATTTATTCATTCATTCACTGATGCCTCTCTTATTTCCATCCATTTCAAAAGGTACCTGTGCTTTCAAAAAACCCCTGTGCTTGTGGTCATGCAGAGTGGAGCTTGTATCTTCTGTGCCATTAAGTGCAGGACACTGCAGGGATGCTCCACTGTCAGCCCAGGGTCATTGGCACTGGGATGGCTTCAGCACAATTAGAAGCAAATCAGGTTCAGACACTGGGTGGCATAAGAGATGTGTATCACTTTTAATTTGGATTTATGAACAGTATGGAGCTATATCTTTATAATCAAGATTTCTGCTTGTTACACAGCTCAGTTATTGTTGCATTATTTCTGAAGACATCACTGTTCCAGCTGGGAATAGAACCCAGGGTTTTGCTCCTCAAGGTGCTAGAGATCATAGTTTCACAAAGTAAACGCTATTGCATTAATATGAAAGACGCTTAGAAAAAGAGAGTTTCCAGTTAGGCTTGCTATGTTTGTTAAGTAATATCTAGTCAAAATCTAACCAGAACTTTCATTTTTCTTTTAAAGACCTCTGGCTGGATTATATAAAGGAGGAGCTAAGTCATCCCCAAGGCAAACCAGAAAACTGTGGGAGCATTCACTGGCGAGCTATGAAGATGTTGCAGGGAGACCTAGTGGAAGATTTTGTTTCTAAATACACTTTATTGCAAACTGGACATTTATGAAAAACTATACATAGTTATAACATGACTGTATTGACTTCTTTGTACAAAGGTAAATATGTTCCTGGATTTTATTAAAGTTTACCTTTACATTTTATGTGACAAAAAAGAGTCGTCTTCTCTGTTGCAGTCATTTCTAGTGTTGATTTTGCCAGAGGCAGGTTCAAGTGCACAGTCAAGGGAAACAAACCTCTGAGGGTGTTTTCATCAAGACTTCTGAGATCCTGAACTCTTGATCCAGCTTAAACATTCAGATAATTCTAGTGCATCAGTTTTTATGCTCTGGAAAGCTAATATTACAGCACCTAAATGCCAAAAGCCTGAACCCAACCCTGTGGAAACTACACCTGTGGGTAATTCAACTTAAGAAATTGAATCATGAAAAGCGAACACTTTTCATTAGGTAATCAGAAATCAGTAAAAATACAATATTTATTGCTTCCTAATCTTGAAGTAATCTGTAATCCTTGTGACAAAAAGAGAAACAGCCTCTGCAGCTACCTTGCATTGGTGTTTGCATCCTGTGATCGATGAAGGGTAGAGGGGAGCTGAGATCTGTTAGCAACGTCCTTGAGGTGAGATGGAAAGCTCTGATCTACAACTTTGTGTCCATCCTGCCTGAAAAATGAGTAATGTTTTTTGAAAGAGTGCTGTCCTTGGCTATTTGCAGAGCAGCAAACCTGAGAAATCATAAATGGAACCAACAGAGAAGTGTAGGGAAAGCACAAGAACACGCAGCAAGTGTTGCTTTGTGGAATTTCCCAGTGACTGAAGGGTGACATAATGACAACACAGGGAAATATTTCTTGATCTTGCAAGTATTTTCTACTCAAGTAGAAATTGCAGCTCCTCTCAAGCAATGAATTCCAGTAACTTAACTAGCTGGGAATAAAGTTTGGAGAATCTGGTATGAGTCCTACTTCTGTGACGAGACCTGAAGTACATCCTGCTTTTGTGTTTCCCAAGCTTTTAGCCAGGCCATCTCCTATATCCCCAGTGTTCTCTGCCACCTCATTGTCTGACAGTGAGATTTCCTTACTGATAATTACTTACACCCTCCCTGCCCCTTATGCTGTTACTCCGTCTCCTGCACCACTTCTTGCTTCATCAGTTGTACAACTGAAAGTGTGTGAAGTTTGGAGTTTTTAAAGTCCAACAAAGCTGGTAACTCCATCATTTCAGACAGTGAGCCTTTTTTCATCAACTGTTCTGGTTCCTCGAAGAACTTTGCCATTCTCCCCAGGGATACACATTCCCTGCAAGCACATGTGCTTGACACTTCTCCTAGCTGTTCAGCCACGGTGCTTCCTGTCTCTTCATGTTCTGAGCATGCTGCTACCCGAGGCCGGAAGGAAATTGTTCTTTTGGCAAGGGGAAAACTCCACCCAGCCAGGAGAAGTATTGATACTTACAACTTCATGAGTGAAATGATGCTTTCTCAAGAGTTCTTATGACTGTATTTGTCTCGGGTGCAGTCTCGATTACATGGTGGTGTTGTGTCGTGGTTGCACTCGATGATCTCGGAGGTCTTTCCAGCCGAACTGCGCCTGTGATTCCGAAGCTGTGCACGGTGGGCTCCGCAGGCTGGGCGCTCTGGGCGGTCGTGGCGTTGCAAACACCGGGGCTGGGGAGGGAGCAGTCCCAGCGTCACCTGCCGGTTTCTCATCCCGGTGCCGCAGCCTGTTCCTCGGGCACAGCCGCGGACCTGCCCGGCTGAAGAAGCCCAGGGGAGCCAAGGGCCGGGCGGTCGGTGGTGCTTTCAGGCCGTCGGGCTTCGCTCCGAGGGTTCGGGGGTTCCGGGGAGGCTGGAGCGGGCAGCGGAGGCGGCGGGACCGCTGTGAGGGCTCCCCCGGAGTCCGAGCCCTGCCCTAGGCCACCGCCGGCTCCAGCTTGTTCCACTGGAAGTGTGAGGGAAATTCGCCATCTCCTTACCTGTGCGCCCCTCAGAGCAGTTGAGGGTTTCCTTCTGCTCTCCACCCATCTTGGTCTAGCCCCTCAGTGCTGTTGGAGGGGCTGCCCTCGGCGTTGCTGCCCTCGGCGTGTGGGCTCCCACAGAGTAGCTGATTCGGTGTCAGTACTTTTCCCATTCTTTCATTACCTCTGCTGCTTTCACAGTGTGCTGCCGTTCCCAAAGGGGCACGTTTGGATCGGAGTTGTGGGGTGAGTGAGGAGATGGGTGTGTTATCTAATGCTAGGGTGACCGATGGCAGCAGCAGAATTAGCTGTATTTCTGCAGATTTGCCGTCTGAAGTGAAAGCCTGTTTGTTTTTAAACCTCTGATTGATCAAGGGAACAAATGGAGACGCTCGGGAGCACTGAAATTTGGAAGCAGTTTCATGAGCAATCAGAGGTGCTGTTGCATTCTTTAAAACCGTCTTGTAGGTGATGACTGCTGCCTCTGAGGCTGCAAACTCTGAGGGGAAACAGCTGCGTAAAAAGACAGAAACTATGATCTGGAAGCCCAGAAAAGGTAGGACAAAACAAAGCAAGTCGCAGATATTGCAACTTGTGCACTATTTGAGAAATACACTTAAAACCTTTTGGTGATGCATTGGAAGTGCCTCTTTACTTACTGCACTAAATTATTTCTATGTAGATATTTGTGTATGGCTAGGTACATGAGTAACTAACTTTTTTTTTTAAACCAGAACCATGTGAGGTTTTTTGTGTTTTGGTGGGTTTGTGGCTTTTTCTTCTTTTTAATTTAAATACCTGCAGGTGAGTGTGGTGAAACAAGACTGCTGGGTCCTTTGTCCTAGTTTACAGTTATTTTCCAACAGAAGCCTGTGTAAAATCTTGATTTGCACTGGTGTTGTGGTGCAAGGCTATGTCCACTCTTCCCAAGCATCTGAAATGTGAAGCAGCTCTGTAGTGATATTACATATATAGGAAACTGCATGTATTATCAGTAGTCACAATGTGCATTTGTGTACCTCTCTGAATTATTGTCTGCTGAGCACTTCATTGTTCTTGTTTAATTTCTGAGTGTATCTGTTGGTACTTTCTACTGGTTTTAGAATGTTTGCTGCAGAATATTCCAAATGTTCCTGATGGCAAGTCTGAAGAAAGTGAATCTGCTGCTACCTTTCCCAATGAAGGTGATGTCAGTGGCTCTGCTGATGAGGGCTTTTACAATATATATGCTGACCTTGATGTATGGGATAGTGAAGTTTCCAATATACCTGAGTCTTCAGGGCAGCAAGATGCATCTGAACATGAAGTGGAGGACTGGGATAAAGAATTGGAGGAGTCTACATGTGGTCCTTACAGTGAGTACATGTTTCCTTGTGCTTCATTTGACTTTTGTGTACTTGGAGGTAGGTGCTTTGCAGAAAAATGTGTTTAAGTAACTCCATGTTCTATTTTGGGAAGCAGTTTCTTTTTGTGTTGACCTCCTGGATATGTAATGCACAATTTTGTTGTCCAATACAGGGTTTAAAGGTAGTGTTGTGGAGTTCTTGCTTGAGCAATTGAATTCTTAGGGAGTGGCATGGTAAGGAGGAGAATTCCATGTTTGTGTCGAGTTTCTCTGGTGAAGCAGGTTTTCAGTGGTGTATCTGTTGTTGTTCTCAAGCAGAAAAGAAAGGTACATGGCGTGCAGGAATTTTTTTTGTGTAAAAATTTTTCAAGAAAAATCAAGACTGTTCATTTAAATGTCTCTCTAGAGCATGGAGATTTTTGAAACAGTGCTCAGTCTCTGAGTATGGTTTGTTGCTTTAACTGTAGATTTTTTGAGTGGGGTTGCTTTTTGTTGTTTTTGTTTGGTTTTTTGTTTGTTTGATTTTGATTTTGTTTGAAGCTTGATCCTCCTAAGTGGTTGTGCACATGATCAGTCCCATGGACAAAAGTGACAATGAATAAAAGGAGTTTCACTCACACCTTTATAGAGTTGAATTATTCTTCCAGTTTTTAACTTGTTTTTATGGTGACTCACATGTTAAAGAGTCTCAACCAGACTCTTAGATTGGCCAGGCTGGTTCTTAGCACAGAATGGGTGGATGGAGTTTAGCCAGCAGTGACTGATAACCTGCTGTATCTTTGTTGATGCAGAATAGTACCATTTCCATTTTTTTCTCATTAATGTATATCTTTTAGTAATTAATACAATTTTCTTTGCTTAGGAAATATGAATTCTCTGTTTATTTTAATCTCATAATTAAAATAAACTTTTGTATTTAAATTCCATTGTTTGATAATGGAAGAAAGTGAGAAAGTTTTTGCAGCCTTTCTCCAAAACAACTCTAATTTTAAAATGGAAATACAGTACTGATTTTTCACACTGGGTAATCTGAAAAGAAGACTGTTGCTTTTTGGAGGTTTTCCCTCTCCCATTCTGAGCTTTCATTTTAATCTCTTATATGCTCAAATTTATGGAATATTTTGAATTTTGTACCGGAACTGTTCCTTTATTTCCCCTTTTTTTAACTTGTTCATCCCACCTGTAGCTCTTTAAACCCTCAAAAACTAAGGCATCTGTGATTATTGGATTCAGGTCCTTCTGAAGGACAATGAGTACAAGTGTGTGAGTTTTTATCTGCTATAAATACAGAAATGTGCTTTGTTTGTCATTTTATGGCTTTATAAGTTTCTTAAGCTCTTGCTGTGATGGCTTGTTTGACAGTGCTCCTGGAGGGCTGACATGTGGGACATTGTGTTGGATCCTCTGCCTCTCCTGGAGGTCATAGCTCCTCCATGCTCTGGGCTTTTTCTTTGCTCAGTGTCTGCTGGTTAGAAATCTTTATGCTTCTGTTAAAACACTTTGCCCTACTTTTGTGCTAGATTGGTTAAATACAGGCCCATTAGGCTTAATTCTAGCCTAATTCTAGCCATTCTAGTGGAAATGTTGGTCAGAGCCAGCTTTTGCAGGACTCCACCCTCCTGTTCTGTCCAGTGACCCAGTTCTTGAAGGGTTTGGAGGACTTCTCATTGGGATGGTGTTATGAAAACAGCAGGAAGGGGGAAGGCAAATAAAATAATGGTTTATTGAGTCTTTTATTACCAGGGAAAATGTGAAAAAACTGCATGCCTTGTAAGAGCTGGTGCCAGGCATTCTGAGTCCCAGGTGTATCATTGAGCTTTCTGGAAAATTCTTTTGTCTGTGTGGCATGAACATTCCTTAAAATGAAGACATTGCCAAATTCAGTTTTCTGTTTGCCTTTTTTAATGGTCTAATTCATGAGTGCTGGCAGAGCAAATTCAAATAGTGAACTGGAGGACAGACCTCCATTATAACCTGCTACATTATTCTACTACTTTCATGAGTATCTCCCATGGTTTAAACCTTTTATTTTATCTTCTTTAGATGCTGATGATTTCTGCTGTGGAAGCTTTGAGGAAAATAATCTTTTCAGCTCATATATATGGAAGGAGGATTGGTTTTACAACCCAGGCTGTCACCACACACCTTGCTTTGTTTTTCCACCACAAGTTAGAACAGTTGAGAAAGGCCAGTTTGATGATGCTGAGGAATGAGGTTGAGCCTGGTTGTAAATAAGTTTAGCTTCTGTGTTGGATTATGTTCTTCAGTGACCGAGTTACATCAAGTCCCTTGGCTTTTTGCAGAGTTGGGCCTGAGGCCAGAAATGTGACACCATCTCCAGAACTTCGCTTAGGCTATTTCCAAGCTGTTCATAAACTGCTCACCCTTGCTCTGAAGACAAGAGTGCAGGTGCTGAGTCTAAGGAGTCAGTGCATTTCTGGAGGTTTTGTTTGTATTATATAGATCAATGTTGCTAATTAATTGCTTGAGAAGTGTTTAATTTCTAAACTTCAGCTTGTTTGCCAGGCTTCTGTCAGTTTTGACATGCTGATCCTTGTGTTTTTGTGTAACTTGTAGTTTTCTGTCCTTTTCATTTGATGCTGTCAGATTGGTTTGGATAGCTTTAAAAACTCTCCCTCCTTCAAGCTTGTCTGTTGTATTTCCATATGGTTCTAATGTCCATTTGTTATTCTTATACTGCTGTTTAACAAAATCAGCTGTGGTGAATACAGGACAATTTGTTTTGTGTTTATTTTTATGCATATTAGCATGAAGGAATTACAAATACATGATACACATTTTGCAAATACATGTGTTGATATTTAGGAGGGGGGCTCCTCCATCCAGTAGGAATGCTGGGTGCTTAAGGCTGCTTTCCAACAAAGATTTCTCCACATCAGGCCTTCTTGTGTATGGGCCTATTACCCATGAGTCTTTATTACATTCTCATGCAACATCAGAAGCACAATGACAAAAAAGATCTCTGCTTATATATATATATATATATTGCAGTATATAACCTCAGTGTCCTGCAGACAGTAGTGAATTAAGGTTCCTGATGCTCTTCTGCTGTTTGTGTTGTGGTAAATGAGGAGATGGGAACACAAAATACCTCTACAGAATCCCTAAGAGAAGAGGTGGAGCTAGAACCATACCCTTCTCACCATTGCTCTGGAGTTAGTGTTCTCAAATGAAGTATAGAAGTGATTGAGTGGCTGGTTACTTGAATAACAATAACCTTCAACATGCTCATGTTTCATTAATCACTTTTATCTCAAAAACATTTTCATGGCTTTGTGTTTAGACACTGACTGAACTGGAGCACAGTACAAAGGGGGTTTTTTTTGGTTTCTCTTTTTTTTTTTTTTTTTTTTTTAATCATCCGGTGTGTGAGACCAAAGTAATTCATGCACTAGTTTAGAAAGAAGAAGTGAACAACACAGTGATAGATCCTTAAAATTTTCCTAGAGAGAACAGGAGGACAAGAGCTTGTGAGACAAGAGCTTTTCTTTGGGTATCTTTCAATTCCTGGTTATGTTTTGGTACCTAGCAGTCAAAGCAGAGTGGAAGCGTAGTGTTGAGGTTGCACAAAAGAGGGTCTGGTCTTTTATTCCCATATGATGGAGTGATATGGGGATTAATATTTCCATCAAAACTTCCTCAGTTACTCCAATAACTGGTTCATCATCTCAAGTGAAAAGGTTGATTTGCAATTATAAAAGCAGTATTCATAAAAATAAATTGAGTGCAGATTACTGCTGAAATAACAATACACCAGTAAATTGTAAAAATTCCTCTGAAATCTCCACAGGTTTTTTTGTGAGCCTGTTTATCCTGGCGGCCTGTGGATGACAAGGCCAAAGGCTTCCCTGCAGAGGGCAGCAGAAAATTGTCTGCCCTGCTTGGCATGTGCTCGGCAGTGTGAGCTCCGTGGGCTGGGTTTCTAACGCTGATAGCAATTTACATCAGAGTTCTGCATAGCCCTGTTGTGAGGCTGATTCATGGCCCTGATTAGTTTCTTATTTTTTTTTTTTTCCCCCACTCTGAAATTATACTTACTGGACTGAAAAATTTCTCCCATGGCTGAGTGAAGAACATCCCTTGACTTCAGGCTTAATATATTTTTTTTTACTATGCTTGTGGGAGGTACCCCACTGTATTCCATAAAGATGAAACTAATAGAATTCTGTGGAAGCAAACCCAATTTTTGTAGAATTGTTTTGTAAGGATAACCAAAAAGTCTTTATAACACTGATTAGGATGATTTTTCTTCTGTACAGTTCCAAAATTCCATCATTGCTGAATCTTCAAGCCATTTTGCATGCACTTTATAAATCAAGGAGTTCTTTTACCCTCTACCTTTAATTGCAATCAGTCTTGTCTGTCTCAAAGGTCTTATTTGAGGAGAAATTGTACTGAATGGCTGCCTTGCTAAGCTGTTTGTATTTTAAATTACTGTAAACTTTAAAGATTTGTTTTCAGTTTCCATTTAAGGTTAAAACTGACAGCACCCCCTCCAGCTTTGGAAAACCAGGACTTTGCAGCAGAGGTGCACTGTTCTCTCCAGGGATATGTTGGCAAATACAACTTTGTTTAACTTGGCCCTGCTTGTTAGGGCAGGGGCTTGACGTAAAGCTTGATCTGAACACTCTCAAACTTCAGGGGGATTAGAAAACCAGATGCAGGCTTCTCAGAAAACATCTGCCTGGAAGGATTTGAAACCAAGCTCACGGATTCCTGTGTTTCTACACTACAGAATGTTTCAAATTCCATTGTGAATCTTGCACCAAGCCTATTTTGTGTTGACACAACCATGCCATTCTAAGCCGGAATACTCAGAATTAAAACCAACATAAGGTAGTACATGAGCCAGCAGTTCACACCAACAGTCAGCCCTTCAGCCTGCTCAAATTATTAGGGGGAACAGAGTGCCTGTCACAGGACCACAATCATAAATCTTGGATGAACACAAGAAACACATCGGCAGTACATCAGTTGGAAAACTTAGAAGTGTCAAAGATCGCTCAGTTAAATGCTCATATAACAAGATTTCCCCTTTCTATACCCACAGTGTAAGAAAGATAGCTTTTTTTTTTTTTTTTTTAATCTCATTCAAAGAACTGAGACCCTGCTACAAGTTAGTAGGTTTGCTGGGTTTATGTTGTGGGGGTGGCTTAGGAGTGTGGCATAATATGGTGTCTCATGAGAACAGGGTACAACTTTGAAACTGCCCTTGCTTTTCTTCTCATTACCTCACTTTGTAGGTAAAGGTAATGACACCAGCCAGTAAAGTACTTCAAATTTGCTGGGCAAGAGATGTTGTCTAAATAGTCAAGGTGCCAAGAAATGAAAACAAAGCAGAGTTTTGTATTTTCTTTGAACAGCCAGCAAAGAAAGGAAAACTTGTTTTGGGTGCATATGTTGTTTCCTTTGAGACCTACAGGGAATGATTTGCAAGAGGAAATAATTGTAGGAAATGTGTTCATATTTCCTGTTGATAAGGTAGAGCACTTAATTCATGCATCAGATTGAGACAGTATTTCTTGCTTTTATATAACCACAAAATCCAGCCCATTTCAGTGTCCTTTGAAGACACTGCTGCTTCCCTTGCTGTTTTGTCTCATCTTTGAACTGGTCTGCTTTCACTTTTAAACTGAGAAAACACCTTCACTGTTGGGGGAACTATGTGAATAATTTCACAGACTGAAGGAAAAGTGCTGATGGCAGCAGCTCATCCTGACCATCTGTTGCTTCCAAGGACACCAGTGTTAAGTCCTTTTGTAACAAAGGTCATTTTGTGAAGCTGGGTAAGTCTCTGTAGGCATGGGGAAGGAATGTTTGATACTTTACTCTCTGTGGTTCTGTGTTGCAAACAGAGACATCGGAAGCTTGAGTATTAGAGGATAAATTAGTGGTGGAGTTGTTAGTCCTGGAGTACCCACTGCTCATAGCACAGCTTCCTCGCTTGACAGGAGAAACTGGAATCTACTAAAAAAAGCAGCAAAGCACAAATTCCCAATAATTTAGTTTAGTGATGAAACCACTTCCTTTAAACATTTGGAGTAGATCTTCAGCTGGTACAAACTTTGGCAGCTCATTACACAGGCAGAACCTCTGTCCCTGTATGTGACCCTATGACCCTGTGTCATCTCTCAAAGCTCATTTTCAGTGTTTCATTATGACTGTGTTTCATTATTGCTGTGCTCTTAATAAAGTGGGCTTTCTTTATGTTACTTTTAGCTCTGTTGACCTTTACAGAGCAAAACCTGTGAATGTGGCTCAATGACTACATTTCTTAGCAGGTTGTATCAGGTGGAGTTTTTTCCACATTGATGATAGCTAGTTTCAGGATATGTAGATGAAATCAGCCTTGGAAATAACTTCTATGATTCAGCAAGTCTTGATTCTTTGCCCTGAATTCTTTTAATCAAATGTTTTCTTATCTGCCTGCAACTTCCTTAAGACCTGGAAACTCTTTTCATGGAATGATGCAGGAATTTGAGTGAGTTGTATACATAAAATATATGTATTTGTGAGCCTGAAATCTCAGTTTATTGTTTTATTTCCCTCAAAGGGAAATTATGCCCAGTCCTCTTTGAGCTATTGGTCCTTTGTAAGACTTATATTGAGCAACACATTTTCTGTGACATCTGGAGAAGCAGAGGATGCCAAAATCTCATTGTGCTGCTTTGCAATTTTAATCAGTGTAGCTACTGTGAACTCCTAGTCCAACATTAAACAAATTACTTAGTGTTTCTACATCTACCTCAGGAACACCTCCAAAATATTCCTGTTCTCACTGAGGATTTCCTTCAGTTGCTTAACACATTCTGGAAAATATGAAAATTATTTTTACTTCAGATAAAGTAATATAATCTCACTTGTAATATTCATCCAGACACCAGAATTAATATGCCACATTTTAATACAGTTCTGGCTGGCTGCAGTTGATTGGGAATTGTGTAACTCCCTGTCCCATGTTACATGCTCAAATATTTCTGGGGAAGTAAATAGGTGTGACTGTGAGATTAAACAGGACCTATACCCCACAGCAGACAGTACAACCTCCTACTATGCAAATGGAGATCCAGATAGCAAGGAAAGTCTTGTAGCTGAGTAGGTCTTCACGGTGTTGCTGACAATAGTATTGTAGAATTAGAATAGCAACGGCAGAGGAGAACCTGATAGTTCCACCAGAAGCATTGGCAACAAGACAAAATAATTTGGAACAGGAATCCCAGTTGCTGCATTCTCCTTAGAGAACACATAAGGGAAGTTTGCAAATTCTGTTTCAACTGTAGTTAACTCCTTAAAGCACAAACTGAAGCAGGACAAGTAATCTGAAATGAAAGCACCAATGTGGAGTCTGCAAATAGCCACATGCTGAGTCAGCAATCATCATTGTCTTGTCTGCTGTCCCTACTGGATTTGCTGGAATACCAGACGCCACTTTGTTCCCTGCGTTATTTTAATCAGTACCTTCAGTTCCATGCTCTTCAAACAGCTCATTATTTTCCAGGTCTGAAACACCTTTTACCTTCTGTTTTGTTTAGTGTTAGTTTATCTGCATCATTCAGGCCTGATTGGTTTGATTTGGCCTCCAACTCTGCAGCTTGCCAGATGTCTAGTCTTTTTAGTAGGATTGGTCAGACAGTATCAAGACAGGTAAATATTTTTCAGGCTGAGACTTCTGTCTGCTAGATAAGAACTATATTTAGTCCTATTATCTGCACTTGTATTAGGAAGTGGATTAGGTTTAATTTGGTCATTTGGAGAGAAGCAGGTGAACGGTTCTTCAGACCCAAATCTGAGATTTGGTTTAAGGACAGGCTTTGTGATGTGGTCTGTGAAGTGCCTTGTAGCCCTCTAGGAATACTTTGTGTGGCTGGTTCCTGAAAGCAATTTGGAATGCTAACTTTAATGATTGTGCTTCTAATTATGTACAGAGGTAAATTCTCAGATGGAAAAATGGGGAGTTTCATCATCAGTCCCATTAAGTGCAGCAGGGTTTCTGTTGTGCCTGATAGTTGCAGCAAGGGTTTTGTCAGGAAGGGTTGCACAAGGCACCTTCCACCCCTCCACAGCATGCAACTCTGATTAAAGGATGTCTTGACTTCTTAAATGAGCCATTTCTTTGTTATGATTTACATTACTGTCATGTACCTTTAATGTAACTTCTCTCCTCCCCCAACAAGGGGGTAAATGTGGGCATTTGTCGAGCATGTAGCTGGGTGGCTGGTGAGTATTAGAGGACTGGGGAAACTGGTAACACCCAGCCTTTGTGATCCTGCCTCCAAATAAAAGGGCAAAGTTCAGTGTCCTGCTAATGGACTTAAACTGTTCCATGATTGAGACTCTAGATATTTGGGAAATGGCTTCTTTTGCGACATACCCTGTTAAGTTTGGGTTAGTTATTCCCATTCAGCTTACCTAGGTATTGGATATTGCTAAGGCTTTAATGCCAGCTTCCAACACAGTTCAGTCCTACAGGCTTGGCAATAGCATTTCTCTGGTTTCAGGGCTTATCTGTTTGGTTTGTATTTCACTTTCTGCTTGAATTTTCCATTTTGGAAGGATTCTTTCAATTTTTTAATGTAATTTTGTACCTATTGTCTGATTCTGCCTGGGATTAAATTTAGGTTTTGTTTCTGCCTGTAGTACAAAGACCCAGCAACTGGTGCCAGGTAAAGGAAAGAAAAATGTTCTCTGTTATGGCAGCATCCAGCTTGTGTAACAATTTGACGACTGTGACAGCAGCAAGTGTGGGATGAGGCTGAAATGAGGCAAATAAGGGAGAACGCAGAGGGTGCAGTAACTGTGCTCATTTGTACAATGGGAGTATGCTTCAAGTTGCACTTGATTGCTTCCTCTTTAATTGAAGCCTTGCTTAATTGAGCCAAGAGCTTTCCCTTCTCTAGTTCAGTGCTGTGTCCATTTTAAATTTTTGTTTGCTGTCTCACCTTAGACATGACACTGATGTGGGAAGAATATTTATTTTTAGTGCTTCTTCCCATGATTAATCTGTGCAGATTCTGCTTGACAGTTCAACACTATTTTAATGATGTAGGCAACAGCTGTTTTCTCCATGTCTTATCAAATATCCTCCATATTCTAACATAACATAATAACAAAGAAGTTTCTTTATTCTTGGCTAGTCTGAATTTCCACCCAACAGATCTCATTGCACCTTTTCACAGGGACTGCAATCTAGGAATAGATACTTGTGGCTTGATAGGTAGATTCTGCTTTAAACAAATATGTATGATTGAGGATTTAATATCCATTTTATATGGATTCTCTTCTAACACTTAGAATGGCAGGGATAATATTTTTAACAGCTTTGTAGTTTTAACTGTTGTCTTGTTGCTTTGGTAAAATAATGAGTGTATCATTCTGCTTTGTCATCAGATGCTTTAGGGATCATTTAATGAGACTAATTTCTGTTTTCATTAACACTTCTATTAGCTGTGTTTTAATGCTACTGTTTACAGATTCTTATTTGGGGATTTTTTTTCTGCATATTTTCTCTCAACCTTTTTATTGCCTGTTTACTATCACAGAACTGATGCTATAGCAGTTGTCTACTTTTACAGGAGATCTCTCAGTGATATTATCTGACAAAATGTGGTACCTGCACTACTGGCAATGGTGTCCTCTTATCTCCATGGTCCCTCCCAAATCAGGGTAGCCTGAACTAGAACTCTACTAGAAAACTAGGACAAAATCCTATGAATTATGGCAGTGTTGGCATATCTTGAGAGACTAAAACTGTGAAAAGGCACATATCCCAAATTTCTTCTGACTTCATGTTTTCTGTGATGATTTTTAACATCTCTCAGAGATACGGTTTTCAGTGGAGTGTGTCATGTTTAAGAGTTATCATAATTATCCTGAAAAAGTTCTGTATTTGTGAAATAGTTGCTTGCTTTCAAGCTTTTTACAGTCAGCAGTATACAACACAGGAATGCAGTTTATTCTTAGGCCTGGAAACTTACTCTACTATCTAAGTGCTTCATCAAATTCACTCATAGTACATAGCCTGTTGTCTTGCTTAGCAGTCTTATCTTCAGCAGCAAATTTAAGAAAGCCTTTTGCAGGTGGATCTCCTTCTGATACAACATTCTACCATAGCTCAGCGCCAGGTTTATTCAATAACTTTCTATCCATAGAGTTGCATACTTTTAAAGTAACTTGGATATTGAACAGGATTTGGAAGACAAAGTATTTCAGCTGCTCTTAACAACTTATGAGTTAGTCACCATAGAACATTGCCTTCTCTGTCTTCTAAAAAATTGAACATTTGCAAACACTTTACTTGGTTTATAAAAGAAATGAAGTTGTTCAGAACAATGACAGCAGAAGCAGAAACCACATAGCCATTTATTTTCATCAAGGCTGATACAAAAAATTATATTTGGAAGAGAACTATGTTGTAAAGCACCTGAGAGGCCACCGCTAGTAAATGTGAATAACTTCATGTATTGAAAAGCATAGGTCTGCTGGAAAAAATAGTTTGAATGCCAGTCTGCAAGTTGACAAATTAAATATCTATAAAATGTTGAAAATTACAGTGTTGCTATGGGTACCAAAGATTCCTTGGTTCCAGGACTGCAGTGCAGTTCACTTCAAAGAAGAATCCCTTTCCCCCCACTTCTTTAAGTATAGTCAAATAGAACTTTCAGAAGTGCTTTTAATTTGCATGCATTAATTAGTAAAAGTTGTTGCCACAAAGAATCAAAACCCCAGAAATATAGCTGTTTCCAAAACATAATACTTCTATTTCACAGCGTCTTTGAATTAAATCTCATAAAATTGTACTCTTTGGTTCTGAACTGTAGAGCAGAAGTGACCAGCCTTTGGCTAGGACATTGGGACTCACAGCAACCCACTGAGTGTGCATAAAACTCTTAACAGATGCTGCTTTGGGTGTCCTGTGTATGTTTGTGTGAGTGGTTGATGCCCATTTGTTCTTCAAATTGGTTTTGCCCCTATGAATATTTTTGTTGTGACATACTCCTTTGAGTAGTAAATGAGAAAGGTCAAGGAGGAATGACTTTCATGGTCAAGCTCTGCCATTATATTTCCATTAAGGCTTGTTTCCTCTGAAGCTGCAGGTGCTGCCACCATGTCATTGTGGCCAATTCATGAGTTTTTGGAAAATACAACCTGTTACTTGTAATGTGGAGAGATGATCATAAGACCCGTTGTGAGATCCTCTTAGACAATACCCATGCAGCTTTCCTCGTGGAACTCTGTAAATGATATTATTAAATAATATTAGCAAGGTTGTAAAAACAATACAGAGTGAAGTAGAGGAAATAAAATCAAGGGATTTTTTGCTCTGTTGTCCTGGAATCTGCTCCTCACCAACAGCAAATCTGCCCAGCAAAGATCAAGTGCTTCTGACACTGCTTACTTCTGTCAGGGATGGTTCCCTGTTTATGGAGCACAAAAAAGCCTGTGTTGAGGCGTTTCCCATTGTGCCATCTATGATTATTATGTAAAGTTGACTCTCTTCTTGTGTCCATACATTTTCTGCATATTATCAAACATTTTTTATCCCATGTGGAGCTTCTGCTTTTGGTTTTAACATGTACATTAGTGTCTGTGTAAATAAGTAATGAAGGAGAACTATGTGCTGAATTAAGTCTGTTTGCTTTAGGGCTGCAAGGCTTTGTCCCTCAGGAAAACAATCTGTCAGGAGACATGAAATTATTCAGTTGTTTGCAGTGCGTGTGCACATCTGGCCAAGCCACGGCATTCCTGGTGACACTATTCCCCATTCCCTTCCTTGCTGTCCTCTCAGATGTGGCTGATCCAGCTGGAGGAGAGTGCAGTGATGCCTTTCACCCTGCTGCATGCACAGAGGAGGAGGAGGAAGGGGGTGTGGGTCTCTAATGTAGCACTCATGGACTGATTAATTGCTGACTTGAGCAGGCTCTAGGAGCGCCTGAAGTGAAGGTGAAAACCAAGAGATGAAGTAACACCAACTGCGACTGCTGGTGCAGCTCTGACATGCACATAAAATCTTCTATTCCTTATATCAAACTTCTTGGTTATTTCAGGGTGGTTACTATACCAATTTTCCTGAGGTTTATGAGTTGAATGTAAGATACCTGTTTTAGATCTTTGTTATCCTTAGGTCCATCTGCTCTGTGAGTTGGAGTTGTGTGCTCTTGGGTTTGAGTAAGAAAAACCCAATTAATTTTGTACACAGAGAAGAAAGGGATTAAATTTTGAAATTACTACAGTAGACATATCCTCTTTTTTATATTAAATGAATAGGGAACTGCTTATTTAAATTCTACAAACAGTTTTGAAAATAGCCCAAAGCCCTCACAGATCTGCAACATGCATTCTAGATAGATTGTTGTGAAAACAAAATTCTTCCCATAATATACACCTTTACAAGTACATACTTGAGTCCATTCAGGGCATATTTCTGAAAGAGCTTGTTCACCAATACCAGTGTATTTGAAAGTTCAATTTTCTGGCACTTTTGAATCTGCTCCCTGAAGACAGTCTGAGGGTTGGAAACATCATGTGGTTTGTATAAATAAAAACACCAAATTGCCTGGGGTGCATCTGTGCCCCTTGCTGTGCAGCTCTGCTGCTGTTTCTCTGCCATCAGCCTGACATTTTCAATCAAGTTTTTAATGGACTCCTGGGGCTCCCCCAGTTTCTGTTCAAGCAGAATCTGGCACCAGTGTGCCCAAGACCATAGCAATGAAAAGCTTTATTTTAGCTTTTGATTGTACAGAAATTTAGTGACAGCAGGAAAGAAATAAACTGGTTGGATGAGTGCCAGAATAACAGAAAAGAACTGTCTTTAGAAAAATATTCATAACCTACATTTTATTTTGTGTAATTAGGACATGCAAGGTATAGGGCAACCATAGATCAGACAGACTTCTCTGTAATCTTTTCCAGATTTTGACAGATTGACAGTTTTAATTAGGAGTGTTTTGTTTAATTTGTTTTGCCTTTACACCTGAGAGTGTTCACAGGCCTGTGCAGGTTTGGACTGCAATTCTGCAGGTTTTTTTTAAAAATATAATTGTTGGTCATTAAAAAAGATTGAATTAAATGTTATGAAGGCTTTTAATTTTCATTCCTGTTCAGGAAGTTCCCAGATCCTCTCTTATGCTTACATAAGTTATTTTAAACTGTTTCTTGTATTTCAAAACTTCTTGTTGTACAAGAAGAGTGAGCCATCAAACCATGGCAGTTGCCACTTTGCAGTAACTATGGGCACCTCAGTTCTTAGTAAAGGAAGCCATTGTGATCATCTCAGGTTTGAAACAGCAATTGTAACTGGTAAAGGCTGAAGTCCTGTGCTCTGTGTGGAATGGATGTTGGGATTTTATATTGAGAAAGGTGTCAATTAATTTCCTCTGTATCCTTCTGGGAGTTACAATTATTATTCTTCCATACAGTAGATGGAGACAAAGACCTCATGAATTTTATTGTGTCTCAGGACACTGATTTTATTAGCTATGCTTGGACTCTCCTTATTTTTGGTTTATTAAATCCCTTTATAAAAGTAACAACCATCAAATAATTTTGTTCTAAAGGTTGTTAATTTATGTTCACATTAATTCTGTAATTATTTTGGTGGCTATTGTTAATATATTGGTTCTTTCAAATATGAGGGGTGATTTGGAGATTGATCTGTGAAATCTTTCTGTTCAAGTTCATATCTGCCTTAGGCCCAGAAATTCAGAGGTCAAAGCATGCCCAGGGATAGACTTAAAGTTTGAACATATCTTGAAATTCCCAGTGGTGTGGGAGTTGGAGTTCTGTGCAGACTGGAATATTGAGGTGTGGTCTGCCTCTTTATAAAGTGAATTTATATAAATCCAGTGCCTGTTTACAACTGGATGTTTATGTGCTTACAGCATGTGTGTCTGCCCACAGAATGTGGCCTTGGCATCCTGCCTCTGCCTCAATTTACCTGAAAACTTATAATGTAATTTGGAGTAGTGAGAACAAATGGGGTGTAATACATAAAGTAGGAGAGATGATTTTATTCACTTTTCAGAGCAAAGATGGAGTTTGCAAATTTCTCAAATCCATCAGTTGACTATTTCAACTTATCTGTAGATACATTTTTATTTTAATTTTCTACTTAATATCATTTATACTAGGCTGTTGATGCTCTATAATAAAGGAAGTCTCTGCCATATGCATCATGTTGTGTGTATTGAAGTTGACCAAAATAGTCATGCCAGACAAGCATTTCCAGTAGTATGATATTTCAGGGTAGGTTTCCCATTATTTTGAATGCCAAGCAGATTGCCCTAGGAGAGATGGTTTTGTCAAATCTGTTCCTCATGCTCAGCTAAGACTACAGTATGACAAAGCCCTGTGATTTCAGCAGATCAATGGCTTCTTTCATTGATCTCAGAGTGGTCTGATCAATGTTTCTGTTTCTTAAAACAGAGAGTTTACCAAGTGAGATGTGTTTGTGACAGTGTAGATTTAATAATGAAAAGTGGAGTTTTATCCAGTAAGGAGAATAGAAGAAGAGAAGAGAGGAACACACATGTCAGGGTAAGAACAGATACCTGAACTCAGGAGATATTTAAGCAAGTCTTTCAAGAAGGGATTTTTTGCTGCCTCAAAAAATTTGAGAAGGATTGTTATCAAGTACCTCTGTTCCTTGTCCTCTTGTGAGGGGTGAAGGTTTGTCTTCTGAAAAGGAATACCTGGGATTAAGTCTAAATAGGAGAATGAGTTGTTGTCTGTTCACTTCCTCATTATGCCAAGTAGCTTTGTGTGTATGGGACAATTAATTTCAATGGAATTCTGACAAAATCTCCCTCTCATATGGAAGAGTTGTGTACCTATGACTTTTTACTCGTGGGCAGTACATGCTACAGAAAGTCAAAATGGAGGTTATTATTAAATACAGTTCAAACGAAGAGGCAAGGAGCAGAGTAGTTTTCCAAAATTAAGACAACAACAGTTTGGGGATAACTGATAAAGACGTGCAGAGTCAGTGCCTTCCATGGCATCATGTCTCTTCTGGTGAGGTGGGTGTTTTGCAGGGCATCTCTTTGAATAAATGAGAATATCCCCCTGTAAACATCAGTGGGAAGCTGAGAATGACATACAGGTGTGTGTGTGGATCTTGCCTCTAGTGATGCACAGAGCCTGTCTTTCCATTGTCATTTAAGTATAGGCAGAAAGTCTAAACATCCTAACATCGCTTTAACTCTCAAGGACATTCAGCTCTTCAAATGCAACATGGTATTTTCCAGTTTGACCTGCTGAGCTAATTGCAAGAATTGAACAGAAATCCTGACTTGGAATATAGATAATGATAGTAAGGGAACGTGCAGTCAATGTTACCTGCTTGGTACAAGAGTTATTTTTATTGGTCTCAGAGTTATGGTTCATCAGAGTTTCTTCTATGCTCCTTTACTCTGAGTGTGATTTAATTAAAAATGTCCAGATCTATATAATAAACTCATTAGATCATTAACAGACATAAACTATTATATTCCTGAAGTTTGTAGCACTATTCACTGTAAATCCAGCACAATGCATCTTCAGCTAGGAATGCTGCCAGGCCTGAGGGCTCTGGAGGAACTGTGCTTTTGATATGTCCATCTGAACTTTGCTCGGCTGAGGAAATAAGATTTTGAGCCCAGAGCCAAATGGGTATGGTCAAACTAAGGGTTCGTTCTCTGGCTGTATCTACCTGCACCTTCTCTTTGAGCCCCAGATGCTAATAAAAGATGTGCTCTGTAAGTGAGCTTGCATAGGAGTGCTCAGGTCTGTGCTCCTCTGGGCTGGGGCAGTACAAAGGATGTTCCACGGAGCACGGATGTCTCTAGCTTTTGGACTGAACATGTCAGACCACGGTTTCCTTCCCTCCTCTATGTACTCCATTGTTTGTTGAGGCTTCCCTTCTGTCTTAACAGAAATCACAACTAAGAAAATATAATTTGTAGAATTTAAATTACATTCTTTTCTATGTGTTGTTAGATACTCCACAAAAAAATGTAGAAATGGATCAGTATAAATGCCAGTCAAGTTACTGGTTTTCTGTATATGAATCTCCCTTATTTTCCTCTACAAATGCCTGTACATATTTTATACATGGTTTTATTCATATTCTCTATCAATAGCAAAGATAATTGATGCGGCAGAAATAACCCAGCAAGCTAGCCTGTTTGGTTATCTCCACACTTGTTTAAAACTGCCTTTGGAAGTGGAAGGATAATGAATATTGTGCTGTCTGTTAGTTTGATTTTTAAGGTGGTGGCATGTGGATAATCTTTGTTGGGCTTGAAAAACAAAGCTGCCATAGCTTCAGACTTTCAGGGCTAATGGCTGGAGCAGAGAGGTATGAAGAGTTCTAAACACAGAGGTA
The DNA here is from genome assembly GCA_018697195.1 of Certhia americana. Classification (NCBI taxonomy): domain Eukaryota; kingdom Metazoa; phylum Chordata; class Aves; order Passeriformes; family Certhiidae; genus Certhia; species Certhia americana. Next base: position 8,135,605 of record CM031873.1, on the reverse strand, counting down.
AGACACTGGCACGGACAGAGCTTTTCATTCCACAGTATAGTTTAATGTTTGTTTTGGCTTTGCTGCTCCTGTTGGCTTACATCTATAGGGTGCAGACTGCTCCGTGAAAGAAAGAATGAAGTGTCAAAAGTGGCTGGAGGGAGACTTCTTTGAAAGTTACTGAATTTGTGAGCCAGTAAGTGGGAAAATGTAGTGTTAACTTGGAAGGAAGTAAATTTCATTTGAGCATGTTATTTTGTTCACAGGGGGCCAAATCCTGAGAGATCCTATGGATTAAGTGTTTTTGATAAAATGTTCTTTTGTAGATTCAACTTCAAGTTGCCTTGGGTTTTCTTCCCCAGATATGCATAAGATTTGGCTCTGTTTGTGACAATTAGTTTTGCTCAAATTATTTATCAATCTGCTTTGTAATGTCCGACTCAAATACATGTAACATTTGCTTAAAAAAATGTGTTTGGGGAATGAAAGGCTTTGCTTGAGGTCTCTGGTATTAAATCTGTGCTGAGGGGCAGGAAGAGGCTGTGAGTTTTTTGGCAAAGTTAATAAAATGTGTGGATTAGTGAAGTGCTGATTAGTGAGGTTCTATTGTCGACAGAAACATTCCTGCCTTAGCCGAAACCCAGATGGAAAGCTGCCGGCCTCAATTGCGGAAAATGGTTTATGTTGCTGCTTTACTGGAGTATGTTGCTGAGGTTGCAGCAGAGCAAATCTTACTGATGTCTTGAAGTGTAATTAACTCTGTTGTTCGATGTAAATATTTGAATACTGCCCATTTGGTCTCAACAGGGGCCTGTTTAAAACAATTTTTGCCAAAGAGCTCAAAGGCCAGTAGGAATGTGTGTGCGTTATTAAACTTCTCTTTGTCCTGGACTTGATCCAGAGCTTATAGAGGGCACATAGGATGAGATCTTCCCATCTCATGTGTTTATAGTAGAGCTCAGGGTGCTTGATCAAGGCTTCATTGTGCTGTCATTGTGCCAAGGGTTTAGTTTAGATATGAAACTGCAGGACATGGACACAACAGTCAAAGGGACTCAGGGTACTGCAAGGGCTGGGGGAAAAAAAAGGAATAGAATTAATGAGAAAAATAGTCAACTGTGTTATCCTTATATGTTACATAAAAATGATGGCTTATTTAAGGTGTTGAGCTTCCATTTTTGGTCCCAAGCATTAGCTTAAATGCTCATTTATTGATGAATGATGCTGAAAAAGTCAAAACAATACTCTCGGGAAAATAAAGTTGTATTTGCTTGCAATCATTATTTTTTTTTTTTTTTTTTTTTTGAGGGGGGTTAAAAATTTGCTTTCTGCAAAAAGTTTTGTAAGTGTTTTTTTAAAAAATAATTTTTATTTCTGAGATCTGAAGTATTTATTTCAGAAACAGAATGCGCTTCCTTTGTGAAATGTCAAATTGCTTCCAAGATATTACATGTTATATTCGCTGTGTCTGGACTCCCCAGAATGGCTATTTTTGTGCTGTCTCCCATTTCTGACGGCTCTGGTCCTGCAATCTTAAACAAGGAAAGCTGTGGCAGGGTAAGAATGCAGCCAATCAGCAGCAGATGCTCAGCTTCCATGGGCTCAGCCTACAACTCCCTTAAGATCCACAGTGTTTCCAAGTGAAAATATCTCTTCTGCCAAATGGGATTTTTTTGTTTGTTGGCATTTTGAATTTTCACCAGAAATGCTTTCCTGTTTATCTCATGAGCTGTGCTTCTGAGCAGCTCTCCTCAGTTTCTGCAACAGTGAAGACGAGCAGGATTGTGCAGTAATTGCACAGAAGGGGAAGCAGCATTGCTCAAACAGTGCTGGAAAATGAGGATCAAATTTTAATTTTATTTCTGCCTTGCTCTGGTAATGTTCTTGGTAATTCTGTTATGCTATGTTGATTTCTACCCTGCTGTAAAATATGCTATAATATTGACACTTATCTCCTATGGTTGTTATCCATTTTATTATTTTCTGTAAAGTACTTTGAGATCCTTGGATCTTGAATCACTGATTGTTCCTGTTAGTGGGATTGTCCAACTTGGTCTTCAGATCACTGTCAAAACTGCAGAAAAAGATAAGCAACACTTTGGAGATGTTGCATTGAAATTGCTTATGAATTAACTTTTTGTTCTCTGAAGATGTAAATAAACACCAGGATCAAAGAGGAGTGTGGAGTGATGGCAACACATTTGCTGTACCTCCTGGTCCTGAATCCCTGGCTTTTTCTGAAGTGGGATCCATAGGAAAGAGTTGCTTGAGCCTAGCTCCTGCTGACTATGTGGATGATGTTCACTGTGAAGGTGTGATTTTTTTCTTTATTGCCCTGCAGAAATCAAGGGAGCAGGACAGACTGGTGTATCTGGCACTCCCTCTCCAGGGAATGCCCTTCTCTGCTGTTGGTCAGTGCTGCACATGCCTGGGAGCTTGCATGGGTGACATCTGGACAGTAGCTACACAGAAATGCCCCAATCAAAGCATATTAAAAAATAAAAGGCCAGAAGTGGGAAAAGATGGCAAAGGCAGGTTTTGTTCAATGAGTGGTGTTTGGTGCAGTAGCGAACATCTCTGCCATCTCATTCTAAGGTGGATGCCAGGTACACCACATGCTCTTCAGTTCCATAACAATACACCCCAGCTCATTAATGACTTATTTTTTGAAGCTATGCTCCTTCCCTCATAACACCTCTGGTGTGAGATAACTTTCTGCCAGAACTTTGAGGACAGATTAATTGAAGACGTGCAGACTGAGGCCTTAAACACACACCTGGGGTGGTGCCTGTTTTCTTTTTAAACTTGTTTGTCTGGAGATTATGGGGGTGGGAGTGGATTTGGGTTTGAGTTTTATTTTGTTTGGTGTTTGGGTATTTTTTAAGTAAGATCTCCAAAGTAGCAGTAGATGCATATTCCTAAAACCAAGATAAAGTAATAAACAGAGGCACTGTCCAGGATTAGAACTTCAGCTGGCATAAATTATTACAACCCATTGTGCACTATTGCATTGTGCTGAAAAATCTGCTCAAGTTAAAATATGAGCATGTGCCTGGAATACTTCACAAGAAGTAATCGGCTCATCTTCATTGCTGAAAATTATCATAGTACTTCCTGGGATCTGCATGAACTCTTGGCATATCTATTTTAAAAAATCTGAGAGAAGAGCTGCTGAGTATAGTTTCTCTGGGGGTTATGAAGTCCCTGTGTGGATCTTACTTTTGAATAGAAATGCATCATTACTTTTAGCATGTGTATCATACCCTGCTGCTTAGGGAGCCGTAGGTAGAGAAGTGAAGCACAGGGAAAACAGATAATCTTTGAGAAGTTTATTTTATATCTCATGTCAGAACATTCACACCAAAGCAGAGATCAACCAAAAATATTTTGCATATTAGCACAGAACCGTCCATCTGCCTTTCTTCCAACACAGCCTTCAATCTACTGCTCTTGGCCCTCTCCTCACCTTGTACATTCTTGTCTTTCAAAGCCTGCAAAATGCAAGAATTTACCTGGTGCTTTCAATGCTACATATTCCTTGTGATGTTGGTGTAAATGGGTTAGTTTTTTCATATTATTATTTTCTGTCAGCTTCCTGGGTCTTATGTCTGTTTCCAGCTTTAGGGGAGCTCGCAATCACAGCTGCCTTTAGGTAATCTGGCTGGAAGGTGCTATGTGATTGAGGAAGGCAGCTTCTGGCAAAGCTGGGGCTGTGGCAGCTGGCCAAGGTCACTTCTTAATGCGGTGCTGCTTTTAAATTTAAAATTCCTTGTGCTCTGATGGCTGCATGGCCACCAGGTTGACCCTGGAGGAAGCAGGCAGAACTTGGCAGTGCTGGGGGAAGGCCTGGAGTGCTGGCACACTCTTGGGACATCTTGAGCCATTCACTGCACTTTCCTCTTGACTTTCATTCTAATCTTCTTTTCTTTTCTTTTCTTTTCTTTTCTTTTCTTTTTTTATCTCTGTTATGTGACCTGCAAACATTTTGAATTGATACACTCATACAGTCTTTATGGGGAACTTTCCCTGTGACTGAAATTTGGGGATTAATTTATTGCCATGAAAGGAGAGTTGTGCAGGAAGTGGTGCAGTGGGAGAGGTGATAGAGCTGCTCTGACAACTATTGCCCCTTTCATCTCTGCATTGCCTGATATGGGGCCACAGAAAGCCCAACATTGCCTTAATCCATCAACAGCTGTACTCTTGAGCACAGTGGTCACTTTTTGACTGTGGATAGCTGTCCATTTTCTGCCAAGTCTGTGCATTTTCTCCTGAAAATGAAGTAACAAAGACATTGGTGAATGTGTGCAGCTGCATAGGTGGGATCTGCACATTTCTGTCTGAAGAGCTCAAGGGAAAGCTATTTGGTGCTGAGTGTTGCTTTTCTATGTGCTAATAAAATAGGGTATTCAGGACTCTCTGCAACTCGCAGAGTGATTTGATTCTGAATTGCGTGGAATATCGTCTGTACCACCCCAGCAATCTGCCAGGATATTAAAGTAAATTTACATTTAATATATTTTTAAGCTCCTTTGCTCAGCTAAATGATGCAAAGGGGCTGGTTTGAATTTTCAGTTCTTACAAAGTGGTAATTTTTCCTTTTCTTATGAAATTGCACTTTCTGAATCTGCATGAAAAATGACAGAGGAGCTGCACACAGATCAGCTTGTGCTGGCAAACTATTTTTCCTCTCAAATGACATTTTCTAGTCTACTTCTGCAAGGATGTGAATCTTTTTTCAATCTTACTGGTCTGACAGCAGCTTCATCAGAGTTGAGTCTTAATCTGTGTTTTCAGCTGGTGAAAACTTGCTCCTTGCTTTGATTAAGGGAGTGTTGCCACTTTCTCTTTGACATGCACTTACTGTCATGTCAAGAAAATGGAAACCCACTGATGTCTCTGCCCTGTGGTTAAGGGCTCTGCAGTTATGATTCACCCATTTATAAACAGAGAACTCAGGGAGGTTGTGGAGCCCCAAGTGCTCCTGGCATCCTGTTTGTGCTCAAGTGTGCTCTGACCCAGCTGCTGGTGGTGCAGAGCTGCCACAGATGGGTCATAACCTCTGAGATGAGTTTTTACATCCTGTAGCTTTTCAGTCTGAGCCCTGCTTCATATAATGCAAATGGTACTCTCCATCTTCTCTGGGAGATGAAACATTTATTTCAAATCACCTGTACTCATGTTCCAAGTTAAACCTCAGTTCAGGCTAAACTCCACCTTCTTACTTCCTCCTCTTTCTAAATGATTTTGCAGTTACAACTGTGTATTTTTCACCCTCATATGCTGCTGTAAACTGCCAAGGAACTCACCTTTGTAGGAGGCTCAATTTAACTTTTTCAGGAACTGAATAGTTTTATAAAATGCTTTGGTTTGGTGCAGCTGTGTAAACTAGGATTTTTACCTTTGCATCTTAGCAGAGTTTCTTTATTTATTGCTAATTATGGGTATGTTACATAAATACACTCCTGCTTTTAGTGAGATGTGGACTGTGGATTTTAGATTGACATAGTTTTTTCTTCTGGCCTCTCAAAATCCTGTAGTTTTGTAAACAACTCAATTTCAGCCTGAACTTCTTTGTAAAATAAATGAAACCAGTTTCCCACCTGGTTTTGTTTATGATGTTTGTTGAAATTCCCAGGATGTTATACATAGCTGGCAGAAATACACTATCAGGTGGTCCTGGCTTGTCCCTTAAAATCGATTTTTTTTTTTTTTTAATTTTACCTTTGTTTTTACTTCTTGGGGTCATGGAGGGAAGGAAAAACTGATGAGAGAGAGAAAGATTCACTGTGGCTGTCAGGGCAGAGATTTACTTTTCTTCCATGACAGCTCACATTTTCCTCTGTGTTCTTCCAAGACTGTTCAAAGTTCTTCTGTTTTGGACTAATCAAGATTTGGTAGCTGGAGCAGAGCTCACCCATCATGTAAGATGCCAAATGCTTTCAAATTCATTGATCTCAGTGGAACATGAAGGAGCTCAGCCATCAGCATGAGCCTTTCAGTTCTTAAACATTTTTAAGCTTTCAAATGGGCTGTTAATCTTGGCTCTGGCAGAGCATCCAAGGATGTCAGCAGCGTGAGATATGTCCCACAAAGTGCAACTTCTAGGAATCCTTTTGTTTAATGTGTGGAGTGCGTCAGGGCTCAAGTTCTGTTTGCATTTAGTCTAAAAATGTCTCAAAATGTGTAATTTAGTGTACATTTTAAAAAAAAGGTTTTGTTAGCATCCAGTCAGTGTCTGGGCTCATGTGATTACCTTAAATGAAAATACAGCTGGACTCTCAGATGTATTCAGTACTCTTTAGAGGCAATATTCACTTTGAAATAAACAAAATGAAAGCTTAGAGCAAAATCTCCCTCTTAACAGTTTGTATCTTAATTTAATCTGGTTTCATATAAAAAACTTGCAGTCCTTGTCAGTCTACCTGAATTTTTAAAAGTTTCAGTTCATTTTTGTGAGAAGGTGGCAGGGACTTGAGTGTCCTTCACTTGGTCTTGTCTATTAAACCTGAGCAACAACAGAGCTTATGGATATTGGGAAGTATTTGTGATAACAAAGGGGTTGTGACAGGGTATGTCCACAGGGAGGTTGTTTTTCAGAGCAGTAAACAACAATGTCAAACTTCTAAGGGTTAAAAAGACTTGCTAGCAATGAGAACTGTAGTTTTCAGTGCACTGAACCTTCTAAGTCCTCATGAAGCAAATTTGGCTGTTGTGATGTGTTGCTTTGTAAGAAGTGCAGTTGCTCTGCAATTAGTTATCTTCAGGCTTGTGCCAAGGATTACCCCATGGGTTAAGGCCAAAGGGCCCTGGTCTGCTGCCCATTAAAGTCAGCAGAGAGCCTTGCATCAGCTTCAGCAGCTCCTGGATCAGAGCTGAGATTCATGGTCTGAATGCAGCTCTTAGGCTGTCTTGGTTTTTCAGTGTGACCTGGAAGAATATCACTTTCTCTCACTTCACTTGACTGAACAAAGCTCATGCTTTCTTTGTGCCTCACCAAAAAAAGGAGGCTTATAAAATCATTAGTATTTCGAAAGCACTTATCCTAGAGAGGGAGGGGGCTGTAGGAGCAGAACGGTAAATCCTGCTCTATTGGAGCTGTCCAAATATTATTGTGTGTATTGAAAGAAAGCTCTTAACTGAAGGCTGGTGTTCAGAAGCCAGTCCAGCCCAGGAGTCGTCACAACGTCACTGATCTTCTGCTGTAAACCTGGAATGTCAGTTGACTTAGTGTGCTTTCGCACAAGTGCTGAACTTCAGATTTCTAGTTTAACTATTTGTGTCCCTGGAGAAACAGATTTGACTGTTTTATGGATATTCTAATCCCTCTTTTTAGATGATGCTGCATTTTGTTCAAGGTAGATCTAGAGTACAGAACTCTGAAAAGCTTTATTGAAATTAAAAATAGATTCTTCATCCTAGTCCCTGTAAAAGTCCACATTTATCAGCCACAGCAAAAACATAATTTATCCTTTGTGCAGTTATACAAAGCTATATGTATATAGATGTCTATAACTGGAGCAGTTACATTGACTTGATTCAGAAACTGTTAAAGATGTACAGATTTTTTTTATCACATCCTGTTGGTCTTTTGTTCATGCCCTTCTCTGGTTAAGTGTTTTCAGGTTAATATTGTTCTATAGGAAGATCTTATTCACAATCATTGCAACGTGAATTTTTGTTTCAGTTTCACAGCTGCAAATTCAAAGCAGAAATTAATTGAAAAATACAGTAGGATGATGTGAATTTCTTACTACAAATTATTTGTATCTTTTCACTTGAAGTCTGTGCAGAGATGTATATCCTTCACGGAATGAAAGCACAGTATAAAGATTCAGGGTTTTTTGACAAATTTTGGAATAATTTGCTTATAGTCACAGTTTGGCATTTCAGGCTTGGAGCAGCTGCATTTCTAGCCGCTTCCACTGGTTAAGCCTCTAACATTTTTAAAATTTGTAGTACTTTAAAAATCAATGTTAAATGATCCAGTCCTGTTCTGCTCTAAATGATTTGTACCTACCTGTAAGAGAATATCCTAGAAGAATTGTGTGTTTGGAGAAGTTTCATATTAGCACACTTGTTATGTAGGGAAAGGGGGAAAGACCCTCCTTCCCTCTGAAATTCTATGGGCAAATGCAATTGGGGTCTCAACTATTGCCTGCTGCAGATCAGGTCTCTAAAGATCTCATGATCTTTGGAGAAGGAGAACACCTGGCAAGGCCAGGTTATTTTCTGGGAGCATTACTCCACAAAATGCGATTATTAAAAGCCAGAAAGGCTCTGTAGGCAACTGCTTCAGTTCCTGCGACAGAACCAAATTTCCCCAAACACCCTCTGGTCGTTTGTTTGCCATTAAACTGGCTGTGTGTGCCCATGGGCGTCCTAACTGAAATGCTCTGGCACTCCTTTGAGCTTTTGCATCACCAAATCATATTAGAAATCCACTCAAGAGGGTCAGAATTCCTAAAAATACCCCACCAAACCCTTAAAAAACTTCATCAAAACATCACTGACAATGAGATCTGAAATGAGAGAAATATTTGGCCTGCTGGGTATGTAAAGACCAATTCTCACACGTGTATGAACAGGAAAGGCTGCAGTACTGAGTGCTGCATTTATTTGACCTGTGGTCTGTGCATGAAAACATTTAAGCATGTGAGTAAGTTATCATTTTGCACTGGGACCACTTAAACTTGAAATTTCCATTGACCAAGTGAAGAATACTTTTTAGTTGCAGTACAGTAATGGGAGTTAGGATTTATAAGCCCTGCCAAATTCAATAAGCTTGTGTTACAGCCTTTTAAAATTGTTATATCGAACACAGCTTATAAAGAGCCATTTTCCTTCTATTGTTTCATAATTTATTCAGTGTTTTCTTAACTGGCCCATCAGCAGAATAGTAAAAACACCACTGAGTAAACTTTGTTTAATGGTGACCAATTTTTGTCTATGTTACAATAATGTCTGTGGGAAGAAACAATTACCTGGTGATTTGAAAGCAGTAAGTGCATTTTCCTTCCAGTTCGTTTAGAAGGGACATCACTTTCAAGCTTTCCCTTGTTTTCTTTGTGGGGTTGTTTCCTCTTGTGCATATTTGGGTTTTTTGCTATGCACACTAGGAAGTACTGGGTCAGTCCTGGATCCAGGATTCATAAACCAGAGCCTCTGCTGTCCCCTGGGCGTTATCAGTACAGTTCAGACTCGATGCTCAGATGTTTACTGAAACCCCCAAAACAGAACAAACAGGTGTTTGAACCCCAGTGTCAGCTGCTAATGCTAGTTTTCATTTGGGTTTGCTGTATGAATCAACATCCATTGCTGTTTGTTGTCAGTTGCAGCACAGAGACCCAAAGACATGGTCTGTTTTCTTTTCATACCTGTCCATGGTGTTAGGGATGAAAGTGTATGTGAGCTTTTGGCTTCTGCATGTTGCATTTAGCATTTTTATAATAATGTAAAAAGGCAGTTGGGAATGTTCATTGTTGCCTGAAACTTCTCAGTGTCACAGTTCTTCCTTTTGGTGATTGCTAATCAGTCCCTGGTGTTTTTGCTAGGATGAGAGTATTCCAAGGGACTCTCAGAATCACTAGTGTAACCTGAAAATCTTCAATTTGAAGAGGAGCAGCACAGACTGCCCAGCATCACATACAGAGACTGTTTGCAGGAAGGAAACTGAAGGTTAAAATACGTTAACAGCAAACAGTTCTTAGAGCTTTTTAGGAGGGCTTGTGTCTGGGTTTGGGGCAGCACTCACATGTGCCCCCAGGCTGTGGCTATCTGTGCATTTTGAGTACTTCATGCATGCACAAGCAACATAAAGCTTCTTGATTTGTATCCCTCATTCCAAGATGTGCTTCCTGTGCTATTTGCAGAGCTTTCATCCTCATAAATGCCTCCCAATCTCAATGCCCCTACTGTACATTGAAAGGATGAAAAGTTAAATTGACCCCAGGGATTCAAGGTGTTTCCAATCTGAAGATTAGGCTGCTAAACAGCCCTGTGTTATGAATAGCCTCAAATCTTTCCTTCAGGCACTACAAGAAGACTTGAGGCATAATCAGTGTCATCTGTTCCATATATCACATTGCTCTTCTTGGAGGCCAGAATTCTGTTAGAAACGCTGTATTTGGAATTCAGAAATTGTCCCATGCTCTTCTCCAGCATGCTGGCCATTAACCAGCTACTATTATTTAGGTAGCATCATGTTTGTAACAAATAACTTCCTTAGAGCCCACCTGCTGCTTTCAGTACTTTGAAAGCACAGTAAGTTAGATCTTAAAATTTGTGTTTTGGTAGATGATGGGGATTTAAATAAAACATTTAAAGTTACCAGGCTTCAAATAGTTCCCTAGAGAGGCAGGGTCTAGCATCTGGACTATTACTGAACTACTCTAGGTCTCTTAATCAGCAAGGAAGCCCTTAAACTGAAAGGCTGGTGGGAGTGAAACCTGAAACTAAATGGACAGCAATGTAAGAAAGCTTTGTGATCAACTCCCAGAGAAGTGTGATGAGTAAGTACATCTTCAGGGAAAGAAAACCAAAGTTGCTTTGTAGGATAGAGAAGCATATTCTCTGCAGTGTTTTTCCTCTTGGTTTTGTTTTTTGATGGGTTTATTTTCCATATACAGTTTCTGAATGCCTTCAGACCAGACCTTTTGGTGCTATAAATCAGTGTAGTTCTCTGGGTTGCGATAGGGTTTTGTTGATTTATGCCAGCTGAGGATCAGCTCTATGAGTCTATTCTTCTACTGCTGGAGTTAACAAATTCAAACCCACATTTTGAGTACTTCATGCATGCACAAGAAATTAATCATAGCAATGATGTGTGCAAAATATGTGTGAACATTTTTCCACAGGCAGTCCTCAAAAGCCGTGCCTCTGCTACCACCATTTGATGCTGACCCTGTCTCTTCTCTTGGTTGTGCAGGTTTTACACACTGGAGTAAGTCCGCTGACTTCAGTGGGTTTGCTCCTGGTTAACACCTGACCGTGAAAGTAATGTTAAGTCAGGACTGTAGTGCAAATCTTCTGTCTCCATGTAAAGTGTTGTATCCCCAAGGTATTGGTGTTACCAATATCACAGATGGGACCGAGCCCTGGCTTGCCTGGCCCTGCTGCTGAACCAAACAGTAGCAACTGTGGTGTGTTACCCCAAAAACACTTTTGGTTAGCCCGGCGCTGCAGCTGGGCACCGCAGACAAGTCCAGACCTGTCAGAGCTCTCAGGTTTCCCTCTAATGGAGCAGCTTTAAGTTAGTGGTGAAGGAAGGAGTAGGTTCTGATAGAGGGTTTAATCCAGGTTTTTTATTCTGGCACACATGCCTCTGAATCCAGCAAGTCTTCTAACAGAACTTACCAGACCCGTAGCAGAACTCTGTAACGGGCTACAGTAGCTGCTGTAACTGCATGTTATAACTGCTGTAACTGACTGCCTACCGCGTGGTCCCTGGCCTTTTACCGGGGGCAGGCGGGAAGGGAGAAGAAGCCACCAACCAGGTACGGGATGGAGGACTCAACAGACAAAGGACACCTGGAATACCCAATGCCCCCTAAGGGGAAGAGGGTATCTTTTGAATTTGCCAATCACTCCATGTCCTTATGGAATTCCAGGATTGATAGACAGGCTCAGCAGGGGTCAGGGTGGGGAAAGGAAATGTGATTGACATATCTAGGAGGGGATCTTTAGGGGAGGAACCAGGTTTCTGAGGTAAACCATGAAATCACACCACTACAAAAGGGTCCTAGTTTTGGAATCTTTTATCCCTCTCCATTTAATGTAGTGATGAGTGATAGCTCCTAGTCCAACACCTACTGAAGAAAAACGTTTCAGTGTCTTCTGTGGATATTGGCTCAAGCTCAGATTTCTTCAGGAGTAGTTAGCATTGCCTGTCACTGACTTCATCTGTCTCTGTGTGGTGTCTTGTCCATTGGCCGGGACACAGTGGATTTGGAGGGGAGAGGGGCTTGCTTAAACATTATTAATTCTTTTTTATGGTGTCCTGAACCATCAAGTTGACAAGACACAAGGTGTTGTATCTAACAGCGGGTAGATGTACCATGGGAAAGCAAGGTGCCATGCATCCCTGTTGGCCAGAGGTTAGCAGTGACCATCTCAGTTGCATCAGGGACCTGAGGAAAACCTGGCTGGGATTATCACACTGATCCCAGAGCACTGTACCTTGGTGTCAGTGCAAATTGATTCTTAATTTCCTTCATCCTTTCCTATTTCTCTTTAATTCCCAGCATAGCAGTTGGCAACTCTGGTCTGCTTTTCCGAAACAGTGGCAAAGGTGTGAGGTGAGCAACTCATTCCCACAGAGCATGTAGATGGTTTCTCTATGCCACTCAGCGCTACAGGTGCTTTCCTGATGTAGAATTTTTATATTTCAGGAGGTGATAGGGTAACCCACCTATGCACACTTGAATTCTGTGCACTCTTTTGTTCTCAGTGCTTCATTCCTGCAGCTACTGAACAAGAATGTGCTCAGCCTAGAGACAGCCAGTGCTCACCATGTGCACCCATGTCCTCACCAGAGCATGCAGGATCACACATCCAGGTGTTCAGCAGAGATGGTCTCAGTCATGAAGGCACAGCAGGGAGAGAACCAGTGAATGGCCATTATGTGGATATGTTAAAGAGAGGCAAAGAGCCTTTGGGAGCTCAGTGAAGATTGGCCCTTCAAGGTGAGTGTGTGAACAAAGGAAGAGGTTCTTCCTCTGCCTGTCCTTGCATGACACAGGAGAGGGACCTTCAGGAAGTCTGGAGATCCTTTCGTGTGCTGTATTCTACTTCTGCTTTCTTTGAAGCAAAGTGTGGGAAGGGTTACCTCACCTCATTTGCTAGCCCTAGCTCTGGGCAGCTTTCTGGGCAGCTGCCTTTTCCTTTCAAGTAGAAGCGAAATCTCTGTTCAGATAAAATGGACCCTTATAGCCTGGCAGGTGGGAAGTCCCAAAGAACAAAAACTGGAGCTGCCAAATAAATATTTTGCTTCCTTGAAATGCTCCATACTGGAGTATTAGGTGAAGTTCTGACTCCTGAGGTATTTTAAACTGACGTGGCTTAATTTAAACTTTCCTGCTGTGCATTTACATTTGTGCATGGATTAGCAGAGCACTCAGTGCATGTTTGCACACACAGCTGCTCTGGCCAGCTGTTTGGGCCTGCATACTGCCAGCTATATTGATTGATTTAATTCTTCTGTTGGCTGCTGAGTAATGTGTGCCAAATGCAGAAGTTGTGTCTGCTTTATGAAAATATTATAAAAAATGTAATGGCCCTATAAAAAGGACATTATTCTCTTTTGGCTGGAGAAAGATTCATGCTCTGTATTTGTGCACTGGCCTGCATGGTGTCTTTCATTTTATTTTCTTGTCTGGGTTGGAATTACTGGATCTGATAATGTGAATAGGGAATAACATTTTTATTCCATGTGGAGTAAAAAATGGTAAAATCTTTAAGTCAAATGAGATATGACATGTTATTTGTAAGGATGAGAAGCAGTACATATGGTTTGTAGTTTGAGTCTTCTCTATTCCATCAGTAACAGGAGTAATATGAGCTGAAATCACTGTGGTTACTGAAATCTGCATTGTGCCTCTGTTTCCTTTAAACTAGCAACATGTGCACCTAATAAAGAATTAAATACTTCAACTATGTTAGATCATTATTTTGAAGATTTGTATATGCAAGGATTGATAATTCCATCTTTATGCAGACAAGTATCAGTCACTTTATTCCTATTACAGCAGAGATAAATTCCATTTTCTGAAACCTATTTGCTGTGTATCATCTTAACTGGGGGAGGTCTGTACTTGTCCTTTCTTTTCACTAAAACCCTTATGATTGTGCTTAAGAAAAATCCTAATACCACTGTGTAAATAGATTTTCTTCCTCTCCTGGGTAAATGCTCTTTCTGCCATCTCATCACCACCTCAGTTATCTGGTTTTGGAATTTCCTAGTCCTGGCTATGGGACTGCAGCTGCATTTTATAGAGCTCAATTGAATTCTCTTTTGCAGTTCTCCCCTAAGAACCACATTGTGTATTTGTTCCTCCAGCTGTCTGATATCTATGTAAAGAGATAAGCTTTGTTTCCTCTAAGCAAAACTGTTTTAAACTGTGTAAGGGGTATTTGGTACTGAAGTTACAGACACCTTAATATTATGTGAAAATATTCTTGTGTCTTATGTGTAACATGTGAGAGCAGCCCTGCCCTCCCGTGGGTAGAAGGAGAACTCAGCTGCGTGCGCAGTCACAGCTCTGCTGATGCTGGGAACGTTGTTTTCAGTCAAGAGTCTGCTTTATGGGGCAGGAGAATCTGAAGCCTGTTTTTCTCTGATGTTAAACACTTCTTCACTGCAGCACAAAACCTCAGGACAACCTTGTGGTTTGGTGGAGCTGTCTCTTTTTCTGTGTCTTGCTCCCATTTTCTTTTTTTTCCTTCCCTGTGTCCCCTGAGGGGGGACATGGTGCCTGGTCCCACCCAGACAGCATTTCCTTCTGGGAAGCAGTTTCTCAGAGCTGGTGGGATATTGAACACTATTTAGAAGAGGTGATGTTGCAACCTGTGGATGTGTGACACTGTCCGGGTATGCTGAATTTGCAGTGATAGGTACCAGTGTATCAAAGCAGACTTGTGTGTGGTCACAGCAAATTAATAGGATTTATTTTCAATTCTAATCAGCCACTTAACCAAGTCATTTTAATCTGTCTCCCTCTGCCCTTGCTTTTCTCAGGGCGAGTAGGACTTCCTTTATTTCTTTACTTCTCTCCCATTCCTTACAACATTTTGAGAGAGGTCAAGGAAACTTGGAGTAAATCTTTTATTCGTGGGAGGAAAACCATGATTGAAATTAGTGTTAGATGATGTCCTAGCCCAGGTAAGTAGAACCATCCAACTTTACTGGTGCTGCTGCTGGTGTCCGAAGGGTGAGGAGGATTCATTGAGGAGGGATGCATGATTTTTTTTCCATCATCCTGCCAAGCTTCCTCCAAAAGAGCCAAGACTGCTGACATGAGCAGAAGCTTGACCTGCAGGCAGCAGTGCCAAGTAATGCCGGCAATGCATTTTACACAAGGGTGTGCTAACCTCGGCATTTTTCCTGAGCTAGATCATTCCCACAAAAATAACTCTCTCCCCTCTCAGATGCAGACCGCAGTAGAGAGCTTGGTTTGCAAGCTCTGATTTGATCAGACATGTTCAGCAGAAGAAAAAATGGAATCACAGCTTTGCAACTTTAAAACGTGTTCGTTTCCTTTTGAGCCACATAAATCACAAGCGGTGGACTCTTCCTGCTCAGAGGTGCTTGAGATGCATGTGATAAATTTTTCATGGCAGGAAGAAAGTGCTGTGTCAGTGTGTCATTAGTTTGATAATTCACAGATCAGACCCTGCAAAAATATTTATTGCCTGGATTTACTAGTCATGAAATTGCCTTAAAATATGGGTGGAAGAAACATCAAGTAAAGCAAAAAAATAAAAGAAAAATGCATTATTGGATTAACAGAATAAAAAGTCTTTGGGAATCACTATTTTATAACCTTTATTTATGTAGGCAGATTCAATTTCTTTTAAATGAGTTTATACATAAATCAATGATCCGTATACCTTAACCCAAAAGGATGCTCTCAAGAATTCCTTCTCAGTAACACTGGAAATGAATGACTTGAAAGAGGAGAAGATTGTTAATGTTGGCAGTGTCTCTTCTTATTATGCTGGTGGCTTTTTTGGGGATTGTATTGAAATACAGGTTTTAACGGGGAATATATTTTTGCATTTGATAAGATTTTGTAATAAACCCCCAATATAAATATGAAATTCTACAATAATTAGGATTATAATTGGGAGAGCCAAAAATCCTAATAATGAAAGTTTTTTTAGTGACTTTTCTTTCTTTTTTTGAATTGGGTATCCATACTGTTATTCGTATTTAATTTAGAAAAATCCCATTATAGAAGTAACTGCCAAAACTTTATTCAGGATATTCCTAAAGGGCCATTTATTTTCAGCCTTAAATTCAGCTCAGAGGTGAGCTATATTAGAGATGTTGTACATGAGAAATTAGGCAGTGCTGTTAATTTATTCACCTGAGTAAATATAAAAGTGTCTGTCAGGCTTAGGTAATAACCCCAGTGCCATCGTATCTCCAAGGCACTCCTCTCAAGAACACTTTCTGTATTTTGTTAAGTGCCTGTGTGAATTCGGAGCTCAACCCCTTTCTAAATATGAGCTTTGGCACAGGGAACCTGAATTTGGGTTCTTGTTCTGTTTCACAACTCGTGTGATTGTAGGTGAGACCTGAATCCTTCTGTGCCTCACATTTGTAACATGGGATAGAGACATCTCAGTTTTCTAGCTTTGCAGTGCAAAGAAGCTGAAGAAACTGGAGAGCCGCAGGTGCAGTGAGGAATAATTTGAAGTATTTTAGCAGAGTGGTGAGCAGGAGGTTTTCTTGAGGCTCATTTGAAGGCCACTTTATTTAGCCAGCACAATAATGTATTGGTGGAGGTTGATGTGTATCAGTGCTCAAACAAACAAGCAAAGAAGTCTGGGACTCAACACCCCTCCCTATTTTTTCTGCTTAAACAAATTCATGAAGCACTTTATTTTAGCAGTCTTATAATTTTTTTTCCCAAGAAAACAGTTAGTTATATTTTAAAGCATGTAATTTCTAAGCAAAATGTTGACAACTTTTGAGAATTTTGTGAAACAAACATTTTTTCTGGTGTTCATCAAGTATTGTAGAAAAGTTTGGGTTTTTTTTGTATTTTCTGATGTAGGCTGTAGAAGCCAACGGTCACAAGTACCTCAGAGGAGGGGACAGACTCAGCAGGAAAGTGGAAGGGGTAGTGAAGATATGTCTAAATAAAACTAGAAAAAGACTGTTCCATAAGTGACTGGATTGCACCCAAAGTGGGTGATTGGTGCACTCTCCATCCTAGTGCAGCCTGACTGGAAAATGGCAGGTTACAAAAACCAAAACCCTGAAAATTTACTACTCTCATCCCTTCCTTTGCTTTTTTCCTTCCTGCATGGTCTCTGCATTATTTTCTATGATGGTTTCTATTCCATTTGCAGCTAAATATAACCTGCACAGTTGTGTGGTATATCAAGCTCTCCTTTACTCTTTATTATTAATTTAATTGACTCATTGGTTGATTTCAAGAGAGACTGAATGGGTATGAAATGCTAGTCTTCTTAGGGTTTTTTTTTGTTATAATAATGCCACTGCTTTAAATCTGTGTTAAGTCCTACAGCATCAATGGGAAGGTTAGCACAAACCTACCATGTTGATTGAGCACACTAAGTGCTGGATTCATATGTGGGAAGTGTCCATTTGTAAGGAATGAATGAATCTACAGGAAGGTTTGCTCCTCACAAGACAGGTGAGGAGAACCCTTAAATCCAAGAGCAGAGGTCTGTCAGGACGTAGAGGGGACACTTCCTATTGACCCTGAGAGCAGGACAGCACCTCTGATGAAGCCATCCCTCCAGCAGAGCAGGGCAGGTGTGTGGTACCAGCTGTGTTTGTCTCTGCTCTGCTTCCTTGGGGAGTCACAGGGCAGTACCAGGCCAGCAGGAGATCACCTCACCCAGTGCTCTGTCCTCTGCTTCAGAACTCCATGTGCTGCATCTCGACAGGAAGCCTGGAGGATGTTCCTGGTTCTCCTTGGCAGGGCAGAGAACTTCAAGGTATTCCAGAATGCACCTGCTGTAGGCTATCAAATGTTTTTCTTGATCTGTGTGATAAGGACAGTGGTGATTTATCTTCAGTTCGGTTATGTCCCTTATGGTAAATCTGGTGAACAACTATGCTCTTTCCCCTTCAAATTTTTCCTTTGCTCTGTTGGGGATGGAAGTAGAGATGACCAAAGGGCTTCTAAAAGACACAACTGCTTGCTGTGTCTTGTAGTGCCTGGCCTTGCACTTGGCTCTTAAGTTTTTCTGTCAGGCCATTTCTTTTAATTGTGGAGGTTTTTCCTGGGTACGTTCTTGGGCAAAAGGTTAAAGCATGTCCCTTGTGCTAGGTTTTGGCACTTGAACATCTTGTAATTTAAATTACAGGTCTTCTTTTAAGAAGACCTATAATTTAACCTGTAACTCTCTTAACTTCTCTCTCTTTCACTACTATTTTGTTTGAAACAACAGTGAACTATTTATTGCAGCAGAAATGCAGAACCAAATTCCTTGCTGACATAAAACAGAGTTGGAGAGCTTCCAAATGGTGAAGTTCTGTATCATTTGATCTTGCCTGTCCATATAGATACCACAGACCTTTTAAATGTGAGGTGGGCAATGAGGTCCAGGAGAGCCTGATGAGTTGCTAAGATCCCACATGAAGTTGGTAGTATAGCAAAGAATAAACCAATGCATATGTTTGTCCTCTCCAGCCCACTGTGATGCTTACAAGATGATTATTGAACTCTGCAGTTCTTTCAGCTAAGGAAGGTCTCAGAAACCTTTCTAGGCAGAAAAATAACTCACAAGGCTGCAGCAAAGATTGTTTTCCCCTTTTTATGTACTTCAAGAAGATAATCCTTCCTGATTTTGGATTTTAATCCTGAGGTTAGGTGGTTCATCAAGAATGAGGCCAAAAGCACCCAAAAGCACTGACTCGCTGACACAGTGCAGAGGAGCAGTGCATCCTCACTGTGCATTTTTCATTAGCCTTGCTGCAAATCTGCATAGAAACAGCAGTGTAGGAGGTTGGTTCCCTGTAAGCTCAGTCTTTCAGCCCTGGCAATCCAAGTTCTTGTTCCTGCAGTGGCCTTTCCTGGAGAAGCTCTCCAGAGCAGCACAGGGAACTGGAAGAACAGAGTTGCCACTACTGGGACTTGTATTCTGAAAACTTTCCTGTGGAGTTTTTGCTCATTTCTGCATCCTTTCTGGTTGAGTTGTGGGTTGTTGGGTGCTTTGTCTGTGTGTCTCATTCTGCCAAAGCAAATCCCCATGTTGTTTTCCTGAAAGCTTTGCAGAATGCAGTCTACAAGTCTGCATTACCTGCTTTTCTTTTATGCTGTTTTTTGTTCCTACCCTTTCTTCCATCCATGTTAAGCCATTCACAAAATATTATTCATTAGGAACTTGAGCATCTCCATCCTGAAGAAAAAAAAGGCTTATAATGAGCCAGAACTTACTCATCCTAGCCATTCTTTCTGCCTTCTAAGAAAAATGTATATGGTCTAATCATAATTCCCTAATGACCCCTAAGCTGGGTCTAGCTATGGTAATCAGAGCCTTATCCTGGGGCTGCCTGTCAGAGGGGGTTGTTAGCACAATTGATGCAGCAGACATCTGTCTCAGCTGAACTCTGCCTGTACCTTGTGAAGGAAAGTGAGCATTCATTTGTATACATAACTTGGGAACAGGAGAGAATCCACAATTTGGTTGCCATCCTTTTCAATGAGCTAGCATGATATTTCATTAAAATAACATGCACACTTTGAACTGTCACATTGCTGCACAAGTCACTGCTTCTGGAGCAAGAGGAAAAACTGCTTCAATGCTGCTGCAGTTCTTTGGGCTGTGCCTGAGGGGAATGTGGGTATAAATTAGTGAGGGACAGAAAAATATATTTTCTTGTATAATTAGGACCTTTTAAAATTTAAATATATAAACAACCTGTCCCCTCATCTTCAGAGAGATACTTTTAAGCTGCTTTTGAAAACAACTAGTACTTCTAACTCTCCCACAAAGAATATGCTTCTGGCACTACAGAATTTCCAACAAATATCAAGCTCTTGAGTAAAATACCCAGAGGCCACCATGAGGTTGAAAAGCACACAAACAAACTATTGTTAAAATTTGCTGATGCTGCTGGCATTGCCAAGGGGGCATCTTGTTGTTTTTTGTTCATGTGATTTAAAGTAATGAGAAAATTCAGAATGAGACAAGTTAGGAAGCAGATCTTGTAAAAGGACCAGGCCTTCCCTACTGCCACTGAGTAGTGTTCTGACAGAGTGTACACAAAGGGTCCTGTTGCTGGATGGGCCACTGTGTTATAAACACTAGGTATTAGTAGTAAGGGAATATAGGGATGATATTAGTGAAGCTGAGAGGGGGAGAGGAAAAAAGATAATTTGGAAAAAAATCTGAGTTTCACAGCTATATTTATGATTTAAAGTCCCAATCGTTTATGCATAAATTATTTTTTCTCAATAAATTATCACTACACTCAGCTTGTTCATATGACAATGAATTGGACAGTGCATCATCCTGTGCAGCCAAGTAATTTCTTCCTCCTCTAAATATATTACACTGTTTAGATGAGTCTACAGTTTTGTGAACAGTGTGTATATCAATATAAAATGAATCACCCTCACACATTCTTCTCAGGTCTTTATTTATTACCTCCTTTGCTCAGTTTTTGAAATATAAGAATATTTCTTTGCCTATTCTTGGTGAGTCTGGTGTGTAATGGGTCCTTTGTACCATATCAATAAAATAGTTCAAACATCTGTCTAAAGCCTTCAGTATATCAGAAACTCAAGTGTATGAAGCATCAGATTTCCATATTTGAAGACCATTAAACTTTTCTCTCTAATAAAAACGGAAGGGTGAAAAAACTTTGGAAGAAGAAAGTCATGCTTGCTGTCTTCTTTGCTAGGGCATCTGGGCAGGGCAATACCAAGAACTTCTAGTATGTGTTTACTGCACTGGGAAGTGGGTTTTATCTGTGTTTTTCCTTGTGAGGGGGGAGGAAGACAGGCATGGACATGATGAGGAACTTTTCATGTCACTCACAACAGGTCAGGAGCTGGGCAGTGTTTAATTTTTGTATCTGGGCATTAAAATTGCCCTTCATCCCAGGGACTGGGCTGTCCTGTGTGCACTTCCTGTGGAGCTGCATTGGCCTCCTTAGGAAGCAGTTTTCTATATTATTTTTTCAGGGACTTTATTGTGTTTGCTTCAAAGCCAGAGCTGCTTACGTCCTGCTGAGGTGTTCTGTGTACTTGAAAATATATTGAATCTGAAGTTGCGTGCATGGCTCACATACCTTTTTGATTCTTTCCCTTGTTTTTGTTTTCAGTGTTGTATTTTTGCAGCCTGTCTGATTTCAGTCCCCTGTTCCTATCATAACACACATGGTGTGCGTATTCGGCAGAGCAACCTGATTATTTCAAGCTCCAGTCTGGTTTCCTTTTTTTGTCCTTTTAAACCATGTTACTGGAGACTGGTAGCCATGGTAACCCCCTTATCTGTGACGAGAAATAAATACTAAAAATTTCTTTTTTTACTATTTATATATAAAAATGTAGAAGCAAATAAAACCTGCAGTATATGACTCACTTAATATTTGCAAGTCTCCACCACTTCTCTTAAATGTGGAACCAAATAATCTGAGGAAATCAAAACATTTATTTAACAAATTAACAAACACCTTTTGGTCCTTTTCAAGGGGGTTCACTGCAATGTACACAGGAGTTCAGCTGTGTTCAGCTCTTGTTAGTTTATGTAACCTAAAGAGATCAGAGTGACTCTCCAGAGAGCCTCAGCTAGGACTGGACCTGAGTGACAGAGAACTCCAAAAAGAGCCACATCTGAGTAAAGGTTTAGACTGAACAGTGCTGTTTTTCATTTCTTTTTTTTTAATCAGACTTTTTTCCAAAAACAGCCTGTGTTTCTCATACCTCTGGATCAACTCTGTTTTAGAATAAGCTGAGAAATGCACCTGCTTTCAAAGTGAGCCTTTCCAAGATGGAATTACTGCAGGTGTAAAATCTTTAATTACTGCACCTTGATATCTTGAGATACTGCACAATTCAGTGATTCCTTGTAAAGCAAATCAATGTTTTCATTTCAATTCCCTCCTAGAATAATCTTCAAAATGCTTAAAAAAATGTTTTCTTCATGTTCATTAGGGGACACATGGCTGCATATATGTCTCTAATTGTAACTGCCTGGCTACCACTGACTTACGTTAAAGACAATGCAACATCAGTTCCACATTCTCTGAAGACCACTGTGATCAGATACTGGGAAAGTGATTCAAACTGTCTCAAGGAATATCTCATCCAAGATCTTCATTTGCTTTCCAGTAACTGGGCTCCAGCTGTTGCTTAACTCATCTGCGTTTTGTAAATGATATTTCTAATATGTCTTTTTAGGCAAATTAATTCCTCCTTTCTCTACCTGCCTCACTGTGGTGGCAGAAGGTTTTGTTGGAAGAAACCTCCTGACATAATTGCTGGAAAAAGACACACAAGTTTTTGACCACATTTGTCTATTCCTCACTGTTTAGTGAGTGTGCTCTTTCAATTCATCAATATCAGCTTCCATGAGAAAACTGGGAAGCAGAGGTTTTCATTGATGCCATCTGAATGGCTGGAGTTGGCAATGCTGTATTTAAATTCAAATAATCTGCAGCTTCACTTTACACATGTGATTTTGTTTCTCTTTTTGGACTAGATGAGGGTAACTAGGATTTCAGTGAAAATGCTTTTGTATGTGAATTCTTTGCGTATATGCCAACATATGATTAATATGCTCTTGTTTGCAACATTCTTACTTAAAATATTATTTGCTAGAACTGTCACATATTGCAAATACAAAAAGAACCCTGTGGACTCAGTAGGAAGAAAATTATTTTTAAATGTTTCTATTCACAGAAATATTTGTGTTGGACTAGCTCTATTTCAGACTTCTTCTATTTTCTGTCCATGAAAATGTGTGCATTTATTTTCCAGCAGAGCTCTTCCTCCACGTGCTGTTCCATTGCTCACTGTCTCTCCTTCTATGTTTCTGATTGACTAATAAACGATTTTTGATTCTTCTCCCCTGCCTGAATTTCAACTCTTGCTGAGTTGTTGCAGCTTTGCCCTCTCCCTGCAGCATGTGTTACTGAGCACTGATTCTGGCTTGATTATTTTATTTTTCATTTTTAATAGTTCACATTGTTCTGAATGGCTCTGTGACCATCCCTGTTCTGACAGGCACAGCTCCAAATTAGGGACTCTGGCATCCAAATAGGACAATTTCTAGGCATGATGTTGAAGGTTAAATTAGGAGCATCTGTTACTCCAGAAATGGGCTGTCCATATATAGTCTGAACTGATTAGCCAAAGGGGATTTAAGAACTTGTGGAATTGCCTGGGAATTGAAAAGAAAGAGAGGCAGGGCAGCATCATTCATATATGTGCACAAACACAAATACCTTTGCAAATATGTGAATTTAATCAGTCAGGTATTTTACATTTTTCTTTGCCTATCATCTATAAAGGGAGAAGTGAGCCATGGAAAAGTGACTATTGGCTTTTATAGCAGTTTAATAATTATCTGCTGTTTCAAAGAAATTTCTGTATGACAGCATTAAGGACTTCGCAGCAATGTGGATTTGATTCTCAGAACAGTGTTGAGAAACCTCTTTCCCAGGCTGGGTTGCTTCAGATCCTACATTTTGGCAGCAGAACTCAGGAACACAACTCAAGCACTGTCCCAGAACCCAGGTCCTTGCTGTACACTTTTCTCAGTCTGTAAATGGCCTTGGCCTTTAAAAACTTCCTCTTCAATTTGAGGTGCTGCTGTTTTATTTGAGCTTCTTCCTTTGGGAAAAGGGAGCAGGGATTTCTGAAGTGAATGAGAGCTTAAATGAGGTGCAGAAAACTATGCACTGCTCACAGCAGTTCCAAGTGTGTTAGAAACTGCGCAAAGAGAGGAAAATTTCCTGCCACTCTGTAAAAGTTTCTTTGGAAGTTCTGGAAAAATCTTTCCTCTTCCTGATCAGCAACTAAAGTCCATTTGCCCAGGACAGAAGTGCAAAGATGGAAATTCTTGTTTAAATCTCTCACATTTCTTACAAGTACCTTGTCCCTGATATGTGCTATTTCATGCCCTTATGTGGAATCTGCTTGTCACCAATGCTGATGGATGCAGGATAAAGTGCACTTTCCTTTGGCTGTGCCAAGTGGATATGTAGCAGTGTGCTCAGCTAGAGAAGCCAACAGCAGATTCTGTGCAGAGCCAGGATTATTAGAGAGAGCTTTTCTTTCTTAGAATTACCAATTTAAAGGGCAATGTGCAGCTGCCTTGATGTGCTGGTAGTGGCCAGCAATTTGGAGTGAGGTGGATGTGCTGAGCCCACTCCTCCTGTTCACTTGGGATTTTGAAATCTGGGGTGATTGTTTAAATCACCTATATTTTAAATTGAACTAGGAATCTTTAGTTTCTGAGCTTGGTGCTCTGCACTCAGGTCTGACATCAGGGGCCACAGGTTTTTGCTGCAGCCACTAGTCCTTGCTACTGAATACCGGGTGACTTTACATAGCAAATATGTTACAAGATTTGAGGTCAGTGGATGGGAATGAAGAGCCAGAAAAGGTTTGTCATGTCTCAGTACTTGCCATAATAAGCCAAGTGGCTAGAGCCATATTTGAGCAGCCATTAGAGATCATGTACCTCAGCATTCAGTTTGCTGCAAGAGTTACTGATGCTAAAGTTCACAGTATAATATTTCCAGGGAGTAGATAGACATGGGAATTAGGCCAGTAGATGCTGCCTTTCCATTTCTAGATCTAAATAATTAGTAGGTGTTCATTTATTTCTGGAGTCATCTTTTACTGGATGCAAACACAGCAGATCACCACAGCTGGGTTATTTCTTCCCTTTAAACAATAATTTTCCTGTTTACAGCCTGAAGATTGCAGATAGAAGGATTCATCCAGTGTGAATTTCTAGGCAGCATTCAATCTTTATTGTAGTTTGAAGTGGTATGGGAAAAATAATCCATGTTTCTGTGAGCTGGTTTTCATGTATGCAGTTGCAAATGCTGGGTGCCAAGAATGTGAAGGATCCAAACAGTAACTAACTAGGTCACTCTTGAAATGTTGTCTCATGTTTGAGTTTTTGATTTTTCTTTTCTTCAGTGAGTCTGTAGAAAGTAAGGGCTGGGCAAGAGGTAGCAACATAAAAATTCATCTATGTATTTTCTCTCCAGCTAGTCTCATCCTCAGTAGTGTCTAGAAAATAGCAGATCCCAAAGCAGTCAACGTAACAAGAACCTTCCAGCTTTGAAACAGTCCATTTTAACAATCAGATAAGTGGTCTAGGAAGTAGTAAGAAAGGCCGGATTCTAAATCCTAATTAATCATTGATAGTGGCTACATGAGAATTCATCAGATGTTTTTGGCAACTGATTGGCTAATGATTCTACATGCTTATGCAAAATTGCTAATGTGGATATTAGAGATATCTGAGCTGTCTGCCTTTATGGCTCCTTGGTTGCAAGCTCTGACTGTATTTAGAAACCTGCCTGCTTCCTTACTTAGTCTTTCTAGTTGTACAAAACACTTGTGTTCTTCCATGGGCTGACAATTCCAGTGATTTAATGGATGGAGAAACTGTAGTTCTGACAGATAGATAGGGCTGCAAACTCATTTAGGGTGTCGCTGTCTTAATGCTGTTGGGGAAACTAAGGCACATCCAGGCCCTCTTTACAGTCATCACCTAATTCTAAGCACTTCTCTGCCAAGAGGTTAGGATAAGAGGAAGGATGCATGCTCGGAGTTTTAAATGCAATAACTGAGCCTTATTGGCATGAAGCTGAGATCAGGGATTGAGGGAAATAGGGGCTAGTGTGGCACAGAAGGTCTGTAGGGTTTACCCATCATGTTCTGAAATGACCCCAGTTTTATTCCAGCATGTAAGGCAAAGAAATCCAGGAGCTGAGTCAGAAGCCTGTCAGGTTATGGCAGGGTTGGTCAGAGCCGGTGGTGAGAGGCATTGTGATAAACACCAAAGGATGCCCTGCAACTGCATCTACACAGTCATGACCTGCTGTTTTCAGGCAGAACAGGTGGTCCTGTGACTCTCTGTCTGAGCAGAATAACCCTGAAATTCTCCAATGTATGAGAAGATTGTGTGTCAGGAACCTGGTCACTGGTCTTGGCTATTCCTCTGAAGAAAAAACACATTTCCGAAATGGATTCAGCTTGGTCCATTCCAACCCAAATCCATCACATTTAAATATCTTCCCAGGGCACAGGGTGTCTGTCATACTCTGATAAATGCAACAAACATGCAAATTGTATCATCTTTTGTCATCAGTACCGTCTGTTCTTGGCATTCTTCTATGATGTTAGACTGTAGATATGTTGATTAGCAGATACGCTGATCAGTCATGAAAATTCATTTCCAAAATGAATTTGTATTTGGAATGAGCATGGGTTTTTTCCCACCTCAGGCAAAGGGAGCCTGAATTCTTGATTACATGTAATTATTTATACTCATATTTAGGCCATTTTATATACCCCCAAGGTGGTGTAAACTGGTAGGATTTTAAATATGAGGTTAGATCTGAGCTAATGAAATGTTTAAGCATTTCACTTGTTGGGTGCTTGGGGGAGGGAGAGACAGAATCGGAGTTGTCTTTCTTATTGTCTCTATGTATGAGCTCATTGATATGTCCTCTGCTGTTTTATTTTCACTTTGGAGGTCAGGATTTATCTTAATCAGAAGCAGATGAATTGGTGCCCTGAACTTTTTCCTAGAAAGTGCAATTTTCAGTAGTTGTGGTTAAGGAACACATTTTGAGGGGTACTTCCTCTCCCTATTTTGAACTGAACAGGAACCCTGTAATTTCCCAAAAGACAGATTATGGACTGTGCTTGAAATCCCAATATGAGACTGCTTTGTGTCTCAGCTTGTGTTGCTGGGAATATCCCCATTGCATCCCCCATTTTATCTCAGTATGTTGTGGGGAGGCATCTTTCCATTCTCCAGTGGTACTGTAATATGAAAGGTAAAGGGGTCCTTTTGCCATGGGCTTTCAAAAGTCCTTGCAACACCAGTCACTTGGCATTCAAAGGAAATTTTTGCAGTGTTTAGAAATTCCAGATGTAACTTGTGTCAGCCAAAATTGTTGCCTGGTGTTTTCACAACAAAATGGGCTGCCCCAAGTTCAGTGTCTGCCATTGAAATATCTTGAGACTCCTCAGAGGTCAGTGTTCTTTCCAGTCTCAATTTTTCCATGTAAACCCAGACAGGCCTTGGTTTCCCTGTACTAAAACCAGGCTTATACTCTGACTTTTTCTCCACTTTATCCAGAAATTTATCAAGAACAGTGTTTTAAACTGCATCTCGAAAAAGAAACTAATGAAAATCCCCAAGTTTTTCTACCTTGTCCAAATTTGCAGGATTTTATGTACTAGGTGAGAGATGTGTTTCCTAACACATGTCAAGGAAACTCTTTTTCCAGAAAATTCTTTTGGAGATTTCTTGAATCTATTTTCAGCTGTCAATCACTCTGAGGAGTGCAGGGGCTGGACTTTCCCTGCAATCTGTAAGTGCATTTATAATAAAGGCAAGCGTTTAAGGACATGTTGGCAGCCTGGAAACATGCTGAGGTTCCCAGACTTGATAGCAAGCCCACTACAGGTGGACCCAGCTGTTCTCTCTGTATTTTACTCTTTGCCTGGGTTACACTATCTTGTGGTCAGTCTGGTCAGTCACTGCCTGTTTGTGCACCTGATTCCCAGAGCATTCCTGCTCCAGCCCTGCAACTGTGGGGGAGCAGTGAAACCTGTTTGGGCTCTGTAGAGGCAGAAGGATCTGGCTGTGTGGTACATACTGGTGATAAGGACCTACTCTCCAATATTCTGTATTATTCTTTCCTTTTTTAACAGATTAGTGTTTATTTGATCTTCCTTTGGGTGTGTGTTGTCCTCTTTTAATTGCAGGTTTTTGAGTATTCATGCCCCTTTGCTTAGCTCCCACGTTTTGCTAATAAGTTCCTGATGTGTGCCAAGATAATGAAGATGATTAATGAAATTGTTACACTCCCAGATTCTTGTTCTAACTCGCTGTGTTTAAGTGGTTTCAAACTTGGATTCGCCTGCACTGTTACCTGCAGCACACCTCAGCTGTAGCCACAGAAGCAGAAAAGTGGAAACATGCTTTGCTGTCTTTAGAGATTGTCATCTAAGAAACCCACTCTAAAGGTAACCAGTCAACAGGCAAGTGCTTGGTGGTTCAGTCAGGAGTTTTACTGAATCCCACAGGGAGGTGACACAGGTAGCAATAGCTCACTTTCACATTTGGCAAAAGCATGTTTCTTCTCTGCCAGGCTGCAATTATCCCACATTCCATAAAACAGGATTGGCAAAGGTGGTGAAAGTATCCCAGCTCCACAGAGTGGTTCCAGGGGAGCAACCAGATCTTATAATCTCAGTTATACTGCTTGTTTACCTAAGCACTTTCATTCTTCCTCCCAGACTAAAATACAGGAGTTAAGTTCATTAAAAGAACTTTAAGTTATAAAGAGTCACTGTTTTTCATTTCCTATGCAAACAGTGCTGATCTGATAAGTGTGTTTCCTTTCCCAGACCCATGAATATTTCTCTGTAGAAGAAAGTTTGCTGTGATAAAAGCTGGTTTAGTAAAGTTTGAGTGTGTGATTCTCTTCCCTCTGACAAGTATTTTGCTTCTCACTGATGTTTTCTTTTCTAAAGACCTGCCCTGTACAGGTAGTTTCAGATGTGGAAAGAAAAGCTCTCTTCACAATGCCTTATGGAGGCATGGGATATAATACCCACTATATGCCTTGAAAAGTAATAAATAGTACTGGTACATTGGTCAGATAAACATATACTAAGAAATATATCCAGTTTACTTTAAGTAGTTTGGTTGAAAAAGGTATGTTTGGTTGAAAAAGGTATTGATAAAAAGATTTATCTTTTTCTGGAAATTAGCGTGGACTGCAATGAGGTTTTAAAATACTGCCTGTGTTAGAGATGGTTCTGGTTTCTTCTTGGGATCCTTATTCTGGATCTGAAACAGAGTGGGATGGTAGAGCTGTGAATCATTAGTTTCACTCCTGCCTTTCCTTTCTGAGCTGGTTTTTGCATTGTTTCAAGCTCATGTGGAACCTTTCTTGAGAAAACAAAATACTCAGCAAAGAGGATGGGGCATACAGGGGCTGTGAATGGTTGTACCTAGCTGCTGACAGCCGTGGGAGCTTGCCCATGTATGTGGCTGTAACATGGAATATCCTGTGTGCCTCTGCCCATTCAGCCTTGCAGTTTTACCTGCCTGGAAGCATGTGCTGAGCCTTTTCCTTGCTTTGACCCTTGGCTGCTGCTTTGAGAAGAGCCCAAGTGCACTGGAAGAACAAATCCTAATGTCTCAGTGTAAAGCTTGACATATTCCAGCCCCATGCAAACTTTTATTCTGTACTGTTCAGTGATCCCACTTATCTGCTTTGTAACAGACCTGGGGAAGAGTCCAGGCACTCACACTGAAGGAGATTTATGGTTCATCCAGTCTGAATCTCCCAAATGAATTCATTTGCCAGCAAGGATGTGCTGTGCTGCTGCTTTATCCAGAGCTGGTCTGGGGCCAAACACACCCCTAAAGACACCTGGTATATGAATGGTAAAAAAAATGAATTATTACTTTCTTAAAACAAGAGCAGAACTAACCTTGTCTGGAACAGAAAACATGGCCTGTAGATCTAAATGCTACTTTTATTTTTAACTCTGGAATGTTTGGAGTGTCTGTTTGAAAATGAAATAACCTCATCACAGTTTATGGGCACATTTTACACACATGCATCATCTCTCTACAAACAAATCAGTTGTTATGATAAGGAGAGAATTTAACAGCTACAGCCAAGACATCTTTCAAGAGGTAGCTCTGAAGAGAAGTACAAACTCTTGACAGTGGTCTGAAGTGTGGAAAACCTCTGCTCAGTTGCCTTCTATTTCACAAGTTTCTTCTGTGACTCTTGGTGAGTTAATTAATGTCTTGATGCATCCCTTTAATATCTGTAAAATTGCTGCGAAAGTATTTTCCACCCTGCAGCACTATCATGGGGATCAGTGCACCTAGAGTGTATTGCAAGGCAAAGTGGGATGCTGTGGAAATTTGGACCAGGCAAGTGCTCAGAACCACAGGAGGCACTCCCATTGTGTCTGATGCAAATGTGGCTGGTTTGTCCTGTGAGGGAGCAGCAGTGGGAGCTCTCTCCCATCTGCACACAGCGAGTTGAACCTCTGTTTCTAGGGTGTGTAATTTCTCAACTACTGAGTCTGCACATTAAGTCTACATGGAACAGGGCATCCTCTTGCCTAATTGCAAAACTCTGCTTGAAAATCAATCAAGACAGCAGGCTCCTAAATCACCCCGCTGATCTTCTTGCAACATTCTTTTTTTTTTTTTTTTCTTATTCCATGTGGAAACTCACTGACGCTCTAAGAATTAATGCCAGTGATTTGTGAACCGTTTAGTTATATCAAGATTATCCATGTCTGTAAAACTAGCCTGCAATTCATTAGCTGGGTCAAGTATATTTAATGATTCTTCATATCACTGATGACATCATAACCTAGCCTAATTACATGTGCTTTTCTTAATTTTGATTTTTTTGCCCTAGCTAATATTGCTCTGTCCAAAATATGCTGTTGCTAGCTCACAGTCTTATTGGCCAGACTCCCTTGAAAAACCTCCCATTCAGGCAGGGAGGACAAAAGGAGAAAGCTGTGTTATTGAAAAGGTGCAGGGCGGCTGTTCAGGGCCTTTTCATACAGCTCATGTTTATGTTAAAATACTATGGGCTATAGTATTTTGAGATACTATAATACTATGAGAGAGATTCTGCTGAAACCTATAAATCCAGGCTTTCACAGGTGTTCAGGTCCTTACCTCCCCTTGAGGATTTAACCACAGACTGTTGATGGTCTCCTTCAATGCCTTCTGTGATAGGCTGAATTTCAGCAGTAACAGCAGGGATTTCAACACATGAAGAAATGTTCAATTTCTATGTATTTTACTTTTAAAGTGAAAAAACTCTTAGACTTCTTGTAGAAATGTGAAACTTTTTGTGTCTATGACCAGAGTATGTTCAGACAGTGGGAAGGGTCCCTGATTTTGAACTGACAGAGAGGTGTAAATGAAATCTGAATCTGTAATATTTCTAGTAAAATAGGCTAATTCTGCCCTTCGGGGCTGGATGGGAGGGCTCCATCTGATTGGTGACTTCACCTTGTAGAGAAGATTGGTTTGAAAGCAGAGCAGGAGCCTCAGTAAATCTTGTTTGGTGAGCTGTTCTTAGATCCCTGTGCTATGTCTCTCCAAATTCCTCTGCATAAACCCATTAATTCTTCAGCCATATAGTCTTTTTTATTTTTTCCCTCAGAATCTAATAATTCATTTATTAGGTAACAGCTTGGGGATTTAGGAGACCAAGACCCATTTTCAGAGGAGATGCTTCAGGCCATATTTTCCAGGACATATGCCCTGTGCCTGCCATTTGCTGTTGGTCAGATATGACCCAGTGAGTTGCCTTACGGACATGAATCATTAAGCATTGGCTTTTTAAAAGAACAGCTTAGAGTGTTGGGACCTTAGGAACCTATTTTTGATTGTCTTTTACTGAGATGTGTATTTCTAAGTACTTGGGTGAGTCACTTTCAGAGATGTGCCAGCACTGTGATTGTGTGGGATACACCTTCTGAGCACATTCAGAATGCTCAGGTTTACTGTGACCCTGCTTGCCTGGCCATGGGAAAATGCTAAATTTGTTTTTGTTGGGTTTGAGTGTGAGTAGTCTGTAGTGAGTTATCTGCCTCTCATCTCTCTAGACACTGGCTATGCAATGAAATGAAGAAATACGTCCTATCCTGGGCAAAGGAGAGCTCAGGCATGCAGAGGAAGAGGGAGTTGCTTGAAGTGAATGGCAAGGCTTTTACAGCTATGAGACAGTTGTGGCTGTCTGAATGATATATAATAATGATGCCTGTTTATGCCCACATTTGCTGTTTTCTAGGCAGTAAGGACTTGTTGCCATCCTTCCATGGTAATTTTCTGAATAAAATGCTGAAAGGATGGAATTTGCAGGGTTTTTTTCAGTTACATCAAGAAATTAGTTGTTCTGGTGAATAATAAATAATCTTGCTTTTGTGAGTTTGGTTTCCAGCCAGGTAGAAATGGGCTTCCTTTTCCCTCACAGGCAATCCTGCACTTGCCATTCTCCTGCAAGGGCTTGGATCACCAGTGCTTTACTGTGTGCTTTTGGGAACAGCCTCCCCTTCCTGGCTGTGGCAAAGTCTCCCAGGCAGGGGGCTCTGGCTGGCCCTTCTCTGCATCCAACTGCATCTAAGTACAAAGAGCTGATCCAAAACATCTTGAAACCAGCCTTTCCCCTGCTCTTACAAATGTTTAAATTGTTCTGTTTGAATGCTGAAAATATTATGTTTTAGGGCTGCCTAGGCTTTGCTTTCTGTCCCCTGTGGCAGACAGCTCCAGCTCAGAGACTTACTGCAGGGAAAGATTCAACAGTCTTAGAGATTTCTGACCCTGTGTCCAAGCCCAGGAAACTGTAGTTGAGCCAAAACCATTGGCACAACTGCTGAGAGTTAATAAATGTATTCATTCCTGTAGTACATTTTTATTGGCATGAGCAAAGCTTAATACATACCACCTTGTGTTTCTCTGTGCCTGAACAAGGGAAGTTGTACAAGTTGGACCTTCCAGTGATTAAGAGACCTAAGTAAGTTGGACTGATGACAGATTTTATGACCACTCTAGCATATCATCTTATCTGAGCTCCTGTGTAGCACAGACTGTAGAGCTTCATCCTTTATTCTTCTTAAGCCAATACATTTTGTTAGACTCAGATTTTTCTCTAGAGGCTAATAGTCATTACTCTCTGGATTTGAGTTCTCATGGACATGCTGCAGAATCACAAGCAGCTGGTTCAGTGCTTCTAAGGCAACTTCTGTTCCTGATTCCAGATGTGACATTTCCTGACACTTTTGTAAAAGACATGCAGAATTAAAGAAATTAAAAATACCCATGAATTGTCCTGGAGCCAGTCCCTTGGATGCACTCCTTGCACATGGATTGCTTCCTTCCAAGAGCTCATCTCCAGCCCCACATCTCCTTAGCCATCTCTCCCTCCACAGTTCTCAAATGCTTACAGCTGCTGCTTTCTTGAATATGTCTGAGATGAGATCCTGAGGGTTCTTCTGATGGGCTGATGCTTTGGAGCATTTGGGGTTTTTTCACCAGTTTCATAGCTGGCTGGGCATGGGCTGTGCCCAGCACCTGGCAGAGGCATCACTGCAGCCCCAGCTACCAAAACTTGCCCAATGCAGCACTCGGGGTGATTTATTGGGGTGCTGATGCACAAACCGATTGTGGCGTATTCATGGAATATTTGAGTCTTTAAGTATAAATGGCATGGGAATTCATGGATTGGCTGATTGCTGTCCTGGTTTAGGGCAAATTTGGGAAGAGAGCTCTGAATGGGGTCCCCCTAGAAAGCAAACCCAAATGGCCCCTTCCCCTGCTTCGGGAAGAGATTTCCCTGGAGAAAAGTGGAAAAAAACTATTTATATAATATGCAAAGTATCCACAAGCATAAAACAAAAGAATACCTAATATTAAACAATAAAGCCTATTGCTGTTCGATTAGATGGTGATTTCAGGAAGTCCGTGTCGTGGATGCAGCTTGGCTGGCTCAGTCTATTATCAGTACTTCTGGCATTGGAAAATGCTGAGGCCCAGGCCCTGGTGGGCTACAGGTGTGAGCTCCCAGTGCTCCCCTGGGTTTCCAGTCCAGAGCAGGTTTGAACAGTTTCAAGAAAACGGAAAAAAACTCACAGTCCGGAGAACTTCTCTAGCCAAAACCAACTAAAAGCAAAGGAGATCGCTGTCCTGCTGCCTATCCATGCTGCAGACAACACAGTCCAGGAGCCGAATGTGTAGGAGTGAGTGCAGTTTCTAAAAACAAACTCGGAGCTTCTCTTTCTCCCTGCTTCGCTCTGGAAACCAGTCTTAAAGGTACAGAACACAATGTTCAACACAAACAGAACAGACGGCTGGCGATACAAGCATCATAAAATCATCCTAGGACAGGTGCTCATGCATAAAACACATCCCACAATCCAGTGTTATTGTCAAATGTGCAGTTATTTGGGTGCTCATGCATGAAGTGTTGGAGTGCTCAAACATGACCTGATAGGACATTCAAGCATACACTGATTAGACACTTGTGTAGCAGTAACTGGGTGCTCATGCATGTACTAGTTGGGCAGCCATGCACAAAACAATCATGTGCTCATGCATTAATTAGTTGTGCCCTTATGAACAAATTAATTGGCTGCTTGTGCACAGACTGATTGGGCACTCATGTGTGTGCTAATTGGACACTCATGCATTAATTGGGTGCTCATGCATGAACTGCTGGATCATTCCTGCATAAACTTTTTGGGTGGTGTGCATGGGTGAAGCAATTTTGCGCTCATGTGTGACCCATTGAGGTCCTCACATGGATTGTTTGGCACTTGTGCATGAACTAATTGGGCGCTTTTGTGTAAATGCCATAAACCCTGCAATTTATTCCCAATACTCCCATTCCTGTGCCTTCCAGAACCTTTAGCACTTTGGGTGGTTTGGAATCAAGTTTGAATTGTGTAATTTAGTCCTAGAGCTGATTTGGGACAGCAATTAGAAACAGATGGCACAAAAGAAGAGATGTCTCTCTTGCAGAGATTAATGACAATGTGTGTTTCGTTCTGTGCCATCCTAGAAAGTCCTCCCAGTTCACTTAGCTGCTGTTCCTGTCCTTGCTCTTTGTACACACCAGATTCCCTTTATTCCAGATCACTTCACTGTTCTTCCTAAGCCTTTTTGTTTCCTTCATAGCCTGTGGTTTAGAGCTCATGTTCATTGCTTTGTTTACAGATAGCAGCTGTAAGCTAAACCGTACCTGTTTCCTTCCTTTTGTATCCTAGGGTGTTTCTCAGGTCATGTGTGTGGGTGTGGCTCTGTGCTGGCTGAAAGTTGCTTCTTTTAATCCTGAGACTGATGTCAGGTACTCATCCAGTAAGGCCTTATTCGCTGAAGGAATACTGGTTATATTATAAAAGGAATGAGCACTCTTAAGAGTAACAAGCCAGCACCATTTTTAGCATGAAGTGTCTGTCAACAACCAAAATTGGTGGTGAAATAGAGACTTTTGGAGCTCACTTGAGTCTAGCATGTAGAATTTTGTTTTAATCTTTTTACTTTAACCTCTGCCATGGTATAGGAAAGGGTATAGGAAAGTGCAAATTTCTGAAGCTTCTTGCATAAAGAACAATACCGAGGAGACCAAGGGATGCAAAGGACCCAGATAAAGGGATTCCTCTGCCTCCAAATGGATTAAGGCCAACAGATGTACTCAGATAAGCACCAAGGGACCAAAAGTGCACACGCAAAGGAAAAATGTTCAAAAGTTCAGTCATGAGGAAGACTACAACCTTCAGCCTCAGAGACCACCAGAGACCCCTGTGCAACCACCACAGCAAACAACGCGTGCCCAGAAGGGTGTGGATCTAACAACCATCCGAGGCGAGGACAGGTGGGACCAGGGGTTGAATATGCATGGAAAGGTTGTGCGATGTATTGCATATGGTACATCTTTGTGATGTTCCATATGCAATGGAACATCAAAAATGTGGGTCAAACTGAGGCTTGGTGCACAAGTTTTCACGAGAGTTATCTTGCTTGTGTCGGGGCGCTGACATACATACCCACTTCATAACTATATACCTAGTTGTGGAGTCTGTCTAATGCATGCTTCAGTGGCAGAGTGAGATCATTTCCTTAAGATCTCCTCATGACCTACCTTAAGACTGCCTCATCTAAGAAGAAACTGAAATACTGCTTGCAGTACAGACTGTTGTGGTAAATATGTACCAAATATGTCATGTAAGTACATATGTGACACACATTGCCTATGGCTCAGAAGGCCCTATTCCATACACACCATCCCTCCATCCTTTGGTGTTGCTGTAGGGTGGGATGCTCTTCTGGGAGATCCAGGAAGCAGCAAAAGAGTTGCTGTTCCTTTAATTTCTCCAAGTAGATTCAGTATTTGTGAAAGAGAGCTCCCCAGGGAACAGGCAGTTGTGCTTGAGGTTTTTTTGCAGGCTCTTTGTGATAATTTCTCTTGAAAGACTAAGAGTTGTAGTTTAACCAAAATCAAGCTATACTTTAAAAAAACACCAACCAACCACCCCCCTGCTGCAGATGTGATGGCACCACTTTCTTGTGTAAAAAGAAACTGATCTCTGGATGAGCTGCAAGGGGCAGCTGGTTTGTCCAGTTATTCATACAGGCCAGGAGTGTGAACATGCAGGTTGATTCCCTGCACCACCACAAAACTCTGTTTCTGGTGCTGGATACAAGCTTTTGTTCCTGATTTCTAGGATTCTGTAATTCAGAATTTGTAACTATACATATCTGCAATCCCTGCTGAAGTCAGTAGGTAGGTTTTTGTGTAGAAAATGCTGAAAAAAATCAGCTCTTTGGGTGGCATTCATCCAACTTAATGTTTTATTGGTCTTAAACAAGCAGCACTACCTTGTATGTCACTGTTGCATATTTCCAAGAGGCTGATACTGTGGTTTTGAGGTTTCAGGCAGGAGTCTCACTGGAAATAAGGCACAAATAAGATACAGCAGCTGTCTACAGCCTCTTGTCCTGTGCTCATGGGGTACAATTTCAGCAGTCCAGACCTACAGTGCAGCAACATAAACAAGGAAGTAATAGACCAGCTCCACTCAGAACCTTCCACTCGAGAAACACAAAGGTTGGATGTTTCAAACTGGATGGCAACTGGAAGATAACTCTGTTCAGCAACTGTGAGAGCCCTGGCACTGTCCCTGGAGCCCAGTTTGTATTTCTGGGGCTTCTGGGGGCTCCATATTCCGCTGGCAGAGAGGGGCAAAACTGCAAGGAGATCCTGGCTGCCATGGTTAGCAAAAGGTGGACCCTCCACTGCCCTGTGTCAGAGATCTTCCTCTCCCTTTGCTTTTTTGCTCTTGCCAGCTGTTTTGGGAAAGTCAGTGTCTGTGTGTGCCTGGCCACTTTTAGCAGCAGCACATTCTTCTGCCAGATTCAACAGACACATAACCATGGCCTCTTCATCTGTGGAATTATCCTTGCAAAAATCAAAACTCTGACGGTCCCCAAGGCAGAGCCATGTTACGGTTCATCTTTGTGATGGATGCTGCACTGCACATGAACGATAAAGCACCCTGAGTAAAGATGTGTTAGGATGAAGCTTTTTCTGGTTTTTTTTTTCTTTAAGGAATTTTTTTGGTCTTTCCGTGCTTTTGCAGTGATTAATTGTTAAAATTCAGGCGAGCATGTTGTCTCTCATAGTTTATGCAGGTATAAAACAAACGTGCAAACACCTATTTATCTGATGAACAAATTCCCCCTGGAGCAAAATTTTGTTTCTGGCTCTGCCATTGATCACTGCAACATATTAATGGACTGGACCTCAGTTAACATATTGATAAATGAGAGATAAAAATATTAATTCCCTAGCAGGTGCATTGGGAATTAATAACTAGTTTTAAAGCACCGTTAGAATCATCAGTATGAGATAGGTTATCTTTGGAAGTGGTGTGATCCATGCTGGTCCTCTGATGCATTTCCCAAATCTGGTCTGGGTTCTGTACTGGGCAAAGGCCTATTGGAGCTACAGTTTGCAGGTGGCAGATGACTTCACTCTGTCTCCTGCATTAGGTGCTGTCTGCTTCTCCTGCAGTCATTTATGGCATTGCATGGTGGGGCAAAATCTATCCCAGACAGGTCTGAGCTCAACCAGGGCCCCCAATTGCTACCCCAGTACAAACAATCCCCCACACTGCATCTGTGTGCTCTGCAGGACTGGAGCCTCCATGTCCGCCAGGTTGCTGTTAACTAATCAGAGTGGTAGTTTGTAAAAATCCAGGGCTGTTTCCATCTGTTAAATGGAAAACATGGAGTGGCCCTTCCCACAGTTTGTTGCTCCCTGTTCAGATTATTCATTTCCACACTATTAAAATGTGAATGTAATTCCTGCCCTTTAAACTAATTAATGTTAAAACTCTTTCTCCAACCCTGTGTAGTCTAAATGAAAGCTGGGATTGAGTAAGCTAAGGATAGAAATGAAAGCATTACCTAGTGCTCCACTCAGTGCTGCATTCCTGAGGTGTTTTATCTAATCCTGTAAAATTGCCACAGGCCTTTGAAGCAGGATTCTGCTCCTCTCTGTGCTGAGCTGCCTGGGAGGAGCTGCTTGAGAAGAGGTGATGGCTTTCACCAGTGTAGTGCTGGTGCAAGTGAGGAGAGAGTTGGACCCAATGCCTCCTTCCTGGCAGGAATGAACTGCACTAGCTGGAGAGAAACCTTAATTGCTGCTGAATCAGTTAGGCCATCTTTAATCAAATCGTCCTCTCCCCATCTTTGACATGGGATTTTTATCTTATTCTCTGTTAACAGTATTTAGTTATATTAATGGCTTTCCTGGCATGAGCCAACATGGTTTTTGACCTATTTGATTTTGGTAATTTTTTCTCATACACAAGGAATTAGCCCCATCAAGTTTGCAAATCAGAACTACACCAGTTTTGCCCCAAGTTTGTGCAGAGGGAAGAACAAGTTACCCACACAGGCACCTGCCTGTGGTTTCTTCACTTCTGGCCCTGCCATTGGGGGTATCACCAAGCCGCTACTGACTTACAGCAGCGTGAATTCTGAAAGCCTTGTCTCAGGGACCTGCTGGCTGTTCCCAAGATGATGCCTCAATGCCAGAGGGAAATCAAAGGGAATTCAAAATCAAACAATGATGGGAAGCTCCTGTTCCTTCTTCCCTGCTGAGCACTGGGACAGTGATCATCTTCATTTGGAGCAAAGTGTAAAGTTACAAGCCATCAAAGAACAAGTTATTACTCAGCACAAATGAGCCTTTAATAATGTGTCCATCTGTGTTTATAGATAGCAACTTACCATGAAGCTGAATCAGTTAAGATCACTGGAGCTGTCCCTGGCTGCCCAAGGAGTGAGGGTGATGCTGTGGGGAAGCAAACGCTCCTGGGATACTTGCACATGAGTGAGAGAAAGCAACAGAAACCAGAAATGAAAACAGACAATTTATGCAGCTGATCCTACTGCTGTGCAGAGTTGTTTTGTGCCATATATTTTCTTGTGCTTTATTCAGTTTAATTTTAAACATCTCACTTGATACAACTTCCATGGTTTCCCTTGGGAACTGGTTTCTAAGCCTGCCCTTAATTTCTCTTCATCCTTATCTTAGATCTCCCCTTTTCAAAGAACACTAATGAAGTGAAATAATCCTTTCCCTTTTCTCTCTGTTTCTTATGATATTAAAATATATTCCTCTACACCTGGGTTGGCAGGGAGGAATTTAAATTCATTCTGCAGCTATGCTGGAGCACTGAGGAAATTACTTAACTCCGTGGGAAAGGGTTCTAATAAACCCCCTGCAACTGCAGCCAGTGATAGATTCAGGGCTTGTCTTTATAAGGCTCATCTTTCAGTGTTTCAGTGTATCCTGGGCCATCACAGAACAGTAGGAAAATATATATTCTCCAAGATTTTCAAGTGTCCCAGGAGCATTTGGGGCAGAGGAGCTTTCTGCCAGACTGTGTGTCACTAGAGCAGGGGCAGGTAGAGTTTCATATCCAACAGCACTGGGAACCTCCAGAAATAGAGCTTAGAAAACAGCCTGCCAGTAGTATTAACCTCTTCTAATCAACACTGCTAGATGTTAAGGTTATTTTACCAAAACTGCACAGAAAAAGGGAAGGGTTTTTTCCTTGTCTTCTAGGCTACACTAAAAAAACTGAAAAAGGCAATAGTTACAATTGATTGTAACCAAAGTATTTTTTGAGAGTTATTAATAAATTAATAAACAAGGTGTTTTATTTAGAAGCTTTCTGATCTTATAATTTTATTTAATAAAAGTGAACTTAATATTGAGCAGGATATTTTGAACTAAAATATTGGAATGGTTAATTTTTCTGGATCGTGTTTTCTTCCATTCTTGAAATCTTTGCCAGTATTCATGGAAAAGTTATGAATGGCCTGATCAGATTTCAAAAAAGAAGACACGTTATTTTTTTTTGTCCATTTCTGATTTTAATAAAAATTAAAATGGAGTTTGTTTTTTTTTTCTTTTGCATAGAGATAAAGAACACAAGGGAATGTTGATTTGAAGTTTTAATTTATGTATTTTTCTTTGAAAATGTCTTTGCGTGGAAGGAAAACAATGTAGGGAAAAAAAGAGAACAAAGGCTCACTGCAGAAACGAGCATGATGACAGTGCAGTGAGGCCGTTTATGACCACGATTGTTCAAACAGCTGGAGATTGTATTACATTGTTTATCATGTTTAAATCCATGTCAAAATGACATATATTGTGGAAGTTTTTGTGTGAGATTGGGAACTAGGTATTATGTGAAAAAGTTAACCATATGTTACAATATTCTTCTGGGGACAAGAAATCTAGCTGAGACTAAAGGGAAGAGTGAGTTCACCTGAGAAGTCGTGTCCTCCTGGGACAGATGGGATGGTGTGGGCTGCATGCAAAACACTTGGGTGGTTTGCAGAGCTCCATGCATCATATAATTAATTTTACTTTTCCCCCTCCACTTTTTATCTCTTTATAAATATCATTGTGTTTGAGGTGTTTTTCCTCCCTAATTGTCTAATGAGCAATGGTGGTGGGAGAGAATCAGTTCCTTCCCTTTGACATTTTCTCCCATCTGTGACAGAGCAGGAGTGTACCTGGGGCTGCTGCCTGGCAGTCACGTGTCTCCTTTCTGTTTTCCCTTACTCAAAGAGACTTACTCTTGTCATCACATTTTGCTCGTGAACACTCCCAAAATTTGCAAGTCAGCAGAAGGCTGGGGCACAGCAGTGCTCCTTTGGCCTACTGGACAGATTGAATTTCACCCTCTAAATATGTTTCACACTGCGAGAAGTCAAGCAGCTCACGATTTCTATGGTCATTTGTGCTAATAAAGTTTGACAGGCTGAATGTTAATGGAAAGTAAACAGGAGAGGGGGTGCTAACAAGGTCATAATAAAGCTCATTTAAATTGAATTGAAATGAATATACGAACACTCATGGGAAATAGTTCGTCGTTCTCCTCTAGGCTGTAGTGCAGCATGTGGTAGCACTGGTGAGTGGCAGAGTAAAAGAAAGCTATAGCTATTCTGAAAGGACAAATTATATCTAGCTAAATGAAGAAAACTGACTCTAGAAAGAAGGGAAGCAGGAGAGATTTTTTTTCACAGGAGCTCATGAGTCACGGCAGCTCACTTTTGCCCTCTTGTTGCTGTGACTCCCAGCTAACCACACTTAGGTCTCCAGTGTGATTCCCATTGATTTCAAAGATACAAGATGCACTGATCTGGGGTCAGACTTTACCCGTTGTGAATATTTTTAAGTCCTCTTAAACCTGATTTTGAGGGCAGGATTGCTTTGCTTCTTGCAAGAGGGGCCTCAGCCCAGACCAGGCTGGTTAGCAAATCCTTTAAAAAGTCTTTTACTACTGCCGTGGTGATTCTTTTAATTTATTCTCTTTTAAATAATGGCGGAATACAGACAAATGAGTTACTCACATTCCCTCTCGCACGTGCATGCAGGGAGTATGTCATAGCTGAGGAATTGGGCTGACTTATCCAAAGCTGTTGGCTCTTTCTTTCCAGGCATGCTTTCCTAATTCCAGATGGATAAGAAAACAGTGGTGTGCAAATAACCATCCCCCTCCATCTTCTCCTCCCAACTTTGGCATAGCTGTGTTTATTGCCTGCAACTGAGGGAATTTCAATATACTTGCAAAGTTCTGTCTGAAGAGACCTGGCAAACACAGCATTATTGGTGCAAAACCCTCTGTAAGCATCAGATGCTTTTCCATGACTCAAAACCATTTCAGGCTCTTTTGCAATAAATGTAAATGGCAAAACAGAGGTCAGGGATGGTCTCAAAGGCAAATGCTGGTGTCTAATTGTTATTTTTTCTTATGAGCTGCTGTAACAACTTTGAACGTATGAAAGAAATCAGCAGAAATGTGAGACAAGGCAATCTTATTAGGAAACTGGTACATAGCTTCTCAGACTTGTTCCTTGACCTCCTTTGAAACACCCATGAGGCCAGGATCCTCAGATGGTACAAAAGCATAAACGGAGCTGTGAATTACTGTAGCAGGGATTTAGTGTTTCTGTTCAATAACTTTCCTTCCCCCCCACCCCCCAAGTTTACAGCCATTTTAGTCCTGATTTTAATATAATAATTCTCTTAATATATTTTTCAAATTACTGTAGAGATGACAAATAATTTGAGCTTAGCACTCATGGATATGTTCAGGAAATTGGGCCAGTTTATAAAATGAAGGGTTTTATAAAATAGTTTGGTCATGCAGTGATCTTTAAAGCTCCAAAAGTGTCCTTAGGAATCTGGGGGCAATTTTGGGTTGGACTCTTGGTTGACATTTATGTTTACGTTTACAAAAGCAGGGGTTTCACCAGTTAAAGATAATTTGATACTATTTCCAAGAGGGGAGATACTTGTGCCAATTTATTGATCTGAATGCTCAAGGTTTTTTAATTAATTTGCATATTTCAGTAATGCCCTGTACATATTCATGACTTTTTGGTTTGACAACCAAAAAGTGAATTCCTTTGTGTCCAAAAGGATGTTCCATTTGCTACTCCAACCCACATAAAAGGCTTCACTTTTGGGCTGTTGGATTTGGGGCAGAAGAATTAAGATTTGCAGAGCTTCCCAAAGAGGAGGAAATGCTGGCACTTGCTCTGTATAGTATTGGATTAGAGCCTGGGATCCCATCTGGGAGCCCCAAGTTTGACCCCCTTCTATTTAAAAGATGTTCTAATCCCACCCCCCCACCCCCCCAGACCTTAAAGCCCTTTTAGGGTGGGGGACTCACTCAGGCTCTCCCCAGTGCCCCATGCTGGGCCATGAAGGGAAAGGACTGTATGCCATGCCAGCCAGGAATGAATGCTGTCCTCAGTCCCCTCTGCTAGTCAAAACTGGGCAGCAGATTCATCCTGTGGCCAGATAGTGTTTCCCAGCAAACAAATCATTTTCCATCAAGTTTGCTGTGTCACAGAAAGAGATTTCATCTTTTTCTTGCTGAGGCGCTGCATGCCTGCTGCACTTGATGTTAAGTTTCCCTAACCA
Source organism: Certhia americana (assembly GCA_018697195.1). Classification (NCBI taxonomy): domain Eukaryota; kingdom Metazoa; phylum Chordata; class Aves; order Passeriformes; family Certhiidae; genus Certhia; species Certhia americana. The sequence goes on along the minus strand of CM031873.1, from coordinate 8,092,650 downwards.
TCCCATGCTGTTCAACCACATTAAATATTGTGCTGAAGCTAATTAAGATGACAGTCTGGGAATGTTTTTATTAACTTTTCTTGCTGAATTTCCTTCCCCCAAGAAGGAAAGATCCTGGCTCTTGTAAGTAACTTTCAAAAGCTGATTCAGAGCATTTCTCTTTTACCACGTTCACGTTGGTGTTAGCCTGGAGGTTGACACTGGACTTAATGCTTGTGTAGTGTAAAGGAAGAGTGGACATCTAAATGCTTAGTCTAGTTTAATCTAGATGGATGTGTCTGACACACCTGTAGAGCAGTTCCTTAAGGATGAGAAAACTGAATGTCTGGCATTTAATTCTCCTTTAGCTGAATATCAGTGCAACAGGCATTTCTAACAGTGCTCTAGACAGTGTCAAAGAGTGCCAGGAGGGCTGGGACAGGTCCTGCACTCCTCAGCTCTGGTGAGTCCCTGTAAAAGGCAGAAGAGCCTTAATATGTGGGGCAGTGCATGGTGCAAACCAGGGTCATTTTTTTGACATGATGGTATCGGACTTCAAAATTTCATTTTTTGTGTTCTACATATTTTACATGTAAAAATTCAATTGAGGAAGAATGCGTCCTGTCAGGATTTAGGCTGCAGGTCTGAGAAGTGAATGCTCAGAAAAAAGTCTGAGCTGTTTCATAAATATGTCTCAGGGACCTTTAGCTGCCATCAGGCTGGTTCCTGTGCCAGGAATAAAGTCGCTGTAGGCCTTAAATCTGATTAAATTCTTCCGTTTCTTCTTTGTGAGGAAGTGGTTGAAGTTGTGGAATCTGGTCAAGCTGTTCATCCCTGGTCATCCCTGTAAAAGCTGTTTCAGTTGTTGATGAAGGGCTAATCCTCATGAAATCATTGAGAACTTCTTCCATTGAGATGATAAATGGTCAAGTCCTTGAAAAAATATCCTATACTTTAAAAAATGCCCTCTGAGCATCAGAGTGAATAGAGGTGAGGGCAGAATGTTGTGTGTGCTGCAAATCCCCTGTGAGGGCAAAAATGAGACAGACACATTGGGGGACTGGTGAACGATGGCAAGGGTTTCTAAATATGACAAAGAAAGTCCATTTATTGTAACCCCAGACATATTAAGGACTGGCATGTACAGCTGACACATAAACAAACAGTGCTGTCTTTTGTAGAAAATATGTGAACAGGGTTGCTCATTGTCAGTCGTGCAGGCAAAAAAATAATAAACACAGATATATATTGGTGAGGGGTGGAAATGCTCTGAATTCTCCCAGCTGAAATCCAGGCATTGAGAGGAGCTTGAGAAAGGACTCTGCCTGGGTGTCATTGCATTGGGTGTCACTGCCTGGGTGGCAGTGCATTGCCTGTGCTCCTCTTACCTTAGGACTTGAGGAAGTTTGGAAGAGGACCTGGCATGGTCCTTACTTCAGACATGGGCTTTGTCCCCTAAATGTTAGCTATTTCTTTTCCTCCCTACTCTCATCTCTTTCGGGCTGTTGTAGCAGAGAGGACGTTGATGCCATGAACTGCTAGCTCTATTTTTCTGCCTTTTATCCTGGTATAATTTGAGCAGGGAGGTGGTCCGGAAGCATCACTGCTCTGAGTCTGCATGGCTACTGAAGAAAAATATTGAGTGTCAATTTAGATTTTGTTAATACTGTATGTGAAATAATTATTTTTGAAGTGACAAGAAGATACTAACCATGAATTACTTCATTAGGCAACAGTTTTAAGAGAACCCAAATTACCACTCAAAGATGTCTAGTAAAGAATGACTCAATTAGCAAGCCCTGCTGTCTGCCTTCTACCCATCACTGATACGTTAGAATTTTTCAAGTTTACCTGTTAATGTGAGCTGTTAAGTGTGTGTTGTGCTAATAGTTAGAGGTCCCTGTCACAAGTTAGATCCCATTTTGTTTATGTTTTTTCCTGAAATGGTGGTCAGCTGTGCAAGAAAAGCCATAAACACTTTTGCTTCAAGCACATTTTTCTAGCCTCGTTGTCTGTAAAATCCCAAAAGGCAGAGATTTGTTTTGTTTGATCAATTTGTTTGCAGTGGAAGAATCTTGCCTTGGTTGTGCTTGGCTAAATCCAAAATCTCCAGAAAAAGAAAGTTTCTCTGGTATAGACAATTGGATGTGCATAATAAGTCTGATAGCTCCCATCAGGGAATTTTCACCTGTATTTTGATATCCAAAATAGAATTCCCTGCACACTGGTATTTTTTGGTTTATGTCAATGTCCAGAATTTCCCAACAAGTTCACTATCCCATCTGCTATATAAACAATAGGGAAAGATTTGGTCCAAGAAAGTTTACAATCTAAAGAGAAGACAAACTGGGAAAAGTTAAGGATTTTTTTTGTGAGGTTTTTGACAATCCACATCTAGTTGCAATTATAGTAATATTTAATTTTATTATTGTTTATACTACAAAAATGTAGGATCACTTATCAGGATCTTATCATGAGTACAGCCTTAATTAATGTTATTTGGAAAGTCCCAGCGCCTAGAGTTAAGATGTTCTGTGAGACTCAGCTTTCATTTAAAAAACTCCTGCAGGTTTCTTGTCTTTGTGATTTTCAAGGGAGTTTTGGAGATTGTTATGTTGAAAAAGCTCACAGATTTCTCGAAGATCTTTAAGAAGTCTGACTCATGACTTTTTTCATCTCTAGTATTAGAAATACTGGTAAAATGCTGGTGAGAGAAACCCAGCCAAACACAGGGCCCACAAATCCTTGTTGCTTAATGGGATTATCATTGCTGTGACTCGGGAGTTTATTTTGCACAGAGCCCTGCAGAAATGGGAGTCTCCCAAACAAACCTGTACAGACATAAAGTAAATAAACAAAGCAGTATTTCAGTTCAGTTGCTCCGGTTCTTCAAGGCCTTGCTGCCTTGCATTAGATGATGTGGGACTTCTTGGAGGAATATACTCTGGGTTTTGGAATCTGCCGAGTGCCAAGGTCGAGGTGTGTGGAGCTCCTGAGTGTGGAGAGGGAATACCAGAGGGTCGGATTGTGCTGATCCTGCTGCTCCCGGCCGCCTCATCCAGCGCTCAGCAGCTGCTTGTCCCTGTGGGAGCTTCTGACCCCGGTGGACGGGAAACTGCTGGACGGCTCGCTGCAAGGTGTTGAGGGGAAAATAGATTAGTCTGAGACAGAGCAAGTCTCAGAGCTGTCATGGTGCTTTAAAAAAATAAAGCTTGATGTAAACAAAGCAACGCGCTTGCTTCCACGCAGTCTGTGGGATCGCTGCCGCCAGCCTTTCCGACCGTCTCAGGAATTCCACTTATTTCCGACCCCAGCTCCTCTCTGCCTCCCAGTGTTGACCAAGGCTGCCCCTGTGTCCAGACATACGGTGAGCATTAACTCCTGCCGAGGGAGCCGAGGGACCGCAGGACAGGGGACTTGTCCTGGGCTCTGTCCCACGGCACAGCCGTGGATGGGAACTTGGACACGGCTGCCAGTTCTTGCCTCCACGCCTGATCACGGTTCCTTGGCTTATGCACAACATGTTTTGTAATTCAGATCTTTACATTTCAACTGTGTTAAACACGAGATCATTTAACACTTCTCCTGAGATAACTGGTTCTCTTTTGTTGTTGTTGTTGTTGCTGCTACTGCTCAGTGCCCTGCTGTAGCTGGGAATTGGAACAGCTGCACAAGGCTGAGGAAGTCGGCAAATGTATGACAAAGGAAAATGCCAAAGCTACAGGGAGCACAGGTATGATCACATCACTGCTTAGTTAGAGACTTCCAAGCACGATCACTCCCAACTGAAATCCTTTTAAGTTTGCCCTTTGAATGGGGTGGTAATTGGCACCCCTGACATGGAGCTGTGTGAGTAGCTGCTGCCCTGCCTGCCCTCTCAGAGTTACTGCAAGGAAATGAGGATTTTCTGCCTGCCACTCAGATTTTGCAATTCTTTTATTAATTGGATTTTACTCAAGTTGGATGAAATTGAAGCTGTCCTGCCACTCAGCTCCTATTTCTGCTCTCCAAACAAGGCATGCATGATGCGTACTTAGTTTTTTTCTTGTTTCTTGTTAAAGGATGAATTTTGCCCTGTGTGGCACACATGGTGAATAAAAAACAGCTCCCAGGCCTAAGCCCTTCCTCCAGGCTTTCTGGCTTTGTCTCCTGTAGCCATGCTTTACCTGTTGCAGGAGAGTATGCCAGCCACAGCTCACTTCCTTGCATGGAGAAGAAGCAATTTCTGACAGTCAAAATATAAAAATAACATCCTCCTTAATCCCTGCTCTGATTTCCACCATGAATGACCATTAGGCATGAAAATATCAGTAAACTTTATTGGCAGTAAAAAATTATATATATTATTTGAAAACCAAAAAAGAGGCAAGAAAAAATGTTATGGGACCAATAAAAGCTTCATGAGGAATCCTCTTTTCATGTTTGCCCTGGGATTTTCAGCTGCTCTGATAGGAATAATATCTTAGTGAATGAGTTGCATGACTTTTTATAGAAGATGAAGCAATTGCTTCTATAAGAGTTATTCCTGGAGTCTCTTAAAATATTGTCATTTGGGTGACAGCAGCAATTTAGTAATCCTTTTTGCCTTAAAATGGTCATATTAAACCAAATTAAACAATAAAACTTTCTTGTGGGATTTAAGCATACAATTATTAATTGTGAGTTCTTCGTCATTAGATAAGGTTATGTTTAAATATAAATTTTATATCTCTAATACCAACACTATAAATTACATTGGCTTGAGAACTTGATGTAAATTGATAGAATTTTTGAAGGGGGATGGATACATTTCTTGTCTGAAACTCTTTCTCCTTCATTCTTTCCTCTCTTGTTTCCTAAGTGGGCTTTAGAATTTTGAAAGCATAACAAGCAAAAAGTAAGAGTTGGGGGGTTTTTTTGGAAAGATTTTAACTGAGAAATGTTTTCTTATCCAAAATTTAAGCATTATTAAAATGCATTTTTCTTCTAAACTGCATGCTTTTTTTTTTTTTTTTTTTTTTTTTTTTTTTTTGTCTGTAGCTTAATTTTTCTTTTAAAGTCTTGTCAAAGGCTATGGATATTTGCTTTTGTAGGGAGACATGATGAACATTTTTATGTATTGCACAAATTAAAAAGGAGCAAAGAAAAACTGAAAAGTCCATCTATTTCATACAGGGCAACTTTGACAATTTTTTATGAACTAGACTTAGGTTTTTGTCCATCCTGATTATAATACCACCTGAGGAAGAAAAAGACAAATTGGAACATAAAATATATATCAAGGCTCTTCTGGCTCTTGTTTAGTTGGTGTGTTTCAAAAGAAATGTAAAATATTTCTAAATTCTCTTTAATTAGCTCACATAGAGGCATAGTTACTAAAAAAAATCAATGAATCAGGCTCACACCTGCTATATTGACACAGTCAAATCCTTTCTTGGTCTTGAAACTTTGCTTCACTCATGTGTCACCTGCCCATGTAGCCAGATAGGTCACTCAATACATTGTGTTATGCTGTGATGAATCATGAGATGATTCAAACATCTATTTTTTAAGTGTGTTTAATAGAGGGAAGGAGCAGAAACTCAATTTAATGTCTCTTTTCCACTCATTTGCTACGAATTGATGGGAATTACACTTATTCCCACTGGATTTTCTCTTTCAATGCTGACTGAGTCCCATGTGGGTGATTTTTATGTTCAGTGTCACACCCAGTGATGCAGCAGTGGTTTTCATGGGGCAGCTTTCATTAGTTTCGGAGGAACTGAGATGAAAATGGAAGGATTCCTTTGGTTCCTTTGAATTTCTTCATCCTGGGAGCAAAGCTAGGATGGCGAAAGCTGGTTGGCATTTGCAGGTGGGCCACTCACCCCACATTAAGAACCTTGTCAGGGAACAGAACTGCCATTCTCATCCTGAATATCTCTATTTTTTAGCAGCCCACATCAATTTTCCTTTGAATTTCCTGTGTGAACACTTTTTGTCTGATGTGAAGACAACTGTCTAGACGTCCCTTTAGAAAAAAAATAAAATAAAAAAATCTTTCTATTCTGCAGTCTGAGAGAGGCCAGAGCACAAGTACAGGTAAATATAGGGCATGTGAGATGGATTTGAAACCATAACTGGGAAGGTAAGTACTTGCACTAGACTCCGAAAGAGCTGCAGCTCTGTTGCAGTGTCCTACATAGCTTTTACATCTCACTCCTACTTACCTGCTCACTATTGGTGGGACCAGAGTATTCCATTTCCCTAAGAGCCTTAATGGCTTGTTTTTTTGTAAATGTCTGTGGTTCCTGGGAGGGCTGCAATTTTTTTGTTGGTATGGCTTTGTTTTGTTCTCAAATGATATCTTCTCACGTCCTGCTATTCACTGCAGTTGGCTTAAGGAAGAAAACAGAGATGTACCGAGCTGGCTGGGTGCCTCAGTATTTACAGTGCTTAGTGTTTTCCATAAAAACTTTATTCCATTGTCTTCTATCTTCCCATTTCTTCTGGTCCTAGAGGACATTTTACTAACTTTCATATCCAAGTGTGCAGGAGCTTGTTCTGTCCCTGGAACTTAGTGAACAACTGGATATCCCATGTTTCTTTCATGCAGCCCTTCAGTGCCCAGAGTTTATCCTTCTGTGTCTCTGTCTTCTCTGAAATACTCATCATCTCAGCAAAGGCAAGTACCTTATAAACAGCTTTTCCCTCTCGCTTTGGACTGAATCAAAAAAGCTTCAACTTAATGCTCAGACAGAATATTAAAAGAGCAGTAAAAAGGTCAACTCATAGCTGCAAACAGTCTCCTTTGGCTTCCACACTTCTGTAGCTTCATCAGTCTCGATATTGGGACCTACCAATGTTAAAAGCTTTCTGTAGCACAGAAGGCTGCAGCATCGCTCATATGCTGCCTGCTGAACTCCTGCAATAGATGATGATTCCTTGCCTTGCTCCTTGAGGAGCACCTGCCATGGTGCCATTCTGGGGTGGGGATGATGGCCCAGCAGAACTGGGGCTCCCTCACTGCTTCTGGTAAAATTACTCTATGACCACAGTATGAATTAGTATGCATTGTTGAAATTGCCTAGGGGACATCAGAAAAAAAGAAAAAAAGGTTGAATTGGTTTGGGTTGATACACGAGAGAACTGTCTGTTTCCTGGCTGTGTGTCACTGCTCACACCAGGGCAAGGGCTTGCACTGTGCTCAGCAGCTGTTTGAATTATGGTGGTGGCCAACTTCCCCCTCCAAAATGAAGCTGTTTTGTGCTAAGTACTGTACTAATGTATTTTGAGGGAATCTTTCTTTGCTCCAAAGAAGAGGGCTGGAGTGGGCAGAGGTGATGGTAGGTCGGTGTTCCAGGTGGGAACTGCACAGGGTGAGCAGCTCACCCAAGCTCAAGCAAGAATTCTGCAACAGTATCAGGGAATCCACCTAGATCTCACAAATATCCTGCCTGCTGGCACACTCCCAAACCATCCTTCCTCTCTGTTCTCATTTTGGTTCCCAAGTTTTCTACAGCTCTCTTAAATGAATTTTGTTTGGAGACTTTGACTCAGGAAGGGGATCCATGTGAGGCATGCAGGTATTTTAGCATGGAAATATTTTGTTCTTCATTATTTCACTGAAAATCCACTATTTTCATCAAATGGATGTTTGGGGTTTTTTTAATGAACTCTGAGTAAAGATGTTCTTCAGTATTTTAGGTAGCTAAGTGAAAGCCTGTTGACTTTTATGACTATGATAATTGTCTAAAATGGAATAACTCTGTACGAAAATATCCACTGTTGACTTATTAACCTGTTTGAAGAGGAGTTTTTAAAGTATTTTCTTCTGGCTTCAATAGGTCTTAGATTGATACCTTTATAGTCTGCTTTCCAACTTAAACAGATTCAGCCTTGCTAAAAACAGCAAGAGGATTTTTTGCATCAAATGCACAGTCAGAAGAGTGAAATCAGTGTTTATTGCTCTGCCTGGTTCCTCAAGGTAGCAGCTTTGAGAAAAATGAGTAAGATAGAATCAGAATTTAGATTAATGTAAAACATTTGCTGGAATTGCAGGTATTTTGAAGATACAACAGGAAAATTGTATATAAAAAAGTGAGAATGAATAATTGTTACCATTGAAGGGACTTTGGTACTTTTGGGTAGGTAATTTCCCATTAATGGTAATTTGCCAGGAAAGAAAGGTACATTACAAAAATATTTCAAAGTAAACTGGACAGCAATTTGAAGATATTAAGCTTTCGACTTGACAGCCCCAAGCACCTTTATTCATCTTAACATCCTGTAAGATCTTAAATGCAAACAAACACTTTACTTGAACAGGACTGACTTCAGGACCAAAACGATCTTCATTATTCAGGGCTGACCAAGTATTAGGGAACAATCAATTTTTCCTCAAGCACGTTAATTATCTCAACTGGAAGAAGTGCAGTAGGAATGGACACATAAAGTAAACTGGTCATTTTTCTAAACAAGCCCTGGATCTGCAGTCTGCACACAGCAAACCTGTATCTCATCTGCTCTAATCTCTGCGCATCTCTGTTTGGATTGGACTCTGCTTCCCCAGGAAGGGGATAGGTGCTAAAGAGAAGACAGGTAGGAATGAAGGGAACCAGATTTCCTTTAAAAAAAGCTTGCAGTGTTCATGATGCCACTTCTGGAGAACGTACATGTTGCAAAACTGTCTGATACGGGGTTTTGTTGGTTAGAGAAATCCCTTGAAACTATGGAATTTATTGGTTATTAATGTAGTTTAGTTTTAGGACTATGCTAAAGTAACTGTAGCACATGAGTGAAGGTGAAGGAACTGTGGTCAGCCATTGGAGGAAGGCAGGCAGACCTGGATAAACAAATCTGTCAGTAAGGCTCATGCTGGGTTCTGGGTTTACCTGGGCTCACAGATGGTTTGCTCATCCCTTGGCACTCCCTCTTGACACTGCTGCTCAGAAATTAGAAGAAAACTCAAGATGCAGCTCTGTGTTTAACAGATGCCGATCAGAGAGTCCCTCCCACTCCTGGCACTTCCCTTCTTTCTCTCCTGTCTGTCTTCCTGCCTGCGCCCCAGGTACATACACTTTAAAGGTCAGCAATCCTGCCTTGGAATTCATACTTTCATTTTAAAGCTCCCAGTTACAAGAGAGTTCTGTCTAAGTTCCTGTGAAGTGTTAAATTTCCCTCTCTTTGATTGCAGTTTGTTTTTTGTTTTTTTTTTTTTTTTTTTTTTGGTTGGGCTTTTTTTGTTTATTTGGTAATTTTTTGTTGGTTTAGTTTTAATGTAGCAAAACCAGAAGTGACTTCTCTTATTTCCCTACTCAGCCAAGTGTGAGCCTGTGGGAGGAAAGGCACAGTGCTCCCAGTCATGCTAAGACTCATTTGCCAGTCTGCTCAAGAAAGTATGTTACAGCCAAGAATACAGTGATTTGATTCCTAGCTGGATTTACTGGACAGCAACTGGCTGGTATCTTATACCTTGTAATTAGTTTGGAGCCTCTTTTCAAACATCTATTTGATACACATTAGAGGATTTCTAAAACAGGGGTCACAGTGATTGTGGTCATTAAAGATTATTCTCCTTGCAGTAATCCCCGGGACTGATACATAAACTCTGTATAAACAAATACCAAGAGACTGTGTCTGTCTTGAAGAACTTAAAATCTAAATAGAAGAAAAAGGCAAACAAAGGATTATGATTACCCTGAGCTGGGTGAAGCTAAGAACAAACCCCAGATTTCTTGCATTGCCTTTGCAACATGTCTCTTCTTGTTCACTCAGATCATCTGGATTTTTTGTTTCCTCTAAGTAAAAAGGATTTTGTGACAGAGGTCTGGCATGATTCCAGGTTGGATAACTCTGGGTGTTTACACTGTCATTGAAGGCGGGTTTCCTGAGCAATCAGAGGTTACAGCCACCAAGTCCTGAGGGCACAGACCAGCATTGTTGAAGCCTCCCAGCTCATGGCCAGGAGCCTCTCTGTCCTTGCTTAGTGACCAGGTTGTTACACAGGCAGTGGAGCTGCTTCCAGGCTCAGTTTGACTTGCTTCTGGACATCTCAATGAAGCAATTAGGACACCACATAAGTACTTGTACAGTGTCCTTCCCGCTTTCCAGGCTATACGTGGGAGAAATGTGCTTTGGGCTGTAGATACCCACCAGTGTAATTTATGCCCTGCATTTCCTGGAATGGGCTCATAACCTCTGTTTCCTAGGCTAAACTATAGGAAGCTATTGCTGTTTGATGTTATGTGTTGTTCTGCTTCAGCTCAGAAGCGGCTGTGTCACTGGTGGGCACAGAGGGCCTGAGGAGAGGCTGGGTGCCACTGGGATGAGTCAGTGTCTTTGGGGGTAATAAAATCCTGAGGGTGGGTTGTGACATTATACTGTGGTTATTCCTGAGTACACAAACATTCTCCAGTCTGTCATTATAGGAAAAAGGGCTGTGGGAAGCTGTCCCCTTCCCAGGGCAGTGCCATGGGACTGACAGTGGTGTCTCCCACACTGAGCAAAGGTTTGAGCATCCCTTGCTGAGTTAGTCAGTCCCTTTGGGTCAGCTCTGGCACTGGCAGTTCAGAGGGGATGAATGTGGCAGAGAGCACAGGAGGAGAGCAGAGAGGAGAGTTTGCCTTCTCAGCAAAGTCTGTGTGGGACACAGCAGAAAAATCTGTTTCTTGCACTCCTTCATGCTGTCGTAGAGTTTGACCTACCCGGGTCCTCAGTCCATCTTTTAAATCTGTTGTAAGACAGGTGCAAGAGTTGATAGCTTCCTAATCTGGTGATGTTGAGCTCACTGGTTAGTGTCTGTAAAATGTTGGAGGAAGGCTAGGTGGTACTCTTGAGCTGGATTTTGCCAATGATTACCCAAGAGAAAAAGTGCTATAGAAATCAGTAGAGGCACTTGCTCTTCTGAGCCAGGTACTCTTCCACGTTGTGGGAGGTGGCAGAAGGTGCTCTCTTGGTCCTCAGGCTGTAGTCCAGGATCAATCAGGAAAACACTTAAGCACATGGTTCATTTGAGTCATGGACATGTTACTGCCATTCAGGATTTGTGTTCGCTTTGCTGTGTGGGGTCAAACTGCACTGCTTGATCTGCTGACCAGAGCTGAGCGAGCAGCTCCTTAATTCATTGTGCCTTCTCTAGGTAAGCTCTAAGTGTGTTTGATGAAAGGGTTTTCTATCTCAGGCAGAGCACCTTGTGCCATCAGTGTAACCAACATTTTTATGCTGTCACTCCAGCGAGCTGCAAAACCAAGTGCTGATGTCACAGCAGCAAATAACATACTCCAGAGGACAAATTTATAGGAAGCTGAACTGTGAATTTCTAGGAAATTGCAGTTTGTCACAGAGGTACATAATGTTATAAAAAAATAAAATATGTAGCTGATCTATAAATTTTGCTCTTAGTTTCCTTGGCTCAGGAAGTTTAGGTGCTTTCTTTCCATATACTGAAGCTGTGTATATTATGCATGTAGTACAATATTCTGTAGGCTCATCTGGTCCCTGTTGGCACTATTTGCAAACACTGCTGTTATAGTGTGGTGGGTACAGTCTCACAGATACAACAGTCTGATGTCTTGTTAAAAGCAACACAGACTGATGATAATAGAATGAAGATATCTGACCGCTGTAATTATGCACTCACATGTTTTCAAGTTGTTCCTAAAGAGGAGAAAGTTTCAGTGTAGGAGAGTGAACTTGAAAGACTAAACTTCTCAACCCAGCATTATCCAGGAGGGACAAATTGTATTTAAACAATATGTTTAAATAAAGACTGAATTGATACTGATTTGTTCCAGATGAGACTTTGGCATCTGTCAGATGTGTGGGCCTGCTGTGCTATGCTCTAAACTTTTAATAAGAAATAGTCACCCTCTGTACTAAATCAGGTGTCTGCAAGGCTTGGACACATGATTCTGACAAGCAATAGTGTTGCTGGCCCATGGTCCTTATCAACTTCAGTGGCCTGGGTGTTGGCTTGAAAACAATTCCTCTGGTGTGTGGGGGCAGAGATTACTGAGTCACCTTGCAGGGCACCTTCCCAGATCTGATACAGCATTTTGCAAGTCATATAACCATTCTTTGCCTCAGTTTCTCTCTGGGAGGTAAGGATACAAGTTTCCCACTGAATGTTAAATTGGGGATGCAGTACAGATGAAGTATTATATTTCTTTGTACTTGTTAGACTATCTGGTGTCCTTTTTGTCCCTCATTTCAGTATATACTTTTGTAAATCTCTGTAATCTCCAATTAGTGCCTTTTTTTTTAGTTTATGTTCACAGCATGGTATTACTATTTAATGATGTCTGGGGTTTTTTTCTGGTGTTTCTTAAAAGACCTGGCAGGAGGATAAGTATATTCCTCTTCTCCTTCCAGTATACCTTCAAATACCCAGGGCAAGGTAAGTTCTTAAGTCCATACTTATACCTTCATTATACAGGGTGGCATGTAAACACAGTGTAATTTAAACATGTTTCTGAGTACTTTTGGGAATGAAGTTGTTTTCCCAGATTGGAAGAATAGTTCTGTAGAGGTTATTGAGCAAATCTTTACTTCTTTGGTCACTGGAATACAGATATGTTCTAGTTTGAACCACTGCTTCAGCTAAGTCAGTCAGTAGAATTACTTACCAGTAGCAGCCTAACAGAAGGGATGCAGAGAACTCCACAAGCCTGAGAGCTCCCTGCACCTCAATTTACTTGAGCTGTCATTTCTCTTTAGCTTTTATTTGGTTGGGAAGCTGAATCTCTGCCTTGAGCTTCCCCACGGCGCATGGCATTGGCCGGTCACTGAGCTACAGTGCCAGCTGCAAATGCTCCAGGAGAGGTTCCCTTCCTTAATCAGTCTAATCCCTTCTCTGGTTTGCTCCATGGAGTCACACACAAAGAGGCCATATGTATCTGTATAAATATATACACATACATTAGATTCGGTTCAGTCTTCATGCTCAGGGTTGCCAAGCAAAACTTCTGAGGAGGTAACCAGCTGCACACTGAGCCTTTCAGCAAAGAAAGCCAAGATCATCTCCAATTGTAAGAGTGTTTAATTGCTCTCTGCACAGTTCATTGACTTCAAGGCCTGTAGGGACCCCTGTGATTCGTTTGCATGAACCCCTGCAAGTTACAGCTTGTGGCATTTCAGTTTTTTCTGCATTACAGCCATTAAGATGTGGCTGAACTGGAGTGTGCCTTTGACAACACCATCCAGTCTCAATTCAAGGTTCTTTTAGCAGAAAGGACCTCATAGAGTTAGAAGGAAATTAATATTCCAGATATGCACAGGACCCTGGGAGTACTTTAGCTTTCAAGACTTCAGGTGAGGCACCAGCATCCATGTCCCACAGCTTGCATATGCAGTAATTAATTAGTGTGAAAAACTTCTGTGTTATGTCATGTGTCAATACTTCTTGTTTCAGTTTGTAGTCACTGAGCTTTTAATGCCTTTTTCTACTTGACCAAGGTAGCAGATTAAGCTACCATAAGGCTTGTTCCATTTTGAGTCCCTCATTGGTGGAGCCTTCCAACATCATTCCAACCAGATGACCAGCTCAGGTTGTGGGATGTAGAGCAACTTCTAAGTTTTGTGTATGTGTGTGGGTTGGAAGATGCTGCTTTTCAGTCCTGTTGTCAAACTTATAGGCAATATGCATGTCAACTTCTTTCCTGGTTCTTTCAGATTTGGTTTCATTGTCATTCCTCTTGCATTTGGCATCATTCCCAAAAAGCTTATTTGCTGTCTGCAACAGCTGAGAGCCTTTTTTCATAAAATCTTGTCTGTCCTTGCTGTTGAGTAAAGCCCAGGATTGGTGTTGCCTGCTCCCAAGCTTTGTTTCTGTAATGAGGCTTTCATGTAATGCCAGCATTAGCATGAGATTTGTTTGACTACTTTTCTAAGGCTTTTTGTTTTCTCATGTAAGGCTTTGTATTCTTGCAATACTCATAAAAGTTTTTGTCATTTCTACTGTCCCAGGTTCCATAGGTTTCCACACTCCAATCATGTCTTCTGAAGCATCAAACCTAACCTTCCCTGGCAGTTTTGCAGTTTTATTTTACTGCATTTTCTGCACCTTTTACAATTTTTTTGTGTGTGTCTCAGCCCTAGGTCAGAGGCCTGGTTAAATTATAAAAAAATACTTGTATTGTTTTTTGCTTCTATTTTGTCCAGTTGGTTGCCCTGGCAAGATGAGGTCTGAGCCTGCCAAGTGTCAAGAGCTTTGACTGGATCCTGTGTGACCTGTGTGCCTTCAGAGCTGTGTGAGGCTCTCAATGCCCTATCCTCTGATGCTGATTGAAATGAGTGGAGACTCCCACTGGTTTTGTTAAGCACTGGATCAACATTTAATCTTTGGCAAACACTTTATTTCTAAACATTTTAAGATACTTTGATTTGAAAAAAGAAGAGGTGTGGCAGGTGGAGCACCTCAAATGGACATGTGTGTGTATTTGTGGGAATGTCAGCACTGATTCTTATATTCATGGTCTGTCATGTGTGGTGGGTAGGCAGAATTAACAACAAGAAGGAGACTGGTGTGCATTATGAGCACTTGTAATAGACGAATTAGGAACTGTGGAAATCTTGAAATTATGGTGAATGGTGAGCCCCGTATTTTATTGAGGTCCAGAGCTTGGGGATCTGTGGCCTCAAGGAGCCCTAGGGAGGACCAAGCTCACCTGCTGTTGATGTACTGACAGAAGCACAAGTTTGTGAAGGCACGAAAGGGAGAATAACAGTCCATATGCTACCACAGGTCCCAAGTCAAGTTGTCTGACTGAAATGACCTTTTGTGGTAGCTGGAAAAGAGATCTGTGTCATAAATTGTTGTCTGTGTGTGTTTACAAAAGCACCAATTCCCACTTGTAATTGTGAATTCATCCCTGTGCTTTCCTGCAATACATTTATTTCCTTCTGTGTTTGTGTGTGCTGTAAGAAAGACCTTGGCTTACAGTGACAAGCAGAAGAGTTATTGCTTCTGCAGAAATATGAGATCTTTCAGAGTACCACAACCTGTGACAGTATTGTGAATGCCAGGATTTATATTGTGTTTCCCAGTAAATGGAAGTGTGATATTGAGAAGTTTGCAAGAGGCAAATTGTTGAAAGTGACTCTCAAACTTAAGAAAAACTTTTGTTTTCACAAAGAGAAGACTCATCTCAGTGTCTTCACTTCTAGGGTACTCTTAGGGCAAATGCTGAAGCTGTGGTACCTCTGAGGTAAGTGCTGTTTGGGAGATGCTGGCCTGTGAGATGGTGTGCCCATCTCACAGAGAACCAATTCAATCCCCAATAATTACAATAAAAAGGCTTATGAAATCTCTTGTTTCCTGCTTTCCTTTGCAAGCTAAGCAACCTACCTCACCTCCAGACCTTCAAATAGTGTATGGACCTGTACTGAATATGTAATGCTTTTCTGATCCTTTGATCTTGCAGCACACTGCAAACCTCCAAGCCTCAACAAGCCCTGCTGAAGCAGAGGAAGTGCTTTTTTTTATTCTTGCTTTTGCAGGTTTGGAAACTGAGGCACAAGGTTTGTCTGCCCTGTATCAGCAGTCAATGGTAAGCTGAGGAATTCTAGTGACCTCATGTATGGAAACAGAATTTCAGAGGAAATCGTTTGACTCCCAGTAATGCCTCTGTCCCTTTCATTGGAATATAAAGTTATCCTCCCTATATCCTGCCATTCCATTATGAAGCAATTATATTTATTCCATTTTGAAGCAATAGGTGTTACAAAGTATATTTGTTAAAGCTTTTAATGTAGAAGTAACAGTGGAGTATGGAGTAAGAGGTGTTGCTCCTTTTCTGTTCTTCTTCCTGCAGCACTGTAGCTGCCCTTCTTGGCAGGTTTTGTCCTTGGTGTGCTTTTATGAAGGAAACAGGGAATTCCTCATAACTGAACAAAACACCCATGTGAAATATGGATTAACAAGAGGATATATTTTTTATTTCTCCCTCCTTCCCAGCTTCTGAAGTGCCATCCTCTGCTTGAACTCACGTTGTGCCTGTGTGGCTGCATCAGTGCCTGATTGGCAGGAGCTCTGCAGTGCTGTACTTTGGATCAGGACAGGGACAAGGCCCTTGTGTGTTTGGAGGAGAATTTGTCACAGATCTGTTCTGATGTGGTATTGTATTTCACTGTGTTGTGACTGGGTGTGTAACACGACCCAGCAGGGTAATCTGAAAGCAGAGCTGTGCTAAAGTAGCCCGTTCCTCTGTGTGCTGTGGTGGCTGCTCACAAGGCAGGTTTATGTGTGCACCCCTGGCAGGGGATGCAGAGAGAGAGCTTTAACAGGATTAGCACATGCTTTTAGCAGCCCTCAGGAAATATGAGCAAAGGCTGGTTGGGATTTTGCCTTCCCTGTGCAGAGGGTCTCATGCACTGAGGGGCTTTGGGAAGGTGTAGGGGAAGGGTGGTAATGGGGCTCACTGCTGGTGCAGCTGCCTTGGCAGCCCCTGGATTGTGTGGTTGTGTCACACACTGCTGCCAGATGCCCTCACTTATCTCTTGTTCTTCTGTGGCATCTCTACCAAATACTCTGAGCACTGTCTTTTCCTCCAGAGGAGACTAAAGATTGCTTTTCCAAAACTTCAGAAAACCCTTCCACAGACCAGTTTGCTTTTTTTCTCTCTTTTTCTCTCTTTTTTTCTCTTTCTTTTTCTCTCTTTTTCTGTTTTTTCTCTTTTCTTTCCTTCCTTTCTTTCTTCAGGATATCCTGGTCATGGGACAGAACTGCAGCATGTCCCCCAGTCCCCATAAGTAGGCAGTGATGCTGGTAGGTGAGTAGGGGTCATTAAGGAGTTTCAGAGCCATCTCTTTGAAATGGAGACATTTTCATAGGGCTGAATCTGAAGGTTGTGCTGAATCTGTGTTGTATATTATTGACCAGGTTGATCATTAACGTAATGACAAGGGCAGCTTTGATCTGCAAGTTAATACATATTCACTGCACAGCTTGGAAATCCTTCTTCAGAAGATGCTACAGAAGAACTTCTATATTGTTATATATGAATCTATAATGTACAAGGATCTAATTGCAAGAACTATGGACGCTGAAGACTTTTAAAGGGAGAGCCAAAGGGCTCTGTAGTTAACTGCTGCTTTTCATGGGGAAAACATGGAGGGAAACAGGATAGTGAGCACTGGGAAGTGTATCCATTAGGGTGAAATCCAAAGTATATAGCTTAGGACAGGGAACCGGATGTAGAAAATGTATTTTAAGATATTTCTTCTTTTCCTCACCTTTTGCCCTCACATCAGCCAACTCCAGAAACAGTTTGGTTTAGGTAGGGTAAGGGCTTCAATTTTCAGAAATGGCCTCATAGTTTGGTTCTGTGCCTTTATTATGATAGATTTAAGAAACCACTCCAATTCCATATAGACACTTGTGATGAAATGGCCTGTCTCGTTGCATGATCTACTCAAAAATGTGCTTTCATCTTAAGATCATAATTGTACAGATTTCCAAGCAAAAGGGTAAAAAAAATAGACCTGAACTCTGCCATGCATTTTTAAAGACAGGACCAAACAATTCCCTTTTGAATGTAACAAACAAATTATTTCTCTATCATAAAGGCACGACGAGATAGGAGAAAGCTTTTGACTGCAGAGTAGCCCATTGAATGTAGAATGCAGGAGCAGGGGGAGGTGGGTTGGCAGGCAGCAGTCCAGCAGCTGGTAGGAAAGGTGCATAAAAGCAGAGACACAACAGAGGATAAATTAAATTTTATAAAGTATTTGGTAATGGTTTCTTCTTCAAAGCACACAACCCACAGAACAGCTTTAAATAGTTACAGTCCTATTTGCCAAAATTACATTAAAATAGGATTTTGAAGAAATGGAGACATATAGGTTGGTTGATGGCTTTTAAACCAGAAAGCTGAGAACCTGAAGAATGTCTGTGCAGCAGAATCATAGCCTGGGTATGTCTGGAGAATGGTTTTGAGGAAGACACTTGAGTTCTCTTCCCATTGCCTAAGGTATGGAGCATCTTCTGCAAATTGTTATTTTGGGTTTATTTGTCACCAGCTGAGTATTAAATTCTGTTCCCAACTTGGCAGTGAACATGCTTTTGTAAGAGTTGCTGTATCTCTTTTTGGCTTTGTGCCTCCTGCTACACCTTATGTGGGGGTTTTGGTTGTAAATCCCCCCTCTTCCTGTTTTTAGGGTGGGGGGGGAATTATTTGCAGCATGGAGTTTACCCTGCCATGGAGTTAACCCTTCCCACTGTGTGTACAGAATTGACAGAGGGGTAGCTCATTTGTGACAATGCCACATTGCCCCTATGCAGGACAGCTACCTGTACAAAGGCACCATCCAAACCCACAGCTTTTCTGTAAGAGTGAGGACACGGCTCAGGTTATTCACTGAGTTAACTCAGTGTTGGAAACAAGTCCCAGGTGACTCTGCAGCCTCCAGCACATTGCATCTCCTATCTGAGGCCACTGGACGTATTTGAAATGAAAGTAGTGTTAATTTGAAGCTGTCCTCAGTCTTCATGTCCCCTAAAGCCTGATGCTCATTACCAAACAAACTCTTCAGCTCTCTCAGTCTCATATAGCAGGATGTAAAGAAGAGTCCCATGTTCTCTGAACTGCGCTGAAATTGTGTTGGTGTGTTCTGATACGTGTTTTGTGGTAGGAGGGGGATAAATACCTCTGATTGTGCCATTCAGTAGACGCAGCTTTGTTTGTTTTTTAAGCTGGCGTAGAGATGGAGGATAAACTGAGCTGACCACAAGTCATTAAATGTTATGACTTGAATTGAAGGCTGAACAATATTGTTAAAGCATAAAGGGAAACTCTGGAATAAATTAACAGGTCATATAATATATTGTGTTTCTCAGAAATGCAACAGCAACCACCCATCTCTCTTCAACTACTTTCTCAGCTAAAGGTGAAATATTTCTGTTCCAACTCAAGGCATCCAGGATCCAGACATTTTTGTTTGAGCTGTCCACAGCTGCACCCATGCTCCCTTTGCAGTTGACAAGAAGAAATGGGAACCTCCAGAAGATGGTTCAGCTTATCCTAAGGCAGATACCTATGATGGATCAGAAGATTTGCTCTCAGAAGGTGCCTGTCTGTTTCCACTGAAAGAGTTCCTGTGACAACCATCTCCTCCCAGGTATGGGCAATTACAGCTTCACTGAATTAACTGCTGGTGTTGGTGCACAGCTCTACACTGTTGTGAGAGGAAGGAGGATGGGCTGATGGCCATCTTCTTGCACTGTTGGGATATTTGAGAGGAAAAGTATATTAGATGCTTAGAGGCTTCTGTTTGCCATTGGTGAATGGCAGAGTTCATGCTGTACACAATGGATCTGATTAATCCATAATTTATTTTGTAAATTTTTCTTCTATGAGGAATTCTGTTCTTTGGAGAATTCCTGTTGTGAACTGGTGGAAGGGTGATGCAGCCAGAAATCTGGGAGAGAAATCTACCCAGGGGCTGTATCCTTCCCAGAGAGATGCGTCTCCAAAGGAGAACACCTTCTAGGGGTACTGCCACTTCCTTGGCTATAGGGGGATTCCAGCAAGTGGTTTCAGCTCAATAGTGATTTTCAGCTCAATGCTGGAATCCCCAGGCAAACGCAGGAATGAGAGAGAGAGAGGAGTCTGTGTGGTGATTCCACAGAGATGGCTTTAATGTCAGCGTCTCTGCGAAGGAAGCCAGGAACAGAAAGCTCCTAAAAACAGGGGCTGAGGGTGGGGTTTTTATAGGGACAGACAAGGGGTGGATACAGACTATTTGCATGAAAGAAGCAAGGTATGCTGGGTGTAGTTTACTGGAGTCGCCGTGAGCTAGAACTAGGTTGCTTAACTAAGGGATAGCTCAAAGGCATCAGCTTGATTCCCCCACGGGAGGGCAGGAGGCCTTCCTACAGGGGTCTTATCGTCCTCCACAGAAGGGGACACAGCTACATTATTGTGAGGGAACACTTCTGCATCTTTCCTCTCTAAGAGGCTTCAGCAGATCTGAGAAAAAATAGTTGTCTTTGTTCCCAAGGGTGATTGTGGGGTCTGGCTCCACACTGATGTGCAAAATCTCTGGGGCTGCCAGAGTTGGCACTGGGGCTGACCTCAGCTCAGGTTACAAATCCAGGTGATAAGTGGAGCCAACAGCCATGGGAGGTGACTGCTCTGTGTGATAGATGCTCTCCAAAATAGTCAGTGACCCTGCACTGGAAAGCAAAGCCTTCTCCTGGAGCTGAACTTGGTCTGTGGACATGTCTTCTTTAGTTGCTCCTGTTCTTTGAGCTGGCTTAGAGAAGGATTTTGCATTTGTGTTCTGGAGCAATTGCCTCACATCTATATTTCAGCTATTTCTAAGAACGCAGCAGACGAACTGCATTAAAACTGAAACTTTTCATTTTTGTCTGGATGCAGTCTGCTACAAATTAACATTCATATGTGTAATTCCAGAAACTTTGACTGGAAGGCTGAAGTTCATTGGAGTAGGAACTTCCAGGATTAGACCCTAAAAATATATGTTGTTTTACCAAATAATGCATATTACTACTTAAAATAGCATAGAGCTAAAGCAGTGGCTGGCATCCAAAACTCGACATCCATATTTCTGTTGCCAGGATATTTTCCCACTAAAAGTGAATTAAAAACATAAAAATCAATGTCTTTTTAGACTGTTCATTATTATTGCTTGGTTAAGTATAAACAATTTGTCAACACGTAAGAGACACTTGGGTAAGACATTTCCTTGCAATAATACAAAATTCTCCTGGCTGCTTCTTAACCTGGCACTCACAGCCTTGGATCCAACTACACAACTCAGAAGTTTTGAAACTAGCCTCTGAGCTGGGCTTTGGGTAAAGTTTCTCAGCAGTATATAGTTATTCCCATTATACCTGTTGTCAATGATTCATTGACTGCTGAGACATAAATACAAGCTATTTTTCTCTTTATGACCTTTTGGGGGGATGATTCACTGGTTATAAGTGTACATTATCATATGACTAAAGAAAAAAAAAAACAAAAAACACAAATGGAGTGAAGTGCCACTGAGATTTTCCATATCGAAACAAAAGAGTTTGGTCAATAAAATAGTGATGTTTCTCCCACATAAAGCCAGCAAACATCTGTAAAACTTCAGAACAACCAGAATGCTACAGCTTTCCTTTGGTTTTACACTTCTGCAATGCAATATACCAAAATCAGCAGAGTAAAACAAAGTAAATACAGATAGGAAAAGACAGGGGTATATCAGCTTTTTTTCTGAATGACTTGGCCATTTTCTGCTCGGGTGTTGGTCCTTTATTGTTCCACATTAACCCAAATCACTGATGCCAAAGGAGAAGTCTTTCCTAGCAGTGCCGCAGGGAGAACAGGATGGGTCATTCAACATAGCTGTGGTGTCAGGGATGCTCACATCTGTTCTGCTGGGTTTGGCTACAGGAGAGGGGAGAAATCCTAGTCATTGACTCCAGTTGAATGACATCACTCCTGGGAAATGGGGCAGTTCTTGGAAATAAATTTCTTTCATATCAGTGGCTGGTGAAAACCCAAAACAGTCACAGGACTACTTTTACATCAGCAGCTTTGAGTGCAATTTGTAACCCAAAGGTTGACATGAAGATGGGAGCAAGGACCTTTGAAGGTGCTGACGAGAGACAGAAAAAAACCCTTTTCCCCTGAGAAAACTGGTTGGCAGAGTGAGATGGTGTGTTGAGCAATGGGGAAAATAGATTTATGTGTCACTGTTAGCGTCTGCGAACAAGCCAAAGTGTTCTGGCACAAAACACATTATATTTATTCACAAAAATGTGGAATTAATTGCTATCATCCAGATCTTTTTAATGAGAACACATTTTGGTTTTTGGTTACAATAGTCCTGAGCCTCAGTCATTGTCAGAAGCAGGACTGCCCTGCCATGTGAAGGGCCCAACAGGAAACAGCAGTGGATCCAGGGAGGGAATTCCATGGAAATGTCCAGCCCATGGCAGCCCTTGAAAGAGGGGAGTCCACTTACATCTTTGTGGAAGTCACATACATGTCCTAATGCAAACATCTATTTACATTAGCTTGTTACCAGGAAAATAACCTCCCAGATGTTTTACTTACTTCACTGGCTGTTATACTTAGTTAGTTTTCTTCTCTGTCCTTTCTTTTAAGAGCAAAGGAGGTGCATTCAGACCTCTCCTCCTCTCTGTCTTATAACTGTCTTTGTGGTTGACCTGACACATCTTGAAACTAAATCATAGGTTTCCTTTGTCTTAGATTCAGATTTTTCTAGCTGGATCTCCCAGGCTCTTGCCAAACACTGTCCTCCAGCCATGTGAGGCTTTGTATCTTCTCCTTCCCCTGCCACATTGTGACCCAAACTGCACTTTGCACCAGGGCATTTTTCTCTCATCAGAACCACTGAAAAGTTCTTCTCTTATGCCTCTGCTCGTGCTTGACTTTCCCCTTTGCTTGGACCACAGCTCTGCTCTGGGCTGCTCTGGGATGGAACAGCACTCCTTTAGCACAGAAATTACAGGTACCTTCAGCCTGTGGGGGAAGAGCCAGGAAAGATAAAAGGGGCATGAGAAGGAGTGAATGCTAATAGAATTTGTAAAGGGAGGCTGAGCTGAGACAGGAGAGAGTTCTCAGTTGCTCAATTTGATAGGTACTTCCTCTGGGTTAGCAGGAAATATTTCTGCTCTCACCTGAACTGGAATTTGGGTTTTCCTCAGTGTTTGTTCACACTATTATACACCACCAGTGTGAATTGTAGTTATCCCTAGATATCCACTGTCCACTATCCCCATGGAAATCAGCTGTTGGAGATGCTGAGCTGGGTTCAGTGTGGCATATCCACATGTGCTGCCTGGTGCAGGTCTGCCAGTTTATGTAGATCTGTGGTCTGTATTCAGCAGCAACACTAAAACTCTTCTGTATCTCATATTCTTATTGTCCATTTGAGAACATAATTTACCTGTGTTTTGCACTCTTTGCAGTTTGGCTGTATCTGGACTATCTGCTCCCTCCATTTCCTTGGTTAGTGGGGAATTGACTCTGTCCTTACAGAATCTTCAGGCACACACAGAAAAAAGAGATTTTTATCTACAGGGACAGAGATCACAGATATATGAACTATGTCAGGGGTGAGCAGGTAATTCTGATGCAATTCCATGGAAACACGCAATTCCATTTATAGGCACAGATTAGTAAGGTAATTTCAAGCACAACTGATGAGTAGGGACATTTTCTCCCCTCTAATCATTGCCATGGACCCACGGGCTGGAGGAAAGCCCAGGTTGAAAGGGCCACTCACAGGCCAATAAAGGAATATCTGTTGACTGGGAACACCAGCCTCAACCATTTCAAAACCA
Organism: Certhia americana; assembly: GCA_018697195.1. Taxonomy (NCBI): domain Eukaryota; kingdom Metazoa; phylum Chordata; class Aves; order Passeriformes; family Certhiidae; genus Certhia; species Certhia americana. Next base: position 8,069,393 of record CM031873.1, on the reverse strand, counting down.
TGCTTTTCTTCATCTTCTTGCAACAGAAGATTACACTTAGTCAACACTTAGATGGTTGGACTCTTATGATCTCACAATTGCAAACCTTTTCTTTTCTTCCTCTTCCTCCCCCCCCCCCCCCCCCCAAACTCTCTCTTTTTTTTCTTTTTTCTGTTTCTGTAGAACCATTTATTAAACTTACATTTTATTCCTGCCTGGGGATTTCCACTCATTTTTCTGTGGTTGATATCCCAATGCCTAAAGTGTTCTCAGAGTACGGCTGGGGAGATCTTAGTCAGTGTAGCAGGAAAGAAGTCATGTCTGTTCCCTTGCATTAAATAAGTGGCTCAGATTTCCAGCTGGTGTAAATTTTCCTGGCCATAGATCTGTTCAGATGGTGGTTGCAGCTTCTCTGGGAGACACGGAGGAGTAAAGCTTTGCAACAGTGGTGCTGAGGGAAGTATTCAGTCCTTATGAGGATGTGTCTGCATTGCCAGAGCAGTCTCTGGGTTAGCTCAGTTGGAAAGGATGGTGCTGCAGTGCTTTGTCCATTCAAGTAAGTGCTGTATGAAAGTTTATGACAAATCTGGATTTGTTTGGCCATATTTTCCAAACCTTTTTCACCATCTCCTAGGGTTTTGACTCTTGCCTACAGTACCACTAACCTTTCTTGGTGCTGCAGCAAATTACTGAGTCTGGGTAAAGCTGTCCTACATATCTGAATTATGCCCTTTGTTTCTGGAGAATTTCCATTAGTTTATTTCAATGATCCACTTGTCTACATCCCTTTCCAGTCAGAAACTCTGTTGGCTTCTATACTTCTGTGGTGAGATACTGCTGCACAAGTCACTGTTTTGCCCTCTCACCCCAAACTCATTACAATCCCATCTTCATTAGACAATGCTATTATTGCATTTACTGTTGCATCTGGAAAGCTTAAAATTCAGACACACAAAACAGAGTAAAACAACTTATTCTGCCCTAGTGATCCTCAGAGATCTTTTCAGCAACTTCCAGCTCCATTTACTCACCAATTAAACCAAATCCTTGTCATTTAATAGCTATTGGAATAAGTTTTGCTATCTGATGTTATACTGTGATGTACAATGTTAATTGATACAGCTAAAACGTATCCAAACTTTGAATGATTTTCTTGTGACATGTGCTGTGCTAGGATATTCAAATTGCTATTGTATAATGATGACTAATTCCTTAACTGAAGTCCATCAGTAAAATCTCAGCTTTCTATCTTGCTCTTTTGAAGTATAAAAATACCATTATTTCATCTCCATAATACCATTTATGTTTTATCTCAGCTCAGTCCTACTGCACAATTATTTACCAGCATCTGTAGCATCATTTACCAGCATAATTTTTTCTTGTATATTTACTGAGTCTTAAGTGTTGCAATTGAGTTGTTAGCTTATGGCTTACCTGGTGCCTATGTCCTCAGCACAGGACTACTGTAATCTTGAAGAACACTTTCTTGCTTTCTGGTGGGGAAAGTGTCTTTTAGGATTTCACTGCTCTCAAGCTCCACGAACTTGTAACTAATTTCTGTTTGGTCTCGGATGCTGGGCTCTCTTGAAGAAATTGTAATCTGAAGGGATGTATTTTTGGTAAGAATAGAGGCGAGCTGCTCTTGGAATTGCTTAAGAGAGGCACCAGAAAATGTAGGTAAAGGCATTGTTTTGTTCCTGGTGCTGTTCCTCCAGTCCCATGTGTATGTGCTTGGCTGTACCCTTGCCTTGGCCTACATGTGAGAGGTTGGGCATCCCTGGAGAGAGGAAAGGCTGCACTTTCATTGCCCTGTACAAGGACTGTGCCACTTCCCTTGTTCACCAGAGTCATGGGTCTGATTTTGGCTAGAGCAATTCCTTTGCAGGGCTTATACCTGTGGTGAACTGGTGGGCAGACCTTGATTTTGCCCTCCTTCAGCCCTTGACTAGGGAAGAGTAGGAAGGGGAGAAGGTGGCCAGCAAACTGGATTTTCTGCTTTAAGTTTGTTCTTTGGCTGGAGTAAGCCTTATATTTGGGTTTGGGTTTTCATGAAACAGACTGTCTTTATATTCACTTTTTTTCATTTATAATTCATTATCTGGGAGTGTGGCTTCACCTCTATCTGTGTTGCAGAAGCTTCCTTTTGTTGTCTCTCTGGCCTGTCCTGTGCTCTGTGATGTCCAAGTCCAAGGTGCTCATTAAGAGGTACATTAGGAAGGCCAAACTGCACCTCTGTGGGTGTATATTCAGTCAGTCTTTTTTGCAGTTTTCACCACAACAGGTCACTCCGTTAGGCTGCTTTCTTTCATTTCAGTGGGATTAATTATAGAGTGAAAAGATATATTTTATGGCAGTGAAGAGCAAAATCTTTGCTTTTAAACTCCCCAGTCTCACAATCTGCAGGGAGAGATCCATCAGGAGAGACAGCGCCTAATCCAGCTTTCATTTGTGCATCAATTAAAACTTCTAAACTGGGGTCTGAAACTTTGAAGTGTTACTCAGTAAATAGAACCTGTGCTGAATGAAAGCCCTTGGCCCTGTTTAAAAAGGCTGGCACCCCAGATTCTTCCTGGAAAGGACAGCTCACCTCACTGAACCATGGCTTATACATAGTCAGAAAGTGGAAAGACAATATAAGTAGGGTGCACTTAATAAGTTATTCCTAACATCTAGTGTATAGTAATCAGAAAGAACTAAAACATTGTAGCTGTTTCACCAAATCAGGTCGTGCCTGAATGCTGTCTCCAGTGTCACCATGGGCTGCCAGACAGGATGATACAGGCTGTGTAATTGGTATTGGTGTGAAACAATAGGGTCCAGAGCAGAGAAGATGAGGTTAATAGGGATGGGGTAACAGTATCCTAGAGTAACTTAGGAAATAAAACAGAGAAATTGATAAAGCAAACTTCAGCAGCATGTGACAATGGTTAGAGTGCCTGCAGAAACCATCACAAGGTCTGGTTGCTGTGATGTATGTGAGCAGGACTTGCTCAGTGCTGCCTTGCTATCCATGTCCCTCAATCCCTTAATTTTTTATGCCTCTATTCTTCATCTGCAAAGTGAGGATCCAGTATCACCTTTAGGATGATGTGGATTGTCTTAAATTATGAATGTCTGTAAAACTTTGAAATCTTTTCATGGTTCTTGTTTCAGCAGTTCAAGGTATTATCTTTGCGTGCTTGTTCAGAAATAGTACAATGGTTTTTATTTGCAGCTGTGGTCTCAGCTGAACTCTGCAGTTGGATGCTGAGGGATAGGTGTTCCATTAAAACTGTATGTGGAGAGTTCAGCTGCCTTTAAATATAAGAGTTGCAGGAGTAATGAGAAAGAAGGCTGCCGGACAGAGGTGGGTAAGTGCTAGCTGCAGCTTTTGCTTTCTAGTTCCCTTTTTCCTTGTTATTAATCTGGCCAACTAGACATAAAAATTCATGCCTGTATCTATTAGAGAAGCATAGCTGGAATGTAAGATTTACTGGCACCAAAATGAAGGAGCAATTTCAGAAAGAGCTCTGGAAATAAATTCATATGTTGTGGTTTAACTTATTCTGAACTCTTCCTCTACAAGAACTAATGAGCAGAAGTGCGCCAATTAATTATTGACTTTTGCCCTTCTCTGCCACATTTAGTAAAGACTCCTAAACCCTCTTTAGGGTTGGCATTTGATACCAAAGCAGCTATGGTGTGAGAGTATTAATATTCTGTTTACGGCTGGACTAGAGACATGTACTGGGTTAATTCCAAGCCTTGCTAAGTCAATGAGAGCTTCAGAAAGAGACCCAGGTGTGCATGGTGACTCTGCTCTACTGGCATGGCTATGGATGATCTTTCATGTGCTGTGCTAACACCAATTCTATGAATGCCCTCAGATTGTTATGACAGGATGGTGGAGTCAAAACAATCCAAAATGAGGGGAGGAGTGGCAAAATCTAGCTGGTTTTCAGGAGCCACTGCACACATGTTGCACTGTAAACTCCCATTACAATGTGGTATTGAACATTCCGATATTATGAAAATGTGATCTGTAGTAATGTACAATTTAACAGGGTTGTGAATGGAGATGGTTTTTCTATCTAGCAAAACACTGGCAATGTCCAAAGTTTCTTGCTCCCCACAGAACTGAATTGCAGCCAGCAGGCCTCACTTCTGTGTGTGAAGAACCTTGGAGGCCAGACACCTTTTTCCCTTAAACCTCCAGGGTACCCAGGAAGTCACAACTTTTAAGTCATTAAAATGGATCATTAGATGATCATGTTTGTGAGTAAGATAGTCAGCTTGGCACTGGCTTCTAATTGATGCACAGCTGAGGTTTAATTCAGCTTCAAGAGATCAGTGTTTAATGATGCTTTTCCACTTCATTCCAAGGAAATGTTTCTTCTGCGCTTCCTGCTCCACTGCCTCTTTTAGCTCTGGTTAACTACAATGGAGAAGATTCACTCACAAAGCCTTTTCTGCTTTCTTGCAGTAGTGTGATTGGTTGCCCAAGGAAGGGCAACTCAGTCTGGTTTTCAAAGCATTTTTGTAGGACTGAACTGACTTAAAGCTTAATAGGATACGTACAGTGTTACACAGAATGCAGCTCTCGTGCTGTGCACTGAAGATTTACAATTATTTTAATTTAACCCAAATGAAAATGTTATGAGCCAAGTTATTTTGCAGACATCTCTTCTGGATGGTTATTTGATTCCTTGCACTTCATATGGAAGATTTAACTTGAGGTTTGGCTGCTCTATTCATGTGTCCAAATGCATTTTGGGGGTTTGGTTTTTCAAAGCAGACCTCCTCAGCTTTTGCAGGTGCAATATGTTGTCCTTGTAGCTAACTTTGCCTTCAAAGGGATATTGGGAGAGAGTAAAGTGGGACTCACTGCAGCACAAGGAGTGGCACAACACAGTGGGCACCCAGAATTGGGAAACAGTGGGGGGAGTCTAAAACATTCATGCAAGTCTCTTTTCAGGGATGGGAAGAAGCAGGCCAGCTATGTTGTCTGGATGAAGGCTGCAGTATTAGGCATTGCAGACACTTCTGCTTTTTTCCGGTGTGGGTGATTTGCTAATGTGGGCCTGACCTGTGTGGTGGAAACCCATGTCTTCAAGGCTTCAGGGATCCTGGGGCTGGTAATGAGAAATGCTGCCCTGGTTTCACAGGTACCTGGGCAAGAAAGGCTGTTAAAGCACCTTTTTGCTCATGGAGAGAAATATTTGCTGTTTGGTGTCCTCCTTCCCTGAGTGCTTCTGCGAAGGCTGACCCAAATGACCCCTGGAAAGCAAATCATGTGGCTGTTCAGTGCAGGTGACATGAATAAAGGGCATCATGTCCTTGGAAACTCAGCACTGGCATTCAGTACCTGCATGAAGTTGTCATAAAGTTACTTCTGGTGCTATAAAGATGTTTGTAAGATACTGTAGAGGAAGAAATTCCCAGCAGAGAGTTTCTGTGTATTTGATTTGTATTTAGTGCCATTTCTGCAGAGAGGGAAGAGTTCTGGTAGACAAATGGAAGACACTTGTCCTGTTAATTGTGAGTTTGGAGCGAGTCACTGTGATTCAGCCAGGCACATACTTGCTTGGACTGCCTGCTTTTCTGTCTCAGTCACACAAATGCTCAGGATTAGCACTGGAGATGAAAAGATCTAATGAGGAGATCATCCTAGGATTTGAAGCTGGACTGGCCAGGGTCTGGATCCTACTGGCCTGAGGGGGAGCCTGACTTTGGCACAACAAGCTGGCCTGGTATGGGTCAAAGCTGTAGGACTTGTAGTCAGAGCACAGGGAGAAGAGGGAGCCAGGAGCAGACAGAGAAACTCTTAAGTTTCTTAGGTAATTTCCAGAACTGTTATTACTTCCAACTGTTCCTGCCTTGCTTCTTTCCATGACAGGTCTCCAGAGGTCTGGTGATGGTGAGAGCCTGACCCACATCACCCCTACTCTTGCCAGACTTGACAGAGGGGTTTAGTGGTTCCAACAGGAACAGGAAATGAGGAGCATTGTGTGACCATCAGCTCCCACACTGACCCTTTTCAAATGCCTCACCTTAATAGAGGAGACCCTTTGTCAACTGCAGCAGTGTTTGAATTGTGTTTAACAGGCTCATCTGCTAAAACCCCTCCTGGATATGGTCTCTCTTCATATTTTACATTCCAGCATCGTTTTATGGAAATTAACAACCATATGGAGATGGTCTAATTGCACAGAGCCTTGCTGAGCTAGAGTCAACATTTCCTTAACCTCTTATTAAGCCTATCATAAAGGTATGTTTTTTGAAGTTATATTATTAGCATGATGTGTTTGGCTTCATGTCTGAAGGAAGTGCTCCAAAGATCCTAACACACACTGAATTGAAGGAAAGAATGAAGATGATTATATGAAGCCCAAGAATTTTAAGTCTGTTAAAAGTTTAACTAGATAACCCTGGTTGCTGTACCATCTGCTTTTAATCTTCCTATTGCTTTGCCGTCTTCTGGGGACTTGGGCTTGGCAACAGATTTCCAAATCACTAAATTAATCTTGTCAGATTCAGGAAGCACCAGAAGACCTTTGGGAATTAGATTCAGCACTCAGTTACACCTGTGTGAAGTCACCACCCTCAGCCAGCACAGTGACATCACGTTTTCTCTGTAGGATTGTGTGGTCAAATATCTAGACATGCTGATCTGCAAACTGAAATTTGGCTGGATTACTTGTCTAAAGTCTCTTATGGATAAATTACCCTGAAATATTCAAAACAATCTGTATCATCATCAAGCAGTCTCAAATATCCATGTGGATATTGAAAAAAAATGCTCAGCAGCATTGCAATAGTAAGTCTTTTTAAAGCAATACTTTTTTGGTTGAGCCATTGGTTTATGAGATGTCCTCCCTGCAGCCCTGTTCTGTCAGCAAGGGCTGTCAATATGTGCGTGGCCTCATTGAAACAGGCTTAGCAAAGCTCTTAAACACAGAGTCTCTCTATTAAAAAAAAAAAAACAACCAACAGCTAAACCTGCTTTAAGTTCCTTGTATTTGGATGGCAAGCAGAGCTGGAAACTGGCTTTAGACACCTGTCAGCTCAAGGAAATAACCATGCAGAAACTTTAATTTCGTAATGTGCATGTCCAACAGCATGACAAGTGCTCAGCAAACAATGCACTGGAGAAGGCTTTTGCTGCCTCTAGGCTTTGCTGGTGTTTCACTGCAGAAGAAAGTGCCACCTCTGCATTCCTGGCTTCTCATTCGAAGGCTGCAGCTCAGCAGATAACACCGAGCAGTGGGAAGAAGTGGTAGTGTAGGTCTGGGGAGCCCTTGTGCCCAAGCTGGGCTGGGGCAGCAGTGGAAGCTCCTGGCATAAGGGCTCTGCCCCTAAGGAGTCACCTGGCAGCTCCAGCAACAGCCAGAGGATTTTATTAGAAAGCTGCATTCTCTGAAACCCTGCTCTGTGCCTGTGCTTTGATTTGCTGCGGAGCATCTCCTCAGAACATTTTCAGAGTCCCTGTGTCTCATTAGGTGTAAAAGACCTGCACATCTCCCTCGTGATGGGAGAGTTCTGCACATCTTCTTCATGCTGGGAATCCCCTGATGCTTTCTGGAAAGGCTGCTCCTGTGCAACTGGGTCCCTTTGGAGCTTTGCCCTGGAGTAGCTGTGGTGGAGCCTCTGCAGCACAAAGAGGAAAGCAGTATTCCCACATGGTTTTTCTCATTTAATTCTCATGGAAAAGCCTCAGATTTTTCTAAAAATCCTGTTAGTCTCACTTGTGAAATCTGATGTACAGCCTAAAAATAGCATTTTGGTGGTAGCTGAGAGTATCGACGATGAACTGAGTGGAGGAACAGAAGCTGGCAAGTCTACTCTGCTCAACATTTCCAAAACTAATTTTCCACATCAAGTCTCCTCTTCCTTTTCCCTGTGCTATTTAAACAGAAATGTAAAAAGAAACTGTTAAGGAAACCCACATATGTAATTGTTTGGGGAGGAAGAAAGTTTTGTGGCTGAGGAACAGGAGAAGAGCCAGATGATCCTGTTACTTCTCCTGCCACAGATTTACGTGACTTTGGCTCTGGTTTCCCAGAGCGTTGACTCATACTGGCTGTTGGTGTCCTTGGACACTCAGAGTTCGGCCGGGTGTTTTCAGAAGTGTTGAGCAGCCAGATTTCCACTAGGCTGCTCAAAATGAAAAAATGCAGTTTTCAACCCTGCTCCTGAACTTACTTTCTGTTCCTCTGAAGCGATGAAAGTGGCCTGCTCTGGGAGGGGAGTGATGGTAACTGTGAGGGCAGTGGGGTGCTGACTATGGAGATATTATCACTCAAACCAGCCAAGTGTCTGTCCTTGTTGTTCCAGTTTTCTCATCTGCAGGATATTCAGTCCTGAAGAGTCAACAGTGAGTTCCTGTATTAAAAAATGCCCTGTGCACCAAGGAATTTGGGAATGATAAGGCTCCAGGACTGTAAAGTCTCCCCATTACACTCCTGTTTTTTCAGAGAGTTGGATTTCTCAAATGCAATTCATGGTCTGGTGTTCAGAGCTAATTTTTACATAAATAAATGGAGTCTGGTAAGGGATAATCAGGGGTCTTTTCTGGGTGAAATCAAGCAATGAAACCATCATTTCCTAGAAGGGAAAAAAAGAGGTTGTTTTTATCCTGCACCTTCCCAATATATGAGAGTAGGCTTTGATGTACAAAAATAGTTGCAGTATTATACACATATTGTAGGATGTTTACCACTGGAGACTAATGCCTAAACAATGAATTTCCAAGCCACTCCAAATGTGATCCAACTTTATTCTAAACAGTCATGAAAAAAAATCCTGATTATAACAAATGAAACTCTGCTATTTGTTTTCTTTTCACAGTTGGAGATCTTGTACACACAGAGAAGTTGCTCAGAGTCTGAAAGTGTTTATTCTGCCAAAAATAAATGTTCTAAAAATGATCACTTAGGATTTTCTGCATCTCTGCATATTTGTTTACCATGAAGAATCTGCTTACAGAGCTTATATTGTATTTTTTTACATTTCAACTTCAGTGAAGAAAAATTGAGCATGTTTCTTACCAACACCCATTTACACTTGAAGTCATGAAACTGTTTTGTAACTATTTTTGTGTAGGCTGTGGTTACTCCAGAGACATTTTTTTAGCAACCAAAGGTGATTCTAAGACCCAGATTTTCAAAGCAGCCTTCTAAATACAGCAAGGAGTTTGAAATGGCTTCTGTTTGTAAACTTTCAGGTTTTCATGAATACAGATGGTTTTTTATCCAGTATTAGTAAATTTAGAAATAATAATATTAGGCCAATGAACAAAATTCATGTTACAAGAGCAGTGCATATATTAGAACAGCCTTTTTCCAGGAAACTGCAGGAGGACATTGCTGGGGGAGACTGCAAATTCTAGATGTTCTCAGCCCCACCCATGATTTCTCCTCCCCTACAAATACTTGTTTATGGGTTTGCATATTTAGAGAGAATCTTTACTGTTGTATTTGAATGTTTTCTGAGTTAATGAAATAATTAATTTAAATGGGCATGAGAAGTAATCCTGTGAAGTTTTATTGCTACTTTACAAAGGGGGAGACTGGGAAAGAGAAGTAGCTTTCTTGTTAAGTCTAATAAGATGTCTAGGGAGCTTTTGAAGATGTACAGCTCCTCATCCTTAGGAGGTGACAGCTTTTTTTACCGTGACCGCCATGGCTGTGCCATCTTTGGAGGGTGCAGCAGTTTATTGACCCCATTTCTCTGGGCTTAATGATGGTCTCTTGGGGAGGCTTCTTCAATTCTTCTACTCCATATGTTAAAAGTTTGTCTTGTTCCCTTTCAAACCTGTAGAAACCACTCAATGAATTGCTAATGTGCAGTGGGAGGAAAAAGCCTCCAGAAGCTTTGCAAATGCAAGATCACAGAGCACTTGGAAAAGCAGAAGCATGGTCTCCCCTTTGGCAAGGGGCTTGAAAACCTGACTGTCTGCCTGAGGCTGATTTGGTGTTGGGAATCTTTCCCATCTAAGTCAGCTGAACAGGAAGAGTGGAGGGCAGGAGATTCCTCACCAGGGGCAGAGGAGCACCTTGTGGGTGCTGCACCCTGTAAGTGAGGGATGTGAGCAGGTCATGGTCTCTTAGTGTGGGCTGGCCTCATGCACACCTGCCAGGGCCAACATCTGCTCTCCCATGAGGAGTTTGCCTGCTGGAGTGCTCCAGTCAGTGGGAGATGGTTTTGCCATGAAATGTAATACTCTTGCCTAATCTTTGGAAAGAACCGGTGTGAGTCCTGTGTGGAGCAGATTACAGGCATGTGAATCAGTTCTCAGAGGGTTATTACTGCAGCTACTCCTCGCTGTTTTCATGTGCAGGCTCTTACCTCTCTCTTTGGGCCAGACTGCTCTGAGTCACATCTCAAGTACCATGGGGTCACATATGCATTTAGGAGTTTTTTTGGTAAACCAGCCCAAAGCTGAGGAGCATCACCCTGCCCACATGTGAGTGGGGCTGTGCACCAAGGGGTGCCTGGGACTGAGCAGCACAAACATCCCCCAGGCAGTGGGAGCTCTCTCCCTATGCAGAGGTTCATCACTGTTACTCTGGAGTTTTCTTAAAGTATTTTTTAAATAATTGGATTATTTTCAATCCACTTTGCATAAAACTCAAAGAACTCTTCTTGCTTCTCTATCCTGATTGCAGATGAATATAGAATGCATCCCTTAGCAGAGAGAGAGAGAGATGATGCTATTTCTTCTCTTGCCAGCTTGGTGCTAGGCAATGGGATTTCAGAAATCACCCAAACTTCTGCTGCCAAGGCCCAGATACATGGAGTAGAGCCTGTTTTCCCCCTTGCCCAGTCTGTACAGGTGCTGCCATTCAGAGATCTGTGAATCAGGGTGCTTTATGCTGCTGGCTTAGTGTCCTGTTCTTAGTTATTATATTTAGTTGTTGGTTAAAATGGTGTTTAAATGGGCATGAGAAGTGATCGCCAACACTGTTTGAATAAAAAAACTGGTAGAAACACCTGAAAATCAGAGCTGTACTGTTCTGCTTATCTGCCTTGTGGTGGAGTGGAGCCTCTTGACCCCTTTTCAGGTAAAGGGACTGTTGGTGTCAGTGATGAGCTGTGGGTGGAGGTGGGTGGATGAGGATGTCCCATGGTTTGTGGTGACAATATCCATAGATACTGCTACTGAGCTGTAAATATGAAAAATGGCCAGAAGACCAGCTCCTTTCAAACGGCCTTTATTGAAATCAGCTCTTTGGGGTGGGAAGCCCAACGGGTCACACACCGCCGCTGCTCGTAGACGTCGTAGACGATGCAGAAAAGGAAAAATTTTGCACCTTTGCCTCTAGGGCAGAGCTGGGGCTCCCATCTTCACCAGAGTCCTTGGGAAGACAATGACTTGCTCGCAGTCCAGGTGTGTCACTCTGGTCGACTCCCATTCAGATTATGGTGACCACTATTCCGAACTGAAAAGTGCCATGGGAGAATTGCTCAGCCTTTTCTCAGGTGCAGTGTGTTGTTGGTTTTTCAAGGTGTCTGTAGGCTCGTTGTTTTAGAGGCATTTGGTGTCAAGTCCTTAGTGGCGGGCATTGTTTTGGGACACAGCGGCGGCATTTCCCGATGGGATAGGGAAAGTACAGTTGGGGGGGGGGGACAAGGTAATTTATTCTATTAACAATGAACATGAGATTTGACTTACAGACTTAGGAACAGCATCAACTAACAACTAATTTAATAAACTTAGGAACTTATTCCTAACATGAATGTCCTGGAGCACTCAGAAAAACAAAGGACAACACTGCTGAGCACTTGTGTCCACAACACATGGGCACGTGATGGTAGTGTTAGGAATAATTTTATTTTTTAGTTTGTCTGTCTCAGTAGATTTTTATTACTAAGCCAGTCGTTCTACCCACTGTTCAATATAGAGGACATGATGAACAACAATAAAGGTGAGGAGGAGCTCTCTGTGTTTGCAGTGAGTAGCAGCCTAACAGCTAAACTCTTTATTCTGCCACTGTAAGGTGTTCCTGTCTCCATGGAAAGGCATAGTGAGGTGAAGTGCTTTTGTTATCATGGCACTGACTGAGTGGCTCTCATCTAAACAGATGTCACTTGCCACTTAGTATGACTGACAGTTGCTATGTCATAGCTCACACAGACACCTGGAACTGGAGTGTTCAGCATTTCTTCTGTCACAGTTGTTTCCCAGCCTTTCTCTAGGCCACTGGTCCATGCATTACCTGTGGCTTGGCTTGAGGGGTGACTCAGCTCAGGATGTTCTCATTTGCTGTCACTGTAACTTGTCTCCTGACAGCATGAGTTTGAATCCAGTGGAAGTGGCCTTACATGCAACAGCCTTTTCCTTTCCTGAAGTAGGGGTGTTCATTGCAGTTGGGATTCCATTACAATTTCATGATCTCAGGAGCTGGCTCTACATTTTCACTGCCAGGCTGGGAATAGAGCTCAACCTGCATGCATCCTGTGTGACACCTTGACATTTCTCTAGGTAAGAAATATTCCATGCTCTAGCCACAGAAGTCAAATCCCACAGAAGTTGTTCCTTCCTCAAAACCCAGCTCTCTTCCCTTTGACCACAAAAGCGGAGCTCAGCTGTGCCCTCCTCCAGCACAGCTCAATTGTGCTTGAACTCCAACAAGCAAAAAGTTATTTTGGCCTGGAAAGCACTGTTCAAGGCAAGGCTGCCGGTGCAGGACATTTCCCTGCTGGCCCCCCTCCCTGCCTTCCAAGGAAAACAGCAGTGCTGAGCTTGTGAGTTCCTTGGAGCTGCAGTGGGACTGGGATGGCAGAGCCGGACAATGACAGCAGATCGGTCCCTCTGGTGCTCAATTTTGCAGCCCTACACAGCCCAGATCCTGAAAGCAGATCCTCGAAGAGAAAGCTCTGAGCTCATGTAGATCAGTTTGCAGGACTGAGCCTCAAGACCCACGGTAATTAATAACAACTTGGCAAGGCCGTCCTGGAATTCAATCAGAGTTTTGCACTAGAGCAGAATGAGAATACAGCATTAAAATAAGGCAGACAGTTCACAGCAGGCTGAGGAGAGATGCCAAAATCAACAGGATAAAACTCTCCTCTTACAAAAACTGCCCTAAACATTTTTGTCCACATACAGGGCCTTAATTCAAGGCTTGTTGAAGTCAATGAGGAAAAAAACTCATTAATTTCAATGGGTTTGAATTAGCTTGAACCTCAGTTCTGGCCAGAGGACAAGTATTTATAAGCTGGCCATGGATGAATTTAAGTTGGAAACTAGAAGACAGTCTCCAAGTACAGAACAGAGGGGTTCTGGAGCCACCTTCAGCAAAAGGGGAAGTGGCAAAAGCATTTTAATAATCATTAAGATGGAGCTTGACTGACCTAAAAAGGAGAATGTGTAATGTGGTGGGGATGTGATTGCAGTGCAGAGGTCTCTGGTCCTTTCCCTCACCAGCCAGGCAGTGGGGTACTGGCCTGTCACATTCCTTCTTTTCCTGTAACTGCAGTTCACAAACCCCTATTTTAGGCAACTTCTATTTTATACTTAGCTTCATTTTAAGGAGATGATCTGTCTCCAAATTATTGAGTACTGGGGTTATTTAGCATCAAATACTCCTGACAGGCTTCACACAAACACCACACAGTCTGGTGTCCCAGCTAACATGGCTTTCTTGTTATTGTACTGATGACATGATTTCCAGTCATGCTACTTTTACTGTTACAGAACTCATGCTTGAAATATTTTTTTCTCAAACCCCTTGTGTTTTAGCTGAGCTCTCATTCCCTCCCCAACATGTGCTCCTATGAATTCCTGAAAGCCACAATGACACAAACTTGTAACGCTTGAACCTCAATGTTTGGTGTTTCTCAGATTTTGTGACTGTGCCTCATAAACACCTTTGATGTGGGTTGGCATCTCCCCTGCTTTCCCAGATTGTCATCTTCTTCCTCAGAGTTTCTGCTTCTTTGCTGTGTTTCACTTTGCTTTGTAGTGCCAGGAAGTTGGATGGGGATACACGGGATTGGCAAACCCCCAGCCCCCATCCCTGCAAAGAAGGGTGCTCAGTTCTGGCATATGAAGTGGGCACGGTTTACAGCCAGAGTAGTGTTTGTAAGCATCTAGAATACAGAAAATCCATTTCCTAGAGGTTAGTGTGGTTAGTAGGAACCACATCATTAGGTATTTTAAGGAGCTGTATTGTTGGATGTTGTCGTGAGGCTGTAACTCTGCTCTGCTCTGAGTTCCCTGTCACTGCCTGGCTCATGTATAAAGTGCAGCATTAGGCCTTTAATTAACATGATGTTATATAAAATATATGTGATTTGAATAGCATGGAGTCCTCACTACTGAAATTAATCAGACTCTAAATAAAATTAAACTGATTTTTTGGCTATCAAAGTTAGCCCACTTTAATGGAAGAATGATAAACTGCTTGCTGTAAATATGCTGTAGCATTGAACATAGCTTTGATCCAATTCTGATTTCCCTTAAAATCCCTTTCAAAAGAGTACTGTCAGATATGTAACTTAATTTCATGAAAATTTAACTAGTACATTTCCAGTGCCTCCTTCTTTACAAGAAAAAAACAAAAACAAACAAAAAAACCCCCCAAACAACAAAAAAAACCCCACCCCAAATTTAAGACAGATAGCTTTTCACAGATAGATAGTAATATATATTTTTAAAATCAAATCACAGGTCAAAAAATAACACCTCTCAGTGGATGTGAAGTAGAAAATTATTTCAAAGTAAAAATTATGTTATTTCTTGCTTGTTTATTCTTAGTGCAGAATGGAGTATTGCCAACGGTTAATTAGCTATTTTTAAGCAAGATTGTTAAAATCAAGGTTCTGACAGAGAATTTAACAAAATCAATAACCCAGCTAGAAATGGTGTTAAGTTTCATAAGTTATATTTTGTTGTTAGTGACGTGGTGTTGAGGGTTGCGTTTCTTTCTTATAGAATTTTTCCCCATCAGTTGCTAGGGAACTAATTACTAGGTACTTACGGGTATTTGAGAAAGACAAAAGAAGCGGCTGAAGTCTGGAGAGGGTGGCACCCGGACTTCACTTCGCTCTGGGCAGTTTTTGCTCTCGGAGGGAATTGCCCGGGCTGCTCGGTTCTGGACTTCGGGGAGCTCTCACCAGCCCTCACCTGGAGCTCGGCTCAGAGTGACCCATCACCCTCTCTTCCTGTGCCCCCCGGGATTTCAGAACCTGGTCTCTCCCTGCCCTGCCGGGAGCCGGTGTCCCGTTGCCCTGCACCCGCTGTTTCTTCAGTTTTGCTGTGGGTTTCTCCCCGCCATGTCCCGTACCTCCTGCCTAGCTGGGACATTTTCTACAGCTCCATCCACTGCCGCTGAGTTTCGGATGCATCTCGTCCCCCAGGACTCCTGCCCACTCCGGCAGGTTGTAATGAGAACGGCATCAAAGGGGAAAGGTGCTAGCATCAGAGAAAACTGTTACCCTAAATCTGTTATTAATGCTATAGTAATTGTTACTCTGTTTATCTTGTTAGACAACTGGTAAAGAACTGTTATTCCTACCCTCACATCTTTGGCTGAGAGCCCCCTAATTTCAGAATTATAACAATTCGGAGGGAGGAGGTTTTGCATTCTTCATTCCAAAGGAAGCTTCTGGTTTTGTTTTGTTTTTTTCCTAGTAGACACACTTCTCTTCCAAACTAAAACACATGGTAAAACCCCCTTTATCTCACTTAATATAATCATCCCTTGTGTCAGAGCCATATTGTAATTGAATACAGAGTAGTTTAACCTGGAGGATTAAAGCCTGTAAAATTATTCAGTGTTTGCACCAAAGTAAATCAGAGCAGAATCTGACCCTTTTTCTTTTATTCTTCTAGAACCAAAACATAAACGTGAGTGCTCCGAAGAACCTTCATGATGCAAATTTGTTTTTCTGAGCAACTGTGAAACGAACTGACTTATAGCTTGCACCAAATTTGGCTAAACTCCTGCCAAGTCTGGTGTGCTGATCTATGTGGCAACATTGACAAGCAAAATGAAGGTTTACGTTGCTTGGGAGGTTACACGTGGGTACAGAGCTAGGAAGTGGTTCCAATTCCCTCCCGTTCTGCTCTGTGCCCACAGCCAGGCTGAGGGAATGGTTGTCTTTTAATGCGTGTGTAGTGAATGGTTTGGACTAAGATTTAATAGCCATTTTCAGGGCATATGGTGTGTTATGGCCTTTTATCAGCGCCACTGTGACGTTTCAGGAACCGCTCTGGTGGTGGGAATTAAGCTGTTTATTTTCTGGATAAGTATAGTTGCAGTTATTTCCTGCAAATTCCAGGGATGGAGAAGTCGCATTGCCAATTTGCTCTTGACATATTTACAGACAGAGAAGCCACCTTTGGACTAGTTTTTGCAAACATCGTGTTCCATTATGAAAATGTTCCCAAGGCTGAGGAGTCTGGCTCAGAATATCTCCCGCCCCAGACAGTGTGGGCCCATGTCTGATCTCAGCCATGCTGGGGAACGTCTGAAGGAATTCCATTAAGTTTTCAGCATGTGTTCTGGATGAGCAGTGTAGCTGAGGTTAGAGCTTGATCTTCAGTCTTCAAAAGGTCCAAAGTGGACTAAATTGCTGAATTTTTATTTTTTGTTTTCTAAGCAGGATATAATCCCAAAATACCCTTTTATGGACCCTGTTTTCTCAACTGTGAGAGTCTGGAAATTGTAAGGACATCCACTGGTATCCAAATTCCACAATTAATAATGCATTCCCAGAGTGGAGGGAATTTTCTGTGGTTGCCAACAAGGGCTGGTGATTCTGCATGTCAAAAGCAGTATTAAAGAGCTCTCTGAAGGCAGCTTTAGCACCATCAGGGCCATGAATAATCAATAAAATAGATGTGCAGTTCTGATATCAGCCGAGCTTTCAAGTCCATTCTTAAATCCTGGGACCTAAAGCTTATGTTCACAGTGCTTTACTAAACAGAGCTGACTATCTGAGCTTAGGCTTGACTTAGGTGAAATCATACTGTACAAAAACCCAAACAAATGCAAATGGAGTAGTGAGTGATGTTTTCATGGGACTCTGAAGGTGATGGGAAAATTCCCACTGTCCTTCAGTGACACTTAAACAAGGCAGCATTACTGCATGGGTCTAGGAGAGGAGATGAGAAGGCAAAAACTGCTTTGGGAAATGGTGACACTGGTGCCACAGTCTGGCCAGCTTAGTGCCAAAATGGAGACTTTTCGCTTCGCTACCAAACCCTGTTTGCACTTGAGTTGAGGGGGGGTCTCTGCAAAATGCCACTCCAGAGTAAAATTTTTGTGACCACATTCTAATCTCTTAGGAAAAGGCAATCTAAGAGGTTTGCTAAACTCACATGGGCCTAAATACAAGCCACATTGCTGTGCTGAAAGAGGCCAGTTTGTATTAAACCTAGTCAGGAGTAGGCAGTGTAGATGTTACAATGATGTGGTGTTCAGGTTGCATTTTGCAACAGGTAGATTTCCTGGCACTGGAGCTTGACAGCCTAGTTTGCAAAATTACTGAGGTGGATTCTGCTTGCTCTTACACGTCCTTGGCCACTGTTGAAAAAGGAGAGGTATCACCACAGTGGCAGCTGGCCCATTCTCTTCTCTTTCTTCAGGTATAAGCGCATGTTCTCTAGTGATAAACTTTGATGAAAAACCTTGTTAATAAGAAGTAAGATACAGTAAAATGGTGGAACTCTTTAATAATATAAAATATATCTGAAAGAGAGCCTGGTGAGAGAGCTAGTCCATGTGTCTGCCTGGCATGCTGGGCAGGAAAGAGCTGCAGCTGAACCCTGCTTCCTCCTGACCAGCAGCAGAACCACCAGGCAGAGGGTTATTTTTGTGCTGTACAGGTAGGGATGTCTCAAGTCTTCCAGTTATCCCTGTTTGTGATAAGTTTTGCCAGAAGACACCTACTACTGAAATCATTGGACATTTGCCACTGGCTTTGTGATGAACAAAAATGGGTCCAGACAGGGGTTGTCCTGGAAAAGGAAGGGTTTTAAAGCAGACCCCAGCCAAAGCCTGTGGAAATGGTGGACTTCATTGTGGTTTGGATGAAGCCTTCTCACAGGATAGCACTGGTGGGTCTGTCCTTGCTGTGTGAGGATTAGGTGCCTTCTGTGGGTTTTGTTGTCAGTTGTGGTCAAGGCTGGGATTCAGCAGCATCTTTCATCCTCATTTGAAATGTACAAACAATGCAGGCATGGCTGGGTGGCAGAGGAGCTGCTGCTGGGGCCTCATGCTGGGACAGAGCCTGCCTGGCTCCCAGGGAGGAGGCATGGGCAACCCAACCTGCCCTGTCACACAGCATCTTGCCGACAGCCACTCCTCTGAAGCCAGGAAGAAATGGGACATCTCCAGCTATGGGAATGGTTTGTGATGTAGGTGGCAAGAACTGGCTTCCTTCTAACACTGAGTGTCAGGTGGGAGCATTGTGTTCCTGTGGGTCAAGGGAGAGGAACAAATCTGGAACAGATGGAGTCTTCAAGGGGTGAATGTTCCAGCCCACCCCATGAGGAGAGTTTCAGTTATAGACATCTGGAGTCCAATGGGACTGTGCTGTCACCTGATGGAGCAAAATATTTGAAATGCAACAAAATATGTCCTCACTGTGTAGGGAATATGGAAGTTGATTAATGGCATCTGGTGATTTCAATAAGTGGCAATCTGCCTGTCATTATCACATGAGAGTATTGCACAGGGATTCCTCAGACTTCCTGAGCCTCTTGTTGCTATGGCTTATGGATGACTTTCCCAGACACAGGAGTATCATCTTACTGACTTCTTGGAGTTCATAAGTGTTCATGGTATTTCAGTGCTAAAGATATAATGTATTTCAGTGTAAAGTGTATAATGTAAAATGTGTATAAAGTATAATGTAAAGATACAAGTATTTCATTGTAAAAAGTAGCAAGGGTGAAGATGTGACTCAGGTAGAGAGTCAAAGAAACAGTGGGATTTTTAAGTTTGCCCATTTTCTTTAAAGCTGACAATACATCTGAGAATTTGCATGCTGCATATCAAAACCGAGGACAAGCCTAGATAAGGGTGGGGTAGTGTGCTTTGATACTGTATCTGACTTGCCCTTCTGCCTGCAAGTGGAATTCTTTCCATCTGAGTCCTCCTGAGGCGGTGCTGCTTCAGCCTTTGGCAGAAGATTGTCTTGTCCCTGCTCCTGCCCTGAGTCAACTGAGAAGATTTGCTTTGTTTTCATCCACTTCTGCCCCTCCTCTGGCATCCTGTCTGCCTCTGAGGGTGGTGCATCCCCTTTGCTGTGTTCACCAGGGTGGGAAACCTGTCATCTTTCCTGCCTGCTTCTTATTTCTGCTCTCTGTTGGAATAGGCCATTGGGATTAAACAGGATTCCTGTCTTTTCCCAGGTGTCTTTCTTTTACTCCTTGACCCACAGTGAGTCCTGACACTGCTCCTTTACTTCCCAAGTATTTTCATGTGACATTCTTGGGGAGTAGATGGGTGGGGAGGTGGTCCCTGGATCACAGCTCCCTGTACATCATGCAGGTACAACAGCTGCATTTCAAGGCAAAACTCCTGACTGAGGTGCTGCTGATGCACAAACAGAGAGCAAAAAGTAGGGGTGACTCCTCTCCTCAAGGCTGTGCTGAGTCTACCAGCTGACAGCAGTGGCAAGCAGTAAACACAATAAATGAGTCCTCAGTGGCTCCTGAAGACAGGCGGGAGTCTGAGCTCAGGTGGTGCTCAGGTCTGCTCTGTGAGTAGGCAGTGTCTAGAGCTGACAATCGCTTTGATGGCCTTATCTGCTCTTTGAAGCCAAGTAGCCGCTCCCTGCCCATACACATCTGATAAGCTCCATCAGATCCTGCATATCTTCCCTGCAAAAATAAGGGGCTGAGTTGACTCAGCCAGGACAGGAGCCTGTGACTCTGAGTGTGGGTGTGCTGTGGTTTTCCCACATCCATCCTGAGTGGCTGGTGTTGGCACAGGGTGGCAGGGCTGGCATCTGTGTGAGGTGCTGCCCAGCACAAACAGGCTGGGCCTTGCTGATTTAAGTGCCAGAGAGGTGTCATTCCCACCTCCCAGACCCTCCTTGGCACTGTAAAAAACAATGCCAGGTCCTCCATATCTCCATTCAAACCCAAAAGTGGTCACTAACTCAAGAGGATGTTTCTTTAGGATGGTTCAGGTGACATGTTTCAGGAGCCCACAGCTGTGGTAGGGCTTTGCCCTCTAAATGTGGGGTTGCCAGAACTGGCTTGGGGTAACTCAGCATTGAGCCATTGCTCATGGAGCTCCTGTAGGTGAAACATGGGGAAGTGGTACAGAGGTGGAATGCAGCCAGCCAAATATATCAGGAGCAGGGCAAAATTATTTACGAAACAACTGAATATTTTTTCTCCCTTTCCCTCACATTTTTAACAAGCTTCTTTTACCACTAAGAATTTCATCCTAAAGAAAACTGGCAAATGTCTGAGAGGCAGAGGTACTCCTCCACCACATTATTTAATAACAATGAACTGAAAGTCCTAATGGCAGTAGATAGTGTTCCTGACCCAAAGAATGCACATTCCACCTTGAGAGGAAAAAAAAAAAAAAAAAAGGAGATAGAAGAGAAGATAAAGAAAAAAAAAGGTTTGGTTTTGGTTTTGTAAATGCTTGTTTGAAGACAAAAGATTTCATGTCAAAAGTCTCTTAGATCCCTACAATCACTGCAAGCAACACGTAGAAGATTTGAGCTCAAGTAACTGCAGGAGTTGAAATTCTTGCCATTTTGGGCCAAGAAGCCAGTGGGGAAATGCTGTCTTTGTGAAAATTCGGTTAAAGCTAGTTTAGAGCAGACACAAAAAAGAGACACACTTGAAGCTACAAAGTCAAGTTGTCAGAAGCATATTTCCCTTAGCAGGCTAAAATGTGGCCTAATTCAGCTCTCACAAAAAGTTCTGGAGGTGCTTCCATTTATTTCTGTAAGTGCTGAGTCACCAGTGGCTGCTGAGTCACCAACCCTGAGCACCCATCAGGACTGTCAGAGCCCTGGTGAGAAGGTAGCTCTGATTCAGCTGGGAGTATATGCTTATTTTATGTGCAATATAATACCAGTTTGTGTTATTACCTTGCCTGCAGCAGCACTGTGCAGTACAAAATTGCCTGACAACTGATGAAGTGAATGTTTCTCAAAAATACTTTCCGAAATGACAACTGCTTTTTGTCTCTAAAATATGTAGGAATTTTACATTTCCTCCTTGGCTTCCTCTCCCACCTTCTCTGACAACAACGGGGAAAAAAAAAAAAAAGGAAAAAAAGCAGTTTGTTAAAAGAACTAGAATTGAACTTATTGCCAGTTGCTTTTTAACAGCATATAATCAGGAAATTTCAGAAACTGGTTACCTTTTTGTGATTGTTTCCTCAGTGCTGTCACAATTCAAAACAAAGGTAGATGTGCCAAGTGCTTATTTTGGAGTCATGGGGTGCTCTGGAAGGGTTGCTTGTGAGTCCATCAACAGCACTTGCTGTCTCTGGAGAGGTTAATGCAAAAGGCATCTGAACAACCAGGGGTGCAAGTGGCAGCTGGATGAGTTAAGGACAAGCTCAGAGTCACCTCCAGTCTCTGGCTGGAAGCTCAGAACCGCAGGGCTGCTCTGAAGGAGCTGTAGTCAATTAGAAGTGCCAAGCAAAACAAACAGTACTTGAGGTTAAAAAGCTCAAAGGGTGTTGGCATCACAACCCCCAATCTCTGCATCTGCTTCTGCTGTTCCCAAAGCATGACAGAGAGCAGCCAGCAGTGGGAGGTCACGGAGATAACAGGACTCTGCTGATGCAATTCTATGTCTGGTGAAGGAGCACTCACCCAGCACCGAGGGGATCTGCTTTCCTTTTCTTCTGCTTGTGCCACTCCAGACAAAGTTGCTCGACAGTCTAATGACAATTAAAGAGTTCAAGTAATAAAAGCAATTGGCCAGGACCCAGAGTAGCCTCTGACACCCTGTTACTGGATGTTGATGCTAGATGGATGGGTGAAAGCACCTGCTGTGACTCACCTTGGGGCAGACATGGGAAAAGTCTCCACTCGCAGACCTCTCTGCCTACAGTGAAAGACAGTGTGAGGTACACAGGCAGGAGGAAGGTAATGCTGCCAGTCACAAGATCAAAGAATTACTTGGGCTGACAGTAATCTGTTTGAGTTGCAAAAATGTATCTGATCCTCACTTACAAGGTCATGAACTGGAGGTGGTAGGGCTGGCCAGCAAGGGGCTGGGTTGAGTGGTCTCATTTGAAGAGATAAGAGGGGGCAGAAAAACATGTTTACGCTCTCTGCTCTGATGCTTATGGGTAATTGATGGTATTTTTAGATGCTTTGGTACTTGTAGGTGTAAATAATAGGTTTTGCATGAAATGCATGAATTTGGGGGCCTTTTCCAAATGATGTCATCAGCCCAGGTGCAAGCTGTCAGTGCCATGCACAGCTGGGAACAGGGAGCAGTTGGTAATAGCAGATTTTGATCTGTAAGGCCTCAATTCGCTCGTTTCCACCTGTAGCACTCCTGCAGCTCATCCCTGGTGTGCCCTGTTCTGGTATACACTGATCTCACTTGGAAATCGCACCTCAGTGTCTGATGTGTTTTATCTCCATTCAGCTGATGCCTATCTTGTAATAAAATTTCCCAAGGCTTATCAATGCTTGACAGTTAGATGCTTAACATCCCACTTAATGCAAAACAGATTACATCCTGGGAATTAACAAAACAATCAAATGCCTTATGGGATAATGGAAGGTTTTTTTATAGACATGTATGTGTTTTTATATATATATGTTTATATATAGACACACACACTCATCCATAGTTGTGAAATCTAGAGATGCTGATCAGCTTTTGCTACTTGATTGATTTTCATGGCTCATTCCATTGCCTGTTTTTGTTGTTGTTTTTTGTTTTGTTTTTTTTTTTGTTTGTTTGTTTGGTTTGGGTTTTTTTGTTTGCTTGTTTGTTTGTTTTTGTTTTTGTTTTTGTTGTAGAAATTGTGTTCTGCGATGGCAGTGTCATGTGTTGCCCTTCCAGATGTGCTAGGAGAGGCAGGGGGCTGACCCCAGCCCGAGGGTCCCCAGGCGGGTCCGAGCGCTCCCCTCTGTGCCCAGTCGGCAATTTTGCTCCCTCTTGTGGCATCCCGAGCCTGCTCTGTCCCTCAGCAGGGGTGGCTTCTCCCAGCGCCAGTGCCCGCAGAGGTGCTCAGTGAGGGTGGACATGGCAGGGCTGGCAGCAGAGCTGTGCACACCACGGCCAGGACCATTCATTCTGGGAATCCCTCCCTGGGTCAGGGATGTGGGTCCAATCCTGGTGCTGATCCCAGGACAGCCACAGCAGGGCCTCTTCCTGCTGAATCTAAATATATCTGGTCATCTCCAGCTTTATTGCAGAGCTGATAATTTTAACCCCAGCTCTTGCACCTGCTGGGGCTGGAGCTGTCAGGAATAGTTGCATTGCTGGAAAAAAACAGAATTGTTTCCTTTCTGCAGCCAGCATCCCCACGGAACAGAGCATTTTGCCTGTGATTTCCAGTCCTGCTGTCAGCACTCTTTGCACTCTGACTTGCAGAGGTGGTGCACGGTTCAGCTTCATGGACCTGACTCCTGGGACTAGAGGAGGGGGTGAAAGGACTAAAGGGTCACAGCAGCTGGTAAAGATTTATAAAAATTACTCAGAAAAAAATTTTTAATACTATCAAGAAAGGAAAAAATTATTCAGTTCACTGATACAGTACCTGCACATGATGGGCTGAGATGCCCAGCAGCCACCAACCGTGAGAGCTGGGGACCTGCCTTCAACCACTTGTGGATGCCTTGGACACCCTCATGGGGAATGGGGCCAAATCCTGGGCTCTTGCATTCAGATCTGACCTCTGTGACTCCGTATCTCTGGGTGACGTGTCCCCCCGCCCAGTGCTGTGTCCACCCCAGCACACACAGGCTGGAACAGAGCCCTAGGCTACCTGTAAGGAATATTTGGGATGCCTGGTGTCTGTGTGTTATTTGGTAAATGATGCTCTTTTGGCTGCCTGCCCTCAAAGAAGAAGAAATTCCTGTTGCTGTCTGATCATCCTTCCAGTAACTGACCAAATGCAATAGTTCAGATCCTGACACACACAGTGTTGATTCATTTAACTGGTGATTTCTGAAGGCAGCAGACCCGTGATACAGTGCACCATACACACACAGAGAAAAAGCCAGTTGTGCTTTAAAGCATGTAAACAAATGCCAGGCATAGCACTGCTACCTCTCTTTTAAATACATGAATATCTCTATCTGATGGTCTTTTACAAAGGCCAATATGCTTAATCCCAATTTATAGAGTTTTCATCCATAATCATCCAGCAGGCCAGAAATAAAACCCTGGTCCGGTGAGTCCTGCCCCTGCTTATCCCATCCCAGTGTCACATCTCAGCTCAGTAACTTGTCCTGTCCTCTGTCCTCCACCACGGATGAAACTGTGTGGAGTCACAGAGCCTTCATGAATGTTCCCAAGGCTGCTACAGGATGCAGGCTGGGCAATGGCTTGGGAGGTGAGGAGCCCAGACCCATGCCTGGCCTCACGTCTGCCAGCCACAGGCACTGCTGGCACTAGCCAGCCTCCCACATATCTGTGCTGCTGGAAAAAGCTCAAGTCCTGGTGTGCTCCAACTTTGTGCTGTGTTTCATTTGCAGTTTTAAAGCAGCAAGTTACTCTTGGAGCCAAACAAATGCCTGGCATTTGGCTGTGTATTCCTGTGGCCAGGCTGACCTTTATGAACACTAGAGTCACAGCTATGACAGACAGCTCACTTGAACCCTCCCATCTGGGAGCTAGGGAGGTTTTGCAATTGCTGGAAAAGCCAAAAAGTCTTTCTTCAGACCCTGATTTTTCCTTAGCAACCAACTTTCCTCCTTGATTTCTCTTCTCTTCACCTTTCCCTTCCATGTAACTCACAGCTGATCCTTGTTCTCATAAATGCCCTTTATTGATGCAGATGTATTCAGCAAGAATGATCTGCAGTTGCAGAGTTCAGCCCAGCTCTATGAAATCACTCATAAATGTGCTTAACTTCAGTAAAACTGTACTTGTGATCAGTCTTGTGATGTGCTTTAGTATTTTGCAAGTCCTTGTCCCTCTCACAGTCTCAAGTGGGCCGATTACCCAAGGAATGGCAGAATGAGGAAAAGGCTCTTCTTGGGATCTCTGTGAAAGTGTTTTTCTGAGCCTACAGTCAGTGTCTACTCTGATGGCAGATGAGTGCAATTTTGTTGTCCAGCGAAGGAATAGAGCATGAAATCCCCTATTGAAGTCCTCTTAGATATGCCTGTAAAATGCTGAATATGAGGGAAGTGCCTGTGGCACGGCTGCTTCATGTTGTACTGTCTCATCATTCCCACCTGCTCACCAGTCTCTTGTTGGCTGTTTCTCTACTTGTTCTGGGCCTTACCAAGTGTCTATCTTGCTCAAATGTTTAAAAAAAAATTTAAAAAACCAACCAACAAACAAACAAACAAACAAAACCCCCCACCCCCCCCCAACCCTAAGACAGCATCATAAAATTATGAAACAGGTTTATAAATTTAAATCTTCAACTGGGATTTGATTCAGGGTGTCCTTGACATATTTACATTTTGCTTTGAAACCATGAGCATTAGGCATCATGTTCTTTTTCAGTGGATACAGTATGTTCACCTCAGAGCTGGCTTGAGGAATAAAAGGAATTATGTGCTCCTTTACTGCTGTGTAGTGGTGTGTGGAGGCCGGTGGACCTTGAGAGGCGTTCCCTGGGTAGGGGAGACATAAGAGGCTTCTCTCACAGGATCCCCTGTTCTGTTATGCCAGTATACCCTTGTTTTGCTCCCTCAGTCAGCCCTGTTAGCCCCTCCCCATCCCTGTGTCCCTCCATCACTCCCTCCCTATTTCCCCATTGGCTTCCATACCCCAACCCCTCCTTTGTACTGCCCCATGCCCCCTTGATAATTGATCCCTGATGCTCTCCTAGCCCCTAACACCCATATACTTGAACCTGCACCCTCCCCATAAGGCTTGCCTTTGACCCTGGACAATCTGCATACATGACTGGAATAAATATCTCTGTGGAACCCATACAAGGGTCCTTCTTGCCTCTTTGCCATCAACCATATGAGCAGCTAGCCTGGTTTTCAACAGTGGTGTCTTGTAGATACTGTGGTTAAGGTCTGATTTTCTAAGTGACTAAGAGGCACATAATTTAAGACATTTTGAAACTGAATTGACATTGCATTCATCAGTTGTGTACCCTTTGAATCCTGCCTGTTCCTTGCTGTGTTCTGTACACAACCCAGCACTCTGAGTGAAGTTCTTAGCACTCTACAGTGAAGTTCTCAGCACCTGCTGAAGGCAAATAATGATAATTAGTTCTAATAGGGGTTCTGTTTCACACCTCTTCTAGCTTGCCTAGGTAGATCACTAGGAGATGTCACCAAAGCAAATAATCACCACAGTGCCAAATGGCTTAGCATGATTTCAGTGCATAGCATGAGGGCTTGCCTGCACGATCCATGACAGAAGTGCTGAGGTTCTGCAGCTTTGCCTGGCAAGTATTATCTGTTCCCAGATTATGATTTGGCCTAATTCTCAGTCTTACTCGTGCTCAGGCTCCAACATACAGATGAATTACCACAATGTAACGGGTTCCTGCATGTCAGGTTCTTCACCACAATTGCATTTTTCACACTCTTGCTCAGCAGTGCAGCTATCCCTTTTTTCGTGGCTGGGGAAAACTACTTTGCCTTACTTTGTATTTGGGGGTAGAGAAAGCAAAAAGACAATTATTACAGAATAGCTGATACTTGTTACCTTGTGATATTATTCCTCTTCCTAAAGTTATTTTGTGTGTTGGGGTCACACTCATGATTCAGGGTATGAACTTGGTACCAAGCAGGCAAATGCTTTCATGGATCTCTCATTACCTTCAAACCATAAGGAACTGTCTCCATTGGATGTGTGTAATAGATGTGCCTGGGGCTGTTCAAGCTAGGGCAAGATATCACAGGCAGAAAAGAATCAACATAGGAATATTAACAATATGTTATTTTGCTGGTGCAGTTTTCCCATATGATTACAAGTGATGAATGCTCTGTGGGAGTGAGGGAAAGGAAGATCAGCCCTCTACCAATAGGCTGTGCTCGGCTGTTCACAGCCATGCACTTTCTTTACTGTTAGTTCATTTGTTTGCTCTTATGCTTCTCCATTCTGTCCTGAAGGCTAACCACATATCATATATATTTAAAAGAACAGTAGCATACAACTGGTATAGATCTTAGGGTTCCTTTTCCAAAGCATGATATTCCTGCTGAGAATATGAAGATAAAGGCTTTAATCCTTGGGAACAAAAGGGCGTGAGTAATTCCATTTCACTGCATGACCTGCAATCTCCACCCATATAAATACATCAAAGAGTAGGTATGATTTCACTCTCTAACACCCATGCATTGAGGTTCTCACCCTGGGAAGTAAAGAGCTGCTGTGGCTGGGCTGGACAGTGCCCATGAGGCTGGGTAACAGGGATATTTGCAGCGTTCTTTGATCTTCCTACTGGACCAAAAGTATTCACATCTCACCAGTGTTGCTGAAAACTTATCCAAGCACTCAAGGCAATTATTTTTAAATGTATGTGTGTTTTGGGCTAAGTCCATGAATCCTGACTCATGACTGACTCAGCCCTTACTTAAGCAAAACTCCACTTGATTTTATTACAACTGGGGGCAGGACTCTGTGATTCCTGTCCCTGCCAATGGGAACTGCAAGAGCCCAGTCCCAGCTCTGGGATCTTTCTACAGCTCCCAGAACATCCCAGTGCCCTGGAGAGATGCACCTCTCTGAATCTTGCAGACAGCAGTGCTGTCTACATAAAAAGACCCATCCTGCTTGGCTGCCCTGCTCAAGCCACCACATGGGTGATGGAGAACCCATGATGCTGTGTTGACTAATAATGCTTGGAGCTAAACCTGCCAGTGGGCCACAGGAAATTTTGTGACCCACATTAATCAGGAGCTCAGACTAGATGGTTGTGATAGCCTGAACCAACTGGCTGAAAACTGTTGTGCTGCAGATTGGCTGTAACTCACTGGAGTATAATTTTGTTATAAATTAATTTCTAACATGCTCAGCTCACCATTGCACGCTAGAGGCCAGAATGGTTCGGGTAAAGAGAGAAATTAGGTGATACAAGCACTGGGAAGAGTAATCTAAAATACCCAGGCAGGTCTGCGCGGCAGAAGGGTAGCTGGTGCTAATAAACTCGACAGGATCTGACCTCCTCTTTGTGCCCTGTTTCCCAGCACTCCTGGCTGCAGGCGACGGTACAGAACTGCTTCTGACCTGGCTCCCTGCACTCATGACTGCAGGAGTCAGCTCAGGTCCCGCCAGCCTTATTTGCTCTGGCTCAGTGCCGGCAATTCCTTTTCAAGCTGGCTCTGTGCAACGTGCCTGGATGTCTGTGCCGTGCACATCCCGGCATGGGAGTGGTGTCCCAGTGTCAAGAATGTGGGACAGAGACGCTCTGGCTGCCTGCTGAGAGAAGCACGGTCGCATTCACACAAAGGAAGAGGCTCTGCTGAAGCGAGCTGTCCCTGCCTGAAGGCAGCCCAAGTGTCTCTGTCCTGGCATGGATAATACAGAAGTCACTCAAGGGAGACTGAGAGTGAGAAAATAATAATAAACTGTTTTAAGTGTCCCTGCTGTCCGGCAGTCCCAGGAGTGCTTATTAAAAGGCAACCCTTTTCTGCTTAGCAAGGGTGACTGCCAGTTTGTGGCTAAAGCAACCAAAAAACTTCAATGGAAATGTTAGTTATCTGTGTCATTTAAGATAAAGCCTCTGTGTTTTGCATGGCTGCACCTTGACAAATGGCCTGATTAGTTTTATTCCTAACTACAGCTAGAAATAACGGAGCTGCTGTGCATACCCCCATCATTTGTGTTATTTAGATTTTTGGTCCCAAAAGAGGAAGCATTTGCAGGATTGGACTCAGTGTTTGGCCTGTCAGCTGTTGCTGCACCCTTTGGTGTCTTAGACTCTTTCATCAAAGTAAACAGGTTTGATCTCTAGTTTGAGTAACCTACTGTTGTCTTTTGTAATTCTGTATTATTAGGCTTTGAAGATACATTCTCTGCCAACATAAACACTTTCTTGACTAACAGAAATGAGTCCTTGCTTGCATTAGTTTGCTGCAAATGTTACAAAGGCTATAAAATAATTGTGAGTAGATGTCCTTGTCTGAATCGCTTTTAGACTACTACAAGGCTCCAAGAATAATGACTAAATGAAGATCTGCTCCCAGCAGGCAAAGATTTGTTCCTTTCCCCACACTGCCTTTTTTTTTTTTTT
The DNA here is from genome assembly GCA_018697195.1 of Certhia americana. NCBI lineage: Eukaryota > Metazoa > Chordata > Aves > Passeriformes > Certhiidae > Certhia > Certhia americana. The sequence goes on along the minus strand of CM031873.1, from coordinate 8,040,102 downwards.
TTTTCTTTCTTATTCTCTCTCCTCTTTTGAAAAGAGGAGAACTGGAAGCTGCCTGGCCCAATGATATTCTTCTATTTCTCTGTCTCCCCATCACACCCCAGACTTCCTGGGAGGACACATAAAAAGAGACTTGCCCTGTTCTGCACAGAACTTCACCTGTGTGATATCTGCAAACGAATTTTGTCTTAGATATTCTTGAGAGGTCAGTGAGTTGCACAACAAGATTTAGTAATTTGTCCCTGGCCATTTCTGACTGAAGTGTAACTCTCACTTTTACTGCCACAGTTCCTGCTTTGCTGTAGAGACTTGAGATCAAAACCCCACCACACTCAGAAATTACTCGTATTGACTCCACAGGTGTTAGATCAGTTTTTTATTTTATTCAAGGCTATTTAAAGCCCAAACAACAACTGTAGTCAAATAGAAACAACTCTTTGAAGAAATGTAAATTTCAGCTTATTCACATCAAATATGGTTTTGGCTCTTCAGTTGTGAAAAAATAACAAAGTTGCCAGTAGAGTCACCAAGATCTAAGTCAAGACTAGGGAAAACTGGTGAGTAAGGAAATTCAACATTTGTTCTTTTGTGTTCACATTCTTGTGACTTGAATTCAAATATCTGCCCCACACTGAAGAACCTGGAAACAAGATCTTCAGGTCTTTCCTAGCTGTAATGAGAACACATCCAGACAGAGTACATGAGGAGAATTAAAGGAAGGAGATTTACAAAATCCTTAAAACAGCAAGCTTCTTAATTTTCCTTTAGAATTCAAAAGAGCCATCAGACAAAATATTTAAGGACTGAAGCAGCTAAGCCCCAGCAGAGTGAGTGGCTAGCTTGGTTTGCTCAGGCTTATCTAAATTCGGTCCTGTAAAAGTGTGGATTATTGACTCTCCTCTTTTCTCTGCTTTACAGTCCTCAGGCACCTGGAGGGCATCCCAGAAAAACAGGAGGGTGAGGCAGCCTGCTCAGACATTGATGCTTTCTGAATCTCACTGACTAAGCCCAAGTTTGAATATTTAAGGGTCTTCAAAATTCCCATGTAACAGCCCTTACCCCAAAAGGAAAACCAGCCAAGCAGCAGCTTCCCTGTAAAGCCAGACCATGGCCAGGGAGCAGCAGCCGAGCCAGGAGCTGCTGCAAAGACACACCTTATTCCAGAAGCTGGACTTGGATTGCTGTGGGTGAAATTCATACTGTGTGGAGAGAACCAACAAGGCTGACAGTGTAGTGGGAGCGAAAAAAAGGCCTTTGCTCATCCTGTTGCACAGGAATGATTCCCACGGCCTCCAGGCAACACGGAGTGAATCAGTTTTGAAGAGTCTCTGCAGCACTACTGTGGCAAAACAGGGAAAATATTGCAAAGTAGAAAAGACTTTTGGTCAGATGCTTTTTCTCTGGTTGGTCATCTTGCTACTTCATGCCTGAAATTGTGTTTTGTTTGTGCACGTTTTGTTCGTGTTGGAGTTAACATGCAGCACCTTTTTATGAGTTCCCTGGGCAGCCACCTCCTTCCCTCAGCCACAGCACCTCCACTGATTCCAGCAGGATCCAGCCAGGCTGTGCCATGCCTTCCAATCCTCCCTCCTACTCATCCACAAGCCTGGGATTGGCACAAAGATGAGATTGGCCCCACACTGGATTTGCTGTGCTTTTCACAGGGTCCTCACACTGTTTGCTTCCTTCTGCAGGAGAGGGCTTAACACCCTCCTTTGTCAAACCTTGAATTTAAAAGATGTTTTAGCAGGTTTAGACAGGATTAAGCAGCACACACCTCTTACATACAGACCTTACACTAAGTAAGCCTTTCTAAGTTACCAATGCATGATGTATCTGCAGCTCTCCTATCACTTTCCCTCTCAGATGGGTTGTTTCAGAGGGGATAATGCAAGCTGAGTTTATTGACTTCCCCTGGGACTTGGATGTTTGGGGCTTTTCTGGTCTTCTGGTGCTCCAGCCATAATTTCTAAAAACGGTTGCCAAAGCCAGACCTGATGTGGGCAGAAGTAGTTTCAATTGCCTTAGCAGATCTGTGCCAAACTACAGCAACTGCAAATCTAGAGGCAGTCTGTGCTGGGAAAAGCAGGGGACTGTGGCTAATCCTAGCCCTGTCACTGATCTGTGGGACTTTATCTGCAGCTCTGCTATCCCCTCAAACTTATATTTACTTATTTAGAAGACAAGACATCTGGATAAGAATTCCTTTATTATTCTTTTATGCAGAAGTTAATATAAGGGGTTACAGTCATGCAACACTTAAATAATTGGCCCATAATACCCCTTGTATTGCACGAAAGGAAAGCTTTACTGTCCCATGAAGAGGCAAGCTGGAGAAGAGGGGAGAGCACCTTTGTCTTTTGTTTTCTTGCTCTCCCTTCACAGACTGCAATTTGGAAGATATTTATTAGGTGGGGAAAAGTGACAGTAAGATGCTGCATTGCTCAGCAAAGCACCTTCATTTTCCACACACACAGGGCTCTCGTTACATCTTTAAAGAATCACAACAAAGAAAAGGAAGCTGACACAATTAATTTTGATCTTGAAAATGAAATCTGACATAACCAGTAGTTAAATTTTTCTTATTCCCTGGTAGTTTGCCTAAAGGCATCTTTTAAATAATTCCTGCTTTTCACCTCCTGAGAAATAATCTATTTGCTTCTGAATTAATTAAGCAGCATCATAAAAACCCTTTAGAGACTTTGCAAGCTGCTGATCTAACTTTTAAAAATATATAATGGGCCTGATCCTTAGGCCAGACAGTGGGAATTCTGCTTTTAATTTTGTTGGGAACAGGAGCAGGTATTTTATGCGTGATGCTACCAAAAAAACAGGGTTCCCAGTAATTAGTACTGGGTGTTGGTTTTTATGACAGCTTTACTGGTATCTGTCTCTATAACATCTTGAGTCTCACAGTGATGAGAGAGAATAGATCCATTCTTATTTCATCTTCCCTGGGACAATCAGTGCCAGAATTTCTGTTGTGTGCTGCCCTGATGAGCAGACACGTGCAGGGTAGTTAAGTGCTGTGTCTCCACTTGTAATGTCCACAGTGTGACTGATCTGCCTGAACTGAGCCATTGTGCAAGACCAGGGAAATCCGTGGAGTTCTCGTGTGCAGAATTGATCATCTCAAGCTTGGCTTTGAGATGTCAGCTACTTCAATACTCATTGGCTTAAATCAGCATCAACCCAGCCAACTAATTCAGTAGCAATAATATAGTTTCTTGTTAATCTGAAAGGTAAAAATAAGCAAAATAATTTTGATCTCATTGATGTGATTTTTTTTTTTTTTTTAAATAACACCTCAATGGAGTTTCACTGACCAAACTGAAAATGTCTATACCAGTTTGTTTACAGGGTGATGTAAAAACTTCTATTTGACAAAGTAAGAGATTTAGGTAAGTTTCATGCTCATGGATTTTTCATGATGTTGCGGTTTATGGTCTGGATGGTCTCTCCGTTCTATGTTCCTTTGTTCTTACATTCCTGACTTTGCCTGTTGCCAGTGGCAATATCACCAACACAAGTCAGGACAAGGATTAGATCAAAAGATGCACGAGGAACCAAAGATGGCTCTGAGTGAGATTTGGAGCTCAGATTAGGAGATTCAAACACCTGTATGTCTTTCAGGTGTAGGTGTGTGTACTGCTGGCATTCTGCTGAGGGGTTTGCTCACATAGCTCCAGGATCGTTTGTAGTCAGCAGAACACCTGGTGACCTGTCCCATGGCACTGCATTGCTCTGCTGAGTGGCACAAGCTACACAATCATGGATTTACAATATAGACCAGAGAAAAATGACTTATTTCAGGAATCACCATTTCAAACCCCATTATACTGCAGGGGTTTCTGCTAGCCTTTAGAAATGCCAAAATAATGTCCATGCTAACATTGTTTTGTTGTTTAAAACTCAAAAGCAAATTCTTTCCTAAACTCAGGACCCCTTCTTTCTGTTACCTGACTTTTGAGTGCAGCTGTGACTTTCCCTGTCCCTTCCCCAGGTAAGCACCCAGGCTCAGCTTTGCCTGGAGGCTGGGATGCCCTGACAGTACTGCTTTGGGGAATAAAACAAGAGAAGGATTTGACGCAAGAAATCACAGATTGCCAGTGAGAGCAGAAAAGTAGATCCAGCTTCATATCAGTCCCCTATCCTCAGCTTTCCCTTGCAAAGCAGGTGATTTGGTGCTTTCCCTGTAAAAGTTTTGAGGGTTTGGAAGGTTCATGGAGAACCCAGTAATCTGGGAGGTGTGGGCTCAGAAGCCAACTCCTAAACCAAACCAACTAATCTCCGGCAAGATCTATATAGAGAGCAATTAAAAGCCCTGGGCCCAAAGGGCTGTCATCTGGTATGTTCTTTTTCCAGCTGATGTCAAAGACTTTGCTTGTTTTTATGGTTGGTTTTTCTATTTTCTTTTTCTTTTTCTTTTTCTTTTTCTTTTTCTTTTTCTTTTTCTTTTTTTTTTTTTCTTTTTCTTTTTTTACAGGTCAGCTCATATGCGTTTTATATGCAGTTTTGCAGAGAATTAAGAACTTTTTCTAAAATAGAGAGGTCAGTTACTTGTGTTCCTGGAATCAAGTTGGTCTTCCATGTCAGTCTGCCCTGGAAGGTTTTAGAGTCAGTGTGTTCTCCCTGCTCTGTATCAAGCCTGAATTTCTAGTTAGGGAAAAACATTGTGGTGGGCTATGTCAAAGAGTTACAGCTTTATTTACAGTTTAGCTGCCATCTACAGCAATGTAGCTCATCACTAGGATGCCTTGGGCATGTTTCCACTTTATAACTTAGTGAGGCTGTTTACAATATTATCAACAGAAGAAATAAAGGACCAGTGTGGAACTATGGCCCCAGTATAAATCAGTAACAAAACTCTCATGGACTTCAGTGGGCCAGCATTTCACATAGTACTGCGTGTGAGGAGCACATATTGTATTGTGATCTCAATGTCTCCTCATTCAGCTTCTTTTCTCAAAGCATATTCAGTCCACGGGCAGCCTCGTGGGCCCTGGCAGTACCTGGGTGCCTGTTCTGTACTGGTAAATTGCTGATTTTTAATGTTATATCCATCCTTTTATGTCTTCAGATCCCTACTCTTTCTCTCTGGATCTTGGAAATTCTTTTGTTTCCTTTTCTATAGAAGCTCTAGATCTGAATCCAGGTAACATAGGGAGGAGAAACAAGAAAAGATGTTTTTGGACTTTCCATGGCTACCACAAGGATTAGGAGCTGGATTCATGGGCTGGGCAGGCAAATCAATGAGAATTCCCCAGATTAGCAATTCAACCAGTTCATGGAAGAAATGGTTGTATCCTTCCGTTCCCTGCCCAGAGCCTTCTTTGCCCTCCACCCAGTTAACTTAAATTGTGAAATTCTAAGCAGATTTTATGTGCATACACCTACTTAGCCTACTCTGTAAAAATACACACATAGGCACGCATAAACATCCTGCACAAGATGCACTGCACATGGTGGACAGGTTTGGTAATATTATTCCTAGCAATTAATCTGCCTCTTTCTGACTTTGTATGGATTCCTGTCTAATCTCCAGAAAGATAATTTCTTTCTATATCCTGAGTGCCAGTGATATGTAAAGGCCAAACTGCACTGCACTGCCCTTTGGGAAGAGACTCCTGCTTAAAAGCCTTCCAGATCTTGCCTGCCACAGAAGACTATATTTGGAAGGATAGGAAAGCAACACAAGAGGCACATGGAGCAAAAGCTGTGAGCATCAGCAGTTTACTACAAGTAAACAGTTTCACTTCTCGAGCTGTTATGTTTGTCAGTCTAGTAAACAGGATCTGAGTGCAGTGAGATAACAAAGCTGTAGGCATAAACCTGTCCTCCTCCTCATTGCAATATTTAAGTCCACCATTTCAGGATTTAATTCCATTATTGCAATGCCCCTGCAGAGTCCTTGGTTTTGCTATAAGCAAAAAATCACCAACCTGGCTTCCTACTCTTACAGGGATTTACAAAAGAAGGACCTAGTTAACTGTCTGGGATCAGGCAGCATTCCAAATCACTCCCAAACTGTCCTCTTCTGTTTGGAAAATAGGATATTGCTGTCCATTTTTTGTTTAGGTCACCAAGAGGCAATGCTGGGAGCTGTCTCTGCTGCCCTGCTCAGACGAGCCAGTGGTACAGTCTTGTCTGATACCATCTGCTTTCCCTGAACAATTGCAGACATTCCCCTCTCCTCTCATCCCTCCAAGCATCTTGGAGTAATAAATTGCTATGCTAGAGCAAATGGAATCATGCTTAGGGAATGATCTTCCCATTCAAGGTGAATCTTCATACCTGACTTATGAGAAGACCACGCACTCACTAAAAATTCCTTGCTAATTTGGGTTGCCAGTTCATCAAAAACATCCTCCCAAACACGCAGAGGATGTATTAAGTTATGGTATAGTAAGTGATCAGCCTGTCATACGGACATTTCTGCTCCTTGCCAGAAAGTCCTGGGCTTCATTATCTCTCTCAAGAAATCAGATCTCTGGGTGTCACCCTGCAATAAATTTGTGTAACTGGAAACCTCTCCCCAGGCATACAAAGATCTGAGGACAAGTGGGTATTGCTGTTCTCTGAAGACTGATGTATAAATACATACTGCACTGACTAACATCCCTCCTCTGGACAGGTCCAGTGCAGCCTTAGCATCCTTTGAGTCTTCTTCCAGTGGCACTTTAGCATAGGCAAATGACATGTTGTGAAGTGGGGCCTATCTTTTGGGGCTACCAAACAAAGGGGTTCAGTTGTGTCTAAGTTACTCCATGGTGTTACATTTCCACTTTCTGTCCTACTTAGAAAAGTCTGGAAGTGCTTCCTGTCCTGCTGCAGGGCAGGTTGGCAGAGTGGCCCTGGTGGTCAGGACATGCTGTCACCTTGGCGACTAAAAGATCAGTAGGAACAGCACTTGTAAATTAAATTTCCTCTGTGTCGTGATCCTGTCTGTGACGTTGTAGATAGACAGAAAATCTGGAATCTCCAACCTGCTCTCCCTGTACATGATCTCTTACCTCTTTTGTGAATCGATCTCTGCCTCAGTTTCCTTTTCTGAGAGCTGGGGTGTCTGCTGTGTGTGTCAGTGGAACTCAGGGCAGCACAGCAGCTAAGTCCTCTCCTGTGGCTCCTCACTGTGAGGAGTGAAGAGTGTTGTTACCCCACATGGTCTGGGAGCCACTTCAGCAGGGCTACAAAGGATCATCCAGGGTGATTTCTAGCTGATATTATCATGAGCCAATGATTTCTTGCAGATGATGAAACTCATAGTAAGGACTCCCATGGTGTAATACTTTTCCAGATTAGCTCGCAAGTGCAATGCAGCACATAAGAGTTTTCCAGGCGCTCCTTGACTTCATTGTGAAGCTGATTTTTGGGATACTTTCTCAATTTCAGCATTACTTATAGGTATTCTTAAGGAATATCAGTATAAATAATGTACTGTGTTTTGCAGAGTTCATGCCAATCCATATTGTGTTTTACCTCGCTCTGTATGAAGCCATTAGCCCACACGATTATCTATTATTTGCAATCTTGGTTCATTAAGGTGGTAATTTGATGAAGAAGGTTGTTGTCTTTACCCTGGGGGCTTTCTTCTGGGTTGTTGCATTTTTATGTGGACAGCCCTGTCAATATGCTCCCCTGTTATTAGCAGGTGCCGTGGCACATCTCGCACTGTGATTCTGTGATTTACAGCCTCCACTGTGTGCAGGCAGACATCCCAGCACACATCCTGCTCCTGACACAGCCATCCAGGAAGTGTCTTGGGAAAAACCTACAGATGGAGCTTGGGGGAAGCACTGGAGGAGATTTCTGAGCAGACCTTCCATGGCTGTGTCTCTCCCTGACTCCTCTTAGTTGCAGGAGTCCTCTTCAAGGAGGAGTTTGTTCCTCTCTTCAGAGTAAGAGCTTGGTTCTTCAAGTTACTTAGATGCTGCAATGAGCTGAGGAGGTCATAGAGATCTGTGAGGATGTCCTGGATAACTTTTCATTCAGAGAGTAGTCAAGACAACACACAGAGAGTGGAAAGAGGTTGTTTCACCTCAGCAGCAGGGTAGGGGCTTGGCTAGTACCAACCTGCTGCTTTGAGGCTTAGTTTGTCACCTGGGGGCTTTGGAGGGACCCAAGCGGTGAAAACAACTTTATCCAGCAGTCCCGTGTGGGGTTTGTGTCAGAGACATCCCAAAGGGAGCAGATGGAAATGGTAAAGCTGAGTCATGTGCACGTGATGGTGGCACAAAGTGGGGCTCATTGGGGAGTACCTGCAGGGCAGGGATCTGCAGGGGAGCTCCTGTCCCATCATGTTCTCCCTGTTTGAGAAACCTGCACGTAGTCCTGCCCAGCACCAAGAACAAATAATTTCCATGTAGGTGCAGCTTGGAAATTAATTAGTGGCATACAGTGGATGTTATATATTGCTGGGAAAATGGTGTTTGGAGACAGAGTGCTAACAAAGAAGTGTTTCTGGGCAGAGGAGCAGACACTGGGCATTATTGCAGTGGACTGGAGCATGTATGGAGCCTGGCCACCTGTGGGAGAAGGTAGAAATACCAAAGCAGTTCTTTCCCTTTCACTGTCCAGAATCTTAGTGGCAAAATGTTGCCTGTTCCTCCCCAATAATAAAAGGACAAGTTAAATAATTAATAATAATCTGAGTCTCAATTTGACTACTAAATCATTTTCTGTTAGACATTATGTAAATTTGAGGTATTTTTTTTACTGGTCATGCATAATAAAATAACTATGGTGGTTAATTTTTCACCCTCAGAGTTTAATTAAGATCATTCAGGAGGTTTGGACTGATATACCAGGCTATAAATCACAGTCCAAGCCACTGAAATATCTGCCTAGCTTTCAGATTAGATAACAATATTCTGGGGAGGAAATCTTGCTGACAGATAGTCACCTGGATTGTCCAAATCAGGAGGCCATTTGGTCCTCTGAGCAGTGAAATGATACATACTAGTTATTAATATACACAATTCAGTATGTGCTTTTCTAGGTTTAATTTTAGGGATGGACTCATCCCATAATCTTATTCCTACACAACTCATTGTGGAATAAATAGAGTGTTGTTCTGTGTTATTTTAATCAGCTTTTAAAGCTGGTGCAACTGAACTCTCCAAGGGAGTAAAGTGGATAGTATCAAGTCACATTTTATTCCAGGATAAATGTGTCCAGGTGTGGTGTTTTGTGGGAACAGCCATGTGCTCTGTTATGCATAACCTCAGTTGGAATCACTCCTCAGGCTTAGACGAGTCTGAGTTTCCCAGTTTCAGCAGAAGCTGTGAGATGCAAGATGTATATATTGTAACTGCAGCCTCTCAGAGCTGTCAGAGCTGCTCCAAATGTCCTGAACCCATCACCAAAGATCTGCTTTCTAGCACCTCCACAGTTTTCATAGTGCAGAGCAAAGTGAGCAGCCAGCACACTGATATCCTGGGAGAAAATGCCTGGGGAGCTGTGTCTCCTATGGCAGCTCCTGGGTTGCAGTTTTCCCTCTGTTTTCTCTGGGTGTTTCCCTGTGCTGTGCACACCCATGGCTTTGCCCCACGAGTCAGAGCAAGTCTGCAGGATGTGTCAATGCACAGGATAGACCCTGACTCATGGGGAAAGCATGTATGGAAAACGTTGCCATACTCCTACAAATGCTTGGTTTTCTTTGCTGTATGATTTTTTTTTTCCACTTTAAAGGAAAGCAATAAAAGCTAATGCTGAAAGGAAGTGGTGCAGGTGAGCCCTGTAGAATTTCTCACTGCATTTATAAACAGAAACTCCTTTCAGGAGAGAGAGGTAACTGGGTTTGAAAAAAATAAAGTGGGAGTTTCTCTGATGGCTAGAAGGGAAAGCATGAAATAGCCATCTGGCTAAATCTTCACTGCTAGACTTGTTACTCCAGAGTTGCAAAATAGGATGATACTACTCTGGAACACTTATTCCTAAATTCTACAGTTTTATTCCAGAATGAAGAGTATCTGTGAGAAACAATTCAGTAATAACTACTGTGTTTTAAATTCACACCTTGTATTCCTCTCAATTAATTGTCAAAGATAGGTGAATTCTAACTTTCCTTTTAGTCTCATTGCTGTAAATCCAGAACTCCTTATTTCCTGTTGAGATAAGCCAGTAGTTTTCAGTTGTGCCTATGAAATGTTTTACGTCAAAGGAATGACACAAATGTGGAATACAGTGTGTGAAAAGAGATGGCCTGGATTAATCACACCAACCCCTGCCTTGGCTGAAGCATCTCAAGCAGTGCTGCGGCAATGGAACAGAACAGGCAGCAATGGAACAGGCAGAAGTTCCAACTGCAACAGTCAGGGAGAACAGAATATCAACAAAATAACATCTAATTTAGCAGTTAGACCAGGATTTAGGTGGATTCCTGCATTAAATAGTTGCTTCCAGAGGCAAGCGGTTCTAGGGCTGTTCACTCCACTCCCAGATGCCAGGCAGCCACCTCCCTCCTGCTTCTCCACAGCTCTGGAAAGTAATTCCATTAATGGTGCTAGGGAGGGTTTTGTCTGTGGATGCTGTGAGGAAACCCCTCTCTTGTGGCATTAAAGGAAATGCAGGGATAGAAGCAGTTCTTTATAGTCAGGCTTAGAAGTAGGAAATATAAATGCATTTAGGCACATCTTAATTTTCCTAGGAGATGAGAATCAGTATGATCATCCTTAAATATCTGCCAAAGGCTTGCAGTTTGTGTTGGAGAAAATGGCCACTTATAAATGGATCTCTTCTGGGAAAATGTATTTTGCTGTGCCATATTCTTGATGACTAGTTCCTTCATTCTGCAGGTTTGGGTATCAAAGCACAATGGAGCACTGGGAATTTCCCTGCTGAGTGTCCATCTTCAATGCTCCCATGACCAGCCATTGCCTCAAGGTGACAACAAGGTCTCACAAGGGATTCAGGACTTCACATTCCCACCCTGTAGGTCTGCAGCCTTACAGCTGATTCAGACAATTGAACCATAGTAGAAATAAGGTCTTCATCCTTCTGTTTGGAAAAGGTCTATGATGATGCTGTGTAATCTTTCCAGTTTCTGAAGGGTAGGACAAGGCTGTGTTCACGGGTGCCTTCACATCCACCTTCTGTCCCAGGTGCCCCTCGTGTGTCTCCTCCCAGCTCAGACCCCAACAGCTCCATCTTTCCCTGGTGTTTGGCTCCTCCTCAAGGAGACTGCGCGGCTTCAGCACTTCTCCTTTTTTTTTTTTTAATGCTAGATGCAGATTCTGGTTTTGATAATTTGATGCTGTGTGAAACATCTTTTGGATTTGTGGAGCCTCATGCTGCACCTCCTCTTTCCCCAGCAGGGCAGGTGAGGAAGTGGCAGTGATTCCTGGCTGGTGCACAAGCCCCCACTGCCCACTTGCAGACAGCTGCTACTGAGATTTTAACTTCCATCACTGACTCTGCAGTCCCTTTGTTCAGCCTTTTAAAATTTCATTTATTGTTTCAGCCTGTCTACAAATATATTTGTTTTCCTTCCAGAAAAGCCTTGGCTTGGTCAATTAGCAAGACAGCTCTTTGTGTAGAGTGCCGTAGCTCACTTTTTGCTATGGATAAATGCTCTTGGAGCATTTGGCTCCTCCATAGGGAGGGTTTACTCTTTCATCCTCACACCCGGTACCACTGGATAATCAGATTGCCCAGATTGCTGGGTGCTGCCTTGAGAAAAGGAGATTTTGTGACACAGGAGTCTTAATATGTTGCTATGTTTCAGAACAATCCACGCTGTCCTAAGCTGTGATTCTTAGCTGCAATTTTTGCTCCCTGCCCTATTGGATCAATACCGTGTTTTCCACACACATAGGCTCTTTCACCATCCAGATTTTTTATTTGCTTTTGTCTTACTTAATGGCTTTGCCCCTTTGTTTAGAGCAGAGGTTACGAGGATACAAGTCAAACATCTTGTCTCACCCACCCCAGTCAGATCTGAGCCCTGGCCTGAAGACACCCACCCTCAGTGGGGACCTGGACATGGCTCATGTAGCACAGGAAGGGTTTGTAGAAGCAAGTGTTGATATGGAAGGCACCTCCCTGCCTGTCCCTGGGCAGATCTGGAGGCTGTCCCCAGCCTGCCCTGTGACTGGCTCCCGTGGAGAGCTGTCCTCCTATGCTGGAACATCCGGGGGAAACCTTGCAGAAGAGGCTGCAGAAACCTCTGCCATTACATCTGCACTGTGTTTGCCCGGATGAAGAATTTCTCCTCTCAGGGGATTTGTGGCACTCTGTACTGCTATTTTCCCTGGTTTTACAGCCTGTTTTAATTGTTGGTTTGCCCTTACAAGCTGAGGGCCAAAACCTAATAGAAACAGTGCTGCTTGCGAAGTCTTCACAGAGTTCAGGGGCTATTTTAGCAAAGGCATTCCTGGACAGTTCTTCACTTCATATTGATCCCTGTCCTTCCTTATCCACTTATCCACTCTCCTTCCTATATGAGAGCTCAGACTGTGCCAGCAGACCTACAACCTTCTCATGCTATTTAGTGACCATGTACAAATTAATGTCATGACTTTGTGAGTGCCCTGTGAGCACGGTAGATATTAGGACAATTCCTGGAGCCTCACAGCTCACTGTGGATGCTTTGGCTTAAAAGTTGGGCAGAATTTGATTCATTTTTCAGGGCAGAAATCATTCTTGCCTGTTGGGGCAATCACTGTTGGGGGATGTGGCATTAGGATGACATTCATGAGGCCCTTTTCTCACAAGTCCTGTGAGCTCTGTCCTGTGTGGGTGTGAAAGCTTGTGGGCTTGCTTCTGGCACAGGAGTGACATTTGCCCTTGCTGGAACTGAATAGTTGTTGGAGAGGGTTATTTGCTCTGTGTGATTGATCACATCTGGGTACACACACCACTGTCTTGCGAAACAGCCCTTGTATGTGTAAAACTGACTCATAGTGTGGCCTAAGGTAGACATCTAAGGGGTCATAAGGGGACATTTAAGGAACAATGGAATTTCACAGAGAACCATGCTACTTTTTATTTCTTTTTTTCTCCTAAAGCAAAAGGCCTTTGTTGGCTGATGGGAACAGGGCACAATGTCCCATGTGACCAAGGGGGTCTCTTGTGATGGCTGTGGACATGAGAGCTTGGCCATTAATGCTGCTACATTGCAACCCAGCCCCTCTCTCAGGAAGGTGAAGCTGTCTGGCTCACACCTGAGTACTTTGATGGAGGGGGTGACAGAACAGGCCTGATTTTCCCTGCATTGGTGCACCCCTGTGTGATCTCGGGGAGGTCAGTGTGAGCCACTCCACAGCAGCATTGAGTCCTTGAGTTTGCAGTTCAATGTGTATCCTTCAAACTCCAGGGGATTTGTCGGTAGGAACTGGGCATCTAAAATGGATCTGAAACTGTATCTTTCCCCAACTGCTTTTTGTTCATTAACTTTCCCATAAGCTTTGCCTCTTACCTATGATCATGCCAAGCTCAGAATGAGGTTTTTTGCAGTCCCACAGGCACTTGTTCAGTGTTAATGCTGGGGCTGTTGAACAGAGCAAATCAGTGTCTGGCTGGCTCATGGCCTGCTGTGATTCCAGAGCTGGAGTTAGTGGGAATGTGGGCTTTATCCCTTCAACACCTTCCTATCACTGCTGAAGCGATGCTACCCTTACATGTCAACACGGAGAATAGATCTGCTGCTCAAAATCCTTCTACTGGCAACCAGTGCCACAGTGAAAGATGCCCTCTAATTAATGTACTCCAGAACAAATCATCTGTAAATGGATCCATGCATGGAGCCAGGAACTCCTGCCTGAGCTGTGGAGCTGCTCATGTAAGGAAGGGCTCCTTGTGCACATCTTTTACATTACTGAGTCTTGAGCTTTTGGCCCTGGATGGTAAAATCAGTTCCCAGCTCCCCAGTCTGCAGTTGGGTTTTGGGTGCTTTGGTGAAAGCTCACCAAGGTCACTCCTGTGCAGATCTATGAGTGTCTCAGGAATCAGGACAGCCTGGGGCAGTGAGAAATGAGCCCTGCTCTGCCTGGGATTTGATGCTGACTCCAGGCACAGGGCAGAGCCAAGGAGAGATACTTGGCACCTGGGTTGTTACTGCAAGACTTTTGAGTCCTGCCTGAGGTTGGGTTGCAGAAGACAGATGACCTGTCATTTAATGCTTGTTTTTCTGGCCCTGCTGACTACAATTAAGTGCTTTTGTTTTACCAGGGAAGTCTGAGCAGGCCCATCTTGTGAACTTTAAGGCTCTGGGTGCAGTGGAAGATGGGAATGCATCCCAGCCCTTCCCAAGCCATGGTTACACAGGAGCTGCTGCTGTGCCACTGCACAGTGGATGGTGCTACTTTTACCCTTTAACAAACACGGTAACTAACAAGTGTCCTGTAGAGGTGTGGGAACTCTGTGTGACTCTTGTGTATAAAACCATGACAACACCAGAGTCCCTGTGCAGCTCTGATCCCTGGATGAGCCCCAGCCACACTTGGGTTTGGTCAAGCACTCAGTGACACCAGACTTGCCTGTCCTTTGGGAAGAACATGGATGGTTCTCCATGGAAGCTGAACTAACACAAGAACAGTGAAAAGAGCAGCTTCCTGGCTAAGAGTTATACAGAACAACTGGGGGGAAGCAATGCCTGCTGTGGATTGATCAATAATGCTGCCTTTTCAGTATTTCCTGGGGAAAAAAAGTACTTGAAACTCTGCTAAAGGAAACTATGTTTTAGGTTGAATTAACCATTTCATGTAATTTTGAAATACCCTTTCTAGTCTGGAATCCTGTTTGGTTTGGTAGCAGAAAACCTGTCAAATAGTAAGCTGAAAATCTGGAATTTTCAAAGGGAAGTAGAGACAAGCAACTGCTGCATGTGTTTAGGGCAGTCTTAGCTCCTGCTTAGCTCTCTGAGCATCCCAGAGAGGGTTAAAAGAGATGAAGATGTGTCAGTTTTATGCCAGGTAGTGGATTTCAGCCTACAGTAGCACCAACTTTTGCAGTTTTACCATAGGTTTTGTTACAGTTGTTTTTCAAAGCTCTGTTTCCTCATATCCTCATATATATGTAATTATGTGATAATTTCAGCATTCTTTAAAGCTGAAGGTAAATTGACAACTTTTGTGATTGTACGCAAGAACTTAAAAACAACCAAAAAGTTTTAAAAGGAAGAAGGGCAAATAGAGGAAACCCAAAATTATGTTTCTTTGAAATCTCAAGATTTGTAAGGCAAACTTGTGATTTTGTGGCTTAGGACAGGACTACTAAGTGCTTGCTATGGGCAATGTTCTGTTTATTTTCTGTGCTTGGATTTCTGCATGGCTTTATACACATTATGAAAAATGTAGTATTTTATGTTATTTTTTAAAAGGAAGTAGATTGCTTGGTTGGATGATCTCCAAACCAGACTATAAAATACTATAAAAAAATTCTATAGTGCACTGTAAAAAGCTACAATAGGCTAAGATGTTACTTTACCAGCAAAAAACCCAGGCACATTAGGGAGGAAGGGAAATATAGGGTATATTGCTTGTGTTCATGGCCAAAAAGAGGAAGAAAAAATACACACTGTGTATGTAAACAGCATATTGGAATTGCAGAACAAAATTTAATTACATCTTTATAAATAAAATCCACATACACAGATTTGTGATAAATTTCTTTCTCAGCCTTTGAAATGATGGCTGCCTTTGCTTTGAAAACCAGTCGTTTGCAGACAGCAGGTCTGTAATTCACAAACTGGCACAACCAGAAGTTTGTGGATTTGAGTTGGCAAATGCCAATCCCACCATATCTCCTTCAGAGGCACAGGCAGGGATTCCCAGTGGAGGAGGCAGGGGAAACACACTGCAAAATGCATCTGTAACATTTCTTTTTTTCAAATGTGTAATTATAAAGATTAAGTCACTTGTTTTGTTCATTAAAAAACAGCATTAATTTAATACATAATTATAACCAAAGAGAAAATTTATGGTCTTTGTAGGCTCCATCTAAATGTCCTTTTCCCTAGAGGGAATGCTTCATGCTATATTTGCAAAAAATATGTGATTACTACTAAAATCAGAGAACTAAAAGCAGCTGGAACACAGGCCTTTCTCAGGGCTCAGGACTACAATAAGCCCTAATTAAACATGGATATGAAAGGCTGGATGGAGTTGCCTTTGCTTACACTAATGAAGCATCAGTTTTCCTATATTGCATTACTGTACCATGGACTTCCACTTCTTTGCCCTGCACTGACAGCAAGTCTGACCTCCAATGCTAAAGATAGCTTTATTTAATGTCTTCTGGAGTTTTATTTGTGTCATACTATGGAGTCTTCATGTCACAGGGCCCAGCTTTCCTCTCTGGGTAAATAGGTAGAGGCTGAATGAGGTGGCTCTCCCAAAGTAAGACTGTCACTGGATGATGGCTCTGTGTCTGTGATATGGAAAACAGACATCAAGGCACTTTTCACTAACACATTCCATTAATGCTAGAGACTTGTCACACAGGGAGCAAAGAGTGAAGCAAAGGAAGCATTTACAATTTGCTGCCATTAAAGGACACAAGATAAACCATTAAGAATGAAATTAGCACAGTCAGCAGCCCTCACACCTACTTTGGAAACTATTAAAATCCATGGCCTAGAATTTGCAGAAGGGATTATGTGCATGAAGGGTGAATCAAGATTGTAGAGTGAGCTAATGTAAGTGACACCCACTTCTCAAACTGCCTGAAAACACTGCCAGCATGTGCTGCCAAAGACAAGAGTTCTAGTAAGTATTTGCTGGCTGTCATTGGCTTCAGATAAATCTGTTGGGAGGGGAATAGTGGAGGAGTCAATCAAAGATAACACTGAGTAAAGCTCAGTTGCATAACATAACAAGGAGTCAAATTTAACCAAAGCTGAACATATGTCTGAGTACCAGGGGCACAGGCAGAAGTGTGATGGCCCAGTCAAAATCTAAAGAGTGAGATTTGAGAAGAACACACAGGAACAAGATCTGACAAATACCCCATGTGATTGAGTTGGTTGTGTTATTGTGCTGCTCTTGGGTAACCTTTTTGATTCAACTGAAATTATGTCTGTCCTGGGTGTTTGCAGGATTTGTGGATCGTTGACAGCATCCCACTGACAAACAGAGGTACAGGAAGACTTGCTAAAAGCCAAGTGGAGGCAAATATTTCCTTGAAGAAATCTGTCTATTGGCACAATGAATGCAGCATTTGCAGGAGGCATCCTGTGAATGTGTTCTGTGCAGTTGATCTGCACACACAGGGTAATCTCAAACACTGGGATTGCTGTAGAAACACAGAGCAGGCTCAGATCTTCAGGGCCATGTGTCTGTTGTGTAGATGATCCTTATATATGTGACAAAACCAAGAATGCCAAAAGTCCACAAATGGCTACTCTCAAACTGGCTGCTGGATAGCTAGGAATCCTAGACAAGCTTATCTCTACTTGCCTTTGGAAATTCCATATTTTCAGCAAATATATAAAGTCTTCTAATTCTTCTATGCATGGTTTGTATAAGGAATAAAAGAACTATCCAGGAAAACCTGAACACAAGGCAGCTCTGTGCAAAGAAAATAATTGTCAGCACACTTAGTCCTGGCTCCCAAACACCTTCAGGAGAATTTCCTGTTTTCCTGGTACTGACAGTAGCATGCTAATAAAGCCTTCGGGACTTGCAGGGGAGGAAGAGTTGGATTGGGACTGGCTGCACAGTAGTGCAATTTTCAGCTTTGCCCTTTCGCAAGGAAATGGGTACATGCAGGCACTGGCTCTGTGCTGTGGAAAGGGCAGAGAGCTGAGAGTCACTTACCCAGTGCCTGCCAGGGGAACTGCAGGGATAAACTAGTCTGGTCCTGCACCAGCCTGGCAGCAGTTTGCAGAGGAACACAGGCTTCTTGCAGGAGCAGAAAGACACCACTCAGAACTTTACCAACTTTAAATTGTCAAAATAGTCACAGAGTGAGGGATTTTACCAGACTTGGTTGTGTTCTTCAGCTGCATTTACCTTTCTATACTGTTGAGTCCTTCACCTGGGTGATGCTATAGGAACGCAAAGCATTAATTCCATGGAGCACGCAATAAAAGCTAAACAATGCAAACCACATGCAATATAAACAGGAATAGAATTCTGTGTGTGCTCTCTGCAACTGCCTGGGCCTTAACATGCAG
This sequence comes from Certhia americana, assembly GCA_018697195.1. Taxonomy (NCBI): domain Eukaryota; kingdom Metazoa; phylum Chordata; class Aves; order Passeriformes; family Certhiidae; genus Certhia; species Certhia americana. Next base: position 8,021,990 of record CM031873.1, on the reverse strand, counting down.
TAAATTGCAGCAAGTAAAGGCTGTAGAGTATGGATCATAAACTTGAATTCCGCTGCTAAACTGTCAGGGCAGAGATCTGAGCAATGTTATAAAATATGAGAAGTGATTTTAGGAGCCTCTGTTTTGGTGAGAGGGACTTTGGAATTCCTTTCCAAAGGTTGGCTGCACAGCATTTTCAGAATATCAGGCGCCAGGATTGCTCTTCTCTTTTGTAAACCCCCTGATGTTTCTTGTGCATTGGCACTGCACCTCGCTGGGGGAGACTTTGTTTCACAATAGGATATTTGGGCACTGCGGTAATGGGAACCAGGAAAAACTCAGACAGACTTTCATGCTGAATCACAGCTTATCTACTGCACAGCAGAAGGGAGAATTTCAGATATTTTTTTCTGCTTTTTACCTTTGGGAGATTTATGACAAACATCTTCTAAAATAATCCTGGGGAAAGAAATATCTGTCCCCCCTTTACTTTCATTCTTGACTACAACAAACAACTGGGAGATAATTTGCCTGTAGGTGGTCAGTCAGGCTGGCTGTGCTGAATTCATATGCTGGAGGTGAGCTGGGGCTGGCAATGCCAGCTAGATCCTTGGATGCCATCCCAGTGTGCTGTGTGCTGCCCATATAGACCTGGATTTCGCAAGCAGGAGTAAAACTGAAAAGATGGGCTTGCAAAGTTTCTGTAATGGGTTTTTGGTGAGAAAGCTTGTCATTGTCCAGTGCTTATACACAGGGCAGCTGTTGCAACCAGACTGTTCTGATACGCAAAGTCTCTCTGATTCATTTTGGGGGGCCTTGGGACTACATAGGAGGTAAATATGAAAAGGGCTGCTCAGGCAAAGCCTTTGTGGTTGTGCTTTAAAATGATTGTTAGATACGTTTAATGTGGAACAGATTTTCTCTTCTCCCTGAGTGGTTTTGTGGAGTTGTGAGAGCCTGTGGTGCTGGAATTCTGGCTTGGATGAGCGGAAAGGACTTTGCAGGGCTTCACTTGAGGCTCTGTAGGCCTGGACCATCCTCCTATTCCAGCCCATTTCTACCTCATATCTGTTCTGTGATAATGCCTGCAAGTCAGCTATGGACCACACTCTGACCTGAGAGTGGCTGATTTCCCACCCCAGCAGAAAGATGCTCTTGGAGAGGAGAGCTAGAGGGTGTAGGGTGGCTGTACCAGTACCATGGAGCACTGCAGAGGAGTCCCCTGGAGAGAGAGAGGTCAGAAGGTACAGGGATGGCCAGGTGAGATGCTGGCAGATGGCAGCTGCTGTGAGAAATGCCCAGGTGCCTGGCCCTGAGCCAGGCCTTGGTGTCGGGTGCCTGTGGGCTCAAAAGAGGAAGGTGGCTGGAGCTCCACTGGCTGTGCCAACAAAGGCTGCTCAGCCTCTTCCTGTGCCTCTGGAATGCTGGGCTTTCCCAGAGATGGATGAGGACCTTAACATGTATTTAAACACACGCCCATGGTGCCCTTGCTAAGGGAAAGGTAAGGAACATCAGCCTTCTGCCTTCTTTCATCCAAGACACAAACCAACAGAAAGGAAGGGACTTCATTAGGGCTAGAAACCACTGATTTAGGCACTTTTGGATTCCCAGGGATGGTTGCTGACTTTTCAAGTGGATCCACCACAGGCTTAGAGGACTTCAGGAAGAGCTGGTATGAGAAGGGAGATCTCAGGAGCTCCCGTCCTCATGGGCTGCTCTGGAGCTGCTGTGCCCAGCCATATCTGTGCTCCAGGTATGGCATAGCTCCAGCCCTGGAGCTCCTCCCTGGTGCTTGAGCTGGGTCACCCTGCAGTTCCCCTGCATCCCAGTTGTTATTAATGGCACACCTGGTGCCAAGTAAGATCTTTTCCAATCTTAATCTGTGATTAACAAGGTTGTTAAAGTCATTCTTGGCTCTACTGAAACCAGAGTTTTATATGATATGCTGGATAAAAGGTCTGTTTGAAATTGTCTTTATTCTTAGTTCTAGGATTAAATCATATGTAAACAGTCACATTTTATCAGTTTGGCTGCAAAGTAATTTATTTGTTAGTCTAATTTTAGTAACTTGTAGGTAATTCAATACTGTTTGAAAGAGGTTATATAAGAGTGAGCATATCTAATTTTCCACCAGTAGGACAAGTAAAGCAGTCCCCTGGTCCTGCAAAAGGCCTTGCCTGTTATGGATATCTGCATGGATTTTAGAAAAGCTATTCCAAATGTATGAAAAAGCAGTATGACTGCATGTGGAGCTTTGCAGGACAAAGGCCTGCCATTGTGGTTTTTTGGCAGAGCTGTTTGACTTTGCAGTACATTTTTGTTAGTGCTTGTGTTGCAACTATTTTTACTGTGTTGTGCAGTTAGACTTTTAGGACAGAGATATAACTATTGAACATTGTGCTGAAAGTTGCTCTATCTCAGTGGATGAGATAAGATTTTCCTTAGAACTAGCGGAGGATATAGCTGTGGTACCTCTATGACAATTTCATGGACATTCAAAGATGGGGAGTGATCCTTGTGAGCATAATAATCAAATCAGCCTTTACTATAAGACTTGATTTTCCCTATTGGAAAAATTCTTCTATACTGGAAGTTTGAAAGATGTTCCCACATGAAATCTGATGTGTAGGATGTGAAACTTTTCCCTTTGCATGAAGGATTTTCAATGTGATTTCTGAGTAAACATGGATATGGTTTAATTGCTGCTTGGTGCTAACAGCTGAAGTAGGTTACAGGAGGAAAGGGGCTGAAAGTTGATTGGCAGTGACTGATCACAGTGAAAACTGAACTCTGGCCAGGAATATTTTGCAAATGGAGACTCTCCTCTCCTTACAGCACCTGGGATTTCCAGATGATTTTGATGGGAATAGGGGACTCTCAAAGGCTCTATTTCCTATTCCTGCTTCTAGCTAGGCTTTGTGCAGTCTAATTCCAAATGGCCTGATTGTGCCTGCCTTAACTCCTCTTGGAAAGACAAGCCTTACTCTGTCATGGGGGAATTTCACCCATGAGTGCTGAGCTTTTGTTTCTCTATTGGGAAATTCAGGCTGAATAAATGTCAAAAAAAGCTTGAATTTTACCCCTGCTTTTCTGCCCAGCCTCTTGCATGCTAGGGTATTGGTTGTATCCAGATCAGTATGAACTCACACTGGTAATTGAAATGTCTCCTTAAAGGATCAAAGCTGTGTGATGTAGAGTAAGAATGCCTTTATTTGGGTGAAATTGATCTAGAAATTATAGCAGCTGGCTTGAGTTCTTGGCAGTAAACATCCCAGTGCTTTAGAGGCAATGTCTACAAGAAACATTCCTTTTTTTTTTTTTTTTTTTTTTACAGTTCAGCTGGTTAAAGACATCTCATTATCTGCCTAACTTGCATGTCTGCATTTGGTGAGGATTTTAGTTTAAAACACTTTAGAGAATGCTCTGAATTCATAACCTGCCAGGGCTCTCTCTTGGTTCATGTGATTGGGAAATCTGGATACCAGGGCAGGAAAGGCCAATATGAAAAGAATAATGTGACCCAATTGACTGTGAAATTCTTCTAGGAACAGGTGTAATCGTGATCATAAACATTTGTGAGATATTTTACTGCCAACTTTAATCTCTACAGAGGGGAATGTTTAGGAGCAGGAGAATGAATGTGAAAGTAACTTCAAAGGCTGAGTTACAAGATCAGGAACTTGAACCTTGGGTCCAGCCAAGGAGCAGATGAGCAGTGAGGGGTCTGTGGCTCCCTTTGATCCATCATCCTCATCCAGATCAGTTCACATGGGACCCTAAGAGGCCGTAATGGGGACCCTTAGGGTGGTGGTCACCTCAGCCACTGTTGTTTTCAGCACAATGATGCGTTTTCCCATTAGTCATTAGTTTTTTTTAATGGGGTAACAAACTGTGTCATGAATAGATCACAAAATCCACAAGGGGGAAAAAAATGTAGGGCAAAATTTTGCAGCTGTGGAACTGTCTGTGCTAGAGAAAGTGATGCTGGGATGGAGTGGCGAGTGGCCTTTAGAGAGGGGGCCCTGAGAAAGCAGATGAAAAAGATCATATTTCCTCATGCCTTGTGGAGGGCACAAAGCTTTTCTTCAGCAAATGCACAGGAAATATAAAGGAAGGGGCTGAGAACTGCCCAAGGAAGTTTGATATAGGTTGAAAGTTCTTCCTGTGCTTAGGGCCTGCATGAGGAGCAAAACGCCATTTGTGGTCCTCAGGAGCTCAGGTTTGCACAGCTCCTTGCAAAGGCCTCTCTGATGAGTGAATTTTTCCCACTGCCATTAAGGAAACACAACTCAGGGGTGATTTCAAAGAGGGAAAACCAGGAGCTATAAAGACAAACATGTAGGAAGTGCTATAGAGTGATAAGGAGGCCACAATGGTAAATTAAAGCCTGAGGAGGAAGGATATGAAGGAGCACACAAGTATAAATCTCTCTAAACTGATCAAGGAGCTGATGAGGCCTTTAGAGGGATGTGAATGGAGAGTCAGTGGTTGGAGCTGCTGTGGAGTAGAATGAATTCCTTGACTTGATAAGCCAGGGAGAGCAGCTAAAGGTCACATACTCTATGGAGGACAGGGAAACACCGTGGTTTTCTATGTGGGGAGACAGATAAGGCACATTTTTTAAAAGTTTTTTGTGTGTGTAACCCAAGCAGACACTTGGGAAATTAAAACTACTAAAGTTGACAAGTCACCGAATTTAGATTAACTTCAACCTATAATAACTGAACTTGGTTTCTGGCCTTGGTATTTGAGAGGTCCTTGGGAAAGCAGTGGTGTCTGAGGAAGCAGAGCCTGCTTCCATCACCTGCACTCCATCACCTTCCTGATTCCCCAATGCAAACACATTCCAGTCTTAGTATTGTGGGCTTTCAGACTGCCCTGTGAGTCAAACCTACAGTGTTTTACGTCCACTCTGTGTTACTTGTGGCCTGCTGGAGCAGTGACAGATGAGCCACTTGGTCACACTGGGTGCTTCCAGCTACCCTGATCTCTTGGGACTGATGGTTCCTGAGATGCAGGATGCAGCAGGATGCAGCAGGATGCAGCAGGATGCAGCAGGATGCAGCTCTGTGCTCAGATTGTGGTCAGAACTATTGCATCATGGATTTGGTTGAATGACGGAGTCTGAACTTCTGACACATCCCCTTTCTTCCACATCCAGTGCAAGCGTGAGATTTCATCCTGAAGATGCTGTGCTGAGGACCTTTGTCAGGTTATTTCAGCTAAGCCATGGCTTTTCAATTTTATTTTTTATTTATGGAGCTGTAAACATTTGACACTGCAGATTTGAACCCTTTTACAGCAATCCTAAGCCTATTTACTATCTTGTGCTCATGTAAATTCTTGGGAGTTTTTCCCAGACCTACAGAAAGAGTCTGTGTGCCCAAAGGGACCATGGTTTAATGAAGTTACTGCTGCTCAGAGCCTTTTTCACTAGCTCTGTGAAGGAGAGCAGCAAAGGGAGAAGGATGCAGTACCCCAAGCTCTTCTCACCTTCCAGAAACTAGGAATACTCTATATTTAGAGAAGAATTTCAACAGAGTTCCTAAGACTCATGTCCCACTAAAGAGCAGGGGCACAAGGCCCCTCTTGTGAGGTGTCAAGTTACCCGGGAGACAGACTAAGCAACTAAGAAATGTTGCAAGTTTTTGGAAAAGAGATTTATATATACATGTGTTATGGGAAAAAATACCTCTGGTCATACACATGATAATTCTTCTGTCTTACTTTGTTTGCTATCTTTCTTTCTTTATTGTTTTCAAAGATTTAATGGAATTTAATTAAAAAGGCAGTTTAACAACTGTGTTCTTTCCAGATAGCAAACACTAAAATATAATGAGGTGAAATACTGGCAAGCCTGCTTTATACCCCTTTTAAAATTGAACACAAAAGCAAAATGAGATCATAGGGTTTATCAGGCAAGCTGTTTCCAGAAAAGATGAGGAACCGCTCCTGCCACTGTAAAAGGAACAGCTGAACTTCCATCTGAAAAGCCAGTTCTCATTATCCATCATTGGGAAGGATAAATCCAAAGTGGAATTTAGAAGGTGACTGGGACAGTAAGTGGTGCTTGCAAGGAAAAGCCCCAAAGGAGTGTGGGTCGTTCAGCATCGGACAACTGAAGTGAGGGCACTGCTTTCTGTAGCTGCTGCAGAAGAAGGATATTATATAAAAGAAAGGAAATCTTTGGCTGACAGAATAATTACAAATTGTCATGCAATACACTTGGAAACAAAGATGGCTCTGGGTCTTGGAACAATAGGTTCTGCAAGACCTTGGACTGGGGCAGCAGAGGCAGGTCCCATTTTGTAACCTGTACACAAAAGGGATTGAATGTGGAGCTGTGAAAGTGGAGTCTGGCTGCAGTGATCATCTCCAGTCCCACATGCTTCCAGAATGCCATTACTTTCTTCTGTCAGCCTGGTACTCCATAGGCAACTGTCTAGCTGTGGTCTTTAAGAGAGCCCAAAGTTCTCTCTTAGAGCTTGATGGATCTTGATGATGGATCTGGGAACTGTGACAAAAGTGCCAGCAGTGACGGGTTACAGATCAACAGGACATCCACTGCCTCCACTGGAGGTGGCAGCCTGGCTTTTCTCCTGATGGCTGTTGTGACAGTGACCAGGTCTGCATCTCTCTCCAGGGAGTGCTGCCATGCCTTTTGCTGACAGTGGCTGCCTCTGGAAACTCTCCCATCACTGTGGAGACACTCCCAGCTCCTGGTGGCTGCAGATCATCCCATTGAGTAACAATAGCTGCAGGGGGAGCCTGGAAATGGGGATGCAGGAGGACAAGAAACATGTAGGGCTGTTTTCATCCTGCCCCAGAAATGAGAGCTGTCAGAGTGTGGAACAGGCCTGGGTCTCTCTGTTGGTCCCTCCCAGGGCAGGAGGCAGGAGCAGAGCCCAGGTGTCAGATGTCTGTCTTAGCCTCTGACCAGTGAGAAAGTCTCCATCTAAATCAACAAGAGCTCTCCAGACTTTGAACCATGGCAGGTGGGTATTTTTAGAAGCAAATCAATCAGTGGTGACTGTTCAAGTTCAGACAAGTCAAACACAGCTTGTAAAGTTACACAGAAGTGCTGTGTGTTGTGGAAGGTTGGTGAGCCTGCTTGTTCGACAAGCTGTGCCAAATCCATGGGCTACCAGAGTCCAGCTCTTTTTAGAGAGATAGCTGTAAGAAGTGTAAACAGATTGTGGATTGTAAAATACACACTTTTTAATTGAAGGGATAAATTCCAGACTGGGCTTCTAGGAAAACCTTCTTTCAAGGTGCTAGAACTGTTTTCAAAACCTGAACACACCCCTAGGTTGAGGGGGTTTTGTCTTGGCCATATTTGCAGGGGAGAGAGTTGAGGCACAGTAGCATGAGCGGAGTACTAGCTCAGTGCTAATACTGAGCACAAGGAAGGATCCTCCAAGGAACTTGCAGGGTCCTCTAGATGCTACTCTAGTGTGTATGGGTGAAATAAAATATTAAAAATTAATTATCTCCATGAAAAATGCTGGTGCAGCCTGGATTCAGACTGAACCTCTAAAACCAGAGACTAACAAGTTAGCACCCAGATTAAAAAATGCTGTTATGATTTCCATACCCTCAGTTTATCCAGTTTGAAAATGGTCCTGGTGTTTTCTGTTGTCATTGACCACAGAGAAAAGCATCTGTGGCTCTTCTGTCTGCTTCTATGCTGCTTCTTGTCTTTACCTCCATCACTGCAAGGCATTGGCTCCAGAGCTTCACACCAGAGTCCTTGCACAGCTGCACAAAATGTAGCACACAATCTGATTCTCAAGCTGGGCTGAACTCATGTATTCAATGCCAGCTGAATTTATGCTGATGCATTGGAAATACATTTTTAGGAAGGTTTCTCTATAATTATTACATTATAGTTACTGCTGGGTTGCTCACAGTACAGTAAACAATTTCTGTGCTTGTTAGAGGCCATGAATACAGAAAAACATTCCTCCCTGTGAGGTCTGCTGTTAAATAGTAACTTGTTGCTTCATGGCATAGGGGAGTGAATGCCCTCGAAGGCTGACATTGCTCAAGCCAGTGATCCAGTTCCTGTAATTTACACCACGTTCTCAAAGCTGCCCCTGGACAGGAACAATGGATGTGTTGAGGGGCAGTGCTGCAGTTCCAATATTTTGCACTTGGGTCTTCTCACTGCTGCCTCTGCTGCCCATTTTGCAGTAGCACTCAGGGACCCCCTTCTGGAATTTGGGCCTCAGGATGAAAGGCAGGTGAGTGGGGAAAGCTGTGAATGTATCAACTGTGCAGGGTGCAGCTCGCATAGGAGTGGCAAGAGAAGGTGTTCAGGCACACTGCAATTATTAAAGAGTAATTTCCTGATCAGCAGGAATGAGCAGCTTTCACCCGTGTGGTGTCTCCACTGTCTGCTGTGGAAGGAGGACTCACTGCTGCCTTTTCCTTGGGGAATATTAATGGTGTCTGTATCCTCCAGCTGTCATCTCCAGTCACCTCTGGGAGCTTCAGAGCTTTGAGAGATCCTCTCCTCTGTTGTGCTGAAATTGCCAGATGCTCTTCTAGAACTATGCTCACACAAACACACGCGTGCACGTGCACACACACACACACACACACACACACACACACACACACACACACACAGAGTGAATACATGTAAAGCTTTGTTTCCTTAGGAATCCCAGGCTTAACAACAATCACCTCGCCATTGTCCCAGATGTAACATGCAGTTGTGGTTTTCATAGTGGAGAAGAAATGTGGGGACACAGCTGTGGCTTAGATCAGTATATAAAATAGGCAAATTAAAGATCTCAAGGCCAGAGTAGGAACCAAGAAATCTGATGGACCTGCAAAAGCTGGGCTCAAGCAGTGAGCACCAGACAGGACAGGTGATATGTGTCACTCTGATGTCTCTCAGTCCCTCTCTGTGGTGGGGGGACCTGCCCCTTATTATATGGTCACAAGAAGACAATGGAAAAACATGACAAGTGTGAGAACTCAATCTAGAAGCAGCTCATATAGCATAGCAGCTATGTGTGGAGAGGAAGAACACTTTTTGTGAGCTTTAGGGATGGTTTATGTAGATTGGAAGGAGATATGGCTGGGGATGGACACCACTTGCCTCTGGGGAGATTGCACTGAACCAAAACTCTGGCAGAAGTTCAGTTTTGGGAGCTCTTTGCTTTTGAATTCTAATCTTGCATCAGAGTGAAATATCTGCCCTCACTTGTGACCTCAGCAGCCACCCTGGCACTGGGGGAAGGAGCAGATCTGACACTTCCCAGATGAATAGTGACCACTGGGCCCTTCACCCCTCCACCATAACCCTCTCCATAGTTAAGGAGAAGAGGATGATTGAAGGAGGAAATGGCTGTCTCCATACTCAGCCCTCCTGCTTTTTTTGGTTTGCATTGCAAACTCCATGTTGTTTTAATGTAGTTCCTTGTATTTAATGCACTTTTATTGCTTTCTCTAATAACACTGACTAAGCACTAACAGCCAAATTAAACACACTTTGCCAATAAGCCAAATATTTCACCTCAAGCAGCAAAGAGAATGTGTCTTACCCCTACTCAAGTTTAGACATGTAAACGAAGGACCTCACTGCTCATCAGGGACAAGGAAGCAAATGGCTGCTGTGGTGCTGGGCAGGGCTGGGCAGTGTCTGTGCCCTGGGCTCCCTCCCTGCATGTGCTGGTCCTTAGCACCCTGGGTCTCAAGGTGGGAGTTGGACAAGGTAAAGTCTGGTTCTCAAGGTTATAAGGCAGCTTCCCATCTCATGGACTTTATTAAGCTGGGTCTTGTGTTCCTGTGACTGTAAGCACCTCTGAACCACTCTGACTTCAGTGGGAGCTGAAGTTCATATTCTGCATCACTGAAAGCCTTAACATGCAATTAAAAATCAACCCCAAATCTCCTCCCATGGTGCTGATGTTGACGTAAGTGTACAGGAGTTTCAGCAGCTGGGTTGCTGGCATTTTCATAGGACCGTTTTTCTAATTCTCTCTGTCATTTGCATAATATTCCTGAAGGTTTTTTCACTGTTTGCTTTTCCCCAACACGTCCCAGCTTTCATCTCTGTCCTCTTAGTGCTGCTTCGTGTTGTTCTCTGTGATCTCCCTTGTTCCATCTTTTTTTTCTTCTCTGGTTTCTTCCTTTTCATTTTAGCCCTATTTTGTTCACACTGGCTCAGCCCACCCTCTGAAAGGGGAAGTGTATCTGTTTCATTCCCTGTCTCCCTTTCCCTCCCAGCCCCACAGCTGTTCCTTCTCTTTCCCATTCCCATTCTCTTCTGCTCCCAGCACCATCCACTGCCTTCTCTTTTACCTCTCCCTGTCCAACCCCTTTCTTCCATCACTAGAAGTCAACAACAGAGAAAACAGAACATGAACCAGGAGGGGGATGTTACAGCTAAGAATGATGTGCCTGTCAGATGCCAAGTATTGTCTCACCAGTGTTAGTCCAGACTGCTCTCATCTGGCTGGGCAAGCTGAACCCACCACTCAAGCACTAACACAGTTTTTGATGTTTTGTGCCACATAATCTGTCATTACACCTGAGAAATTCCAGCCGTTTGCTCTGAACAAGTTGAAGGCCAAAAGCTCTGCAGTGGGGATGCGGTGGAATGTACACATCTTTTCCAGCTTTCTTTTCCCCACCATGTGCAGCACTTCCCCAGCTAAGTACCAGCATCTTTAGCTGCCGATGTCTGCCTTGGCCTGTGTAATTATGTGGTTTTTAGTTTTGCTCAATCGCAAGCAATCACGGAGCTGCAATTTCAGCTGGGACAGAAAATGATCTAACAAGTTGGCTCATGTGCAATTACAGAAGACACATTCTGCCACAAATTTGTTCTGCCATTGCTTTGTGCTCCTGAGTGGAAGGCCCCAGGAGAACAGATGAACACAAAGGTGGCTGACCTGTTACTCAGGTCTGTCTGTTGGCTGGGGTGAATTAAACCTACAGCTTAGACGTGCAAAGAGCTTTTCACTCTGGGGGGAACTGGGCTGTACTGTGTGTATCTGCCTCATAAACAATCTTACCTGCTTCAGGCATCTCTTTATGGATTTAGGGAATGATCAAATCTGGAAGGTGAACCTGATCTATCAGTAGGTCAGCCAAACCCTAATGCAGCCCACAGCAAACCCTTGTGCTTCCCAGAAAGTGCATGGAGACCCCAGAGCTGCTGTTTCACTCCCTCCATGGCTGTGGTTGCATCTCCTGCCCCTTCCCCCTTGCCTTTCCCTGTAATCCCTGACTCAGGCTTTGCGTTCTGCAGCAACAAAGAAAATGTCATTGAAAATCTCCTTACACTGGTGCAGTGGGAGGCTGCGATAGCTGCAGTCACGGCTGGGGAATGAGCGGAGCTCTCTGTGCCATTATTGTTTTCTTCTCCAAGCTGGAAGCAGCTGAGAGAAGGACTCACAGTCTATCCTTCTGGAACGATCTCCCAGGACCTAAGAGAACCTTCTGTGTTGTGGGGTGTGCATCAAAGTCAGGAATGGCAATTTTTTTTTGCCAGAAAATAATGACAGAATTCTCCACCTGAATTTAGAGTCAATATCCAGTTCTTTCACAGTGATTGCTCAGCAGTGATCGACATTTCAACTGTGTTTAAAAGAACAAGTAATGAAATATAGGAGACAAATATGAGAATTTCCAGGGCCAGTGCAAGGTGTGCTGAAGGAGAAAACAATGATTGCCCCCTGGTCAGACCCTCATGGGGACAATTAAACAACTACTTAGTCTTCTTGTCAGGGTTAGTGACAGTCAGAGGGTGTTTCCTCTAGGAGCAGTGTTCTGCTCTCACAGGTTCCCCTCCAAACCTGATTCAGAGCACTCTGGTGCCTCAGTACGTGGCAAATGCAACAGGTGACGACTTTGAAATGCCCATCAGCAATTTTAGTGGTGAGTACATATGGAAGTGAGATGAATGAAAAGTCAGAAAACACTCTCAGCTTGTCTATCTCCTTGTCTAATGGAGATGATAGAATTAAAAGGTTTTGCTATGCAAACTGTCCATTTCTGATCATACCATAATGTCCCCCTGCCAAAGTCCATGGACCATGAAAATGCCCACTGTGCTCATAGAATTTAATTGTTTTAACTTCTGGTAAATCATCTGTTACAGCCTGTTAAACATTTTAAAGCATTTCTTGCTAATGGATTTTCATAATGTGGTTTAAGGGATGTTGTTATTAATAAATGTAACTGCATTGAATAGTAATTTGATAAAGATGAAAGAAGCTTTTATAGATTCCACTTCCCTTTCAGCTGTTGCTATGAATTTTCACTCCTTCAAATTCCTTCAGAATATGAATTTAATCTTCATTTCTTTTTGTTAAAACCAGGGTATTCTGATTCAATAAAGAGAATATGAGTAGGGTTGAACCAGTTGTGAAGTCCCCAGTTCTTCTCAGCACATCAGAGAGGTTTCCTTGCTGTGAGAGAAAACAAAACTGGCACATCCTGCATTGGTGAAAAAGTGTAAAGGCAGTTTGGTATTGGAGAAGGGATTTTTTGCAAGATGATTAATCAATCTTAATATTGATGGAAACATGAAAAGGAAATAATTTCTCCATGCTTGATAGCAAATTTTTGCTAATGGTCTGTTCTCCATTACACTTTCATTGCAATGACTGAAGTGCTTTGTTGTATATAAATTAATTAGGGACTTGCATCTTAGTACTGAACAGTTAGTGATTGGCTCCAGTGAAACAGGAAATGTAAAATGTCTAAAGGCTGGTGCCACAAAAATGGCTCTGTAAACACTTATGGCACACAATAATTAGAAGTATTGTGAGTTATGTTGAGAGTGCATCATAAAATTATCATAGGGCTAAACAAGGGCAATTGTGAGGAGGCATGCTTGCAGAAAAAAATGGGAAATATTTATTTCTGAGAAGAGCGCTTTGCCTCATTAAGATTTGATCCATGCAGAGACTGATGTCTTCAGCACAGGAGACAGGTATTAATCACGAGAAAGAATTTGTTTGCACAACCAGCAGAAAGCCAGTTCTTTTAGCAAATAAGAAAAAATTTACTTTTTTTTTCTGAACTTCCAGTTAAAGATGCATCGTATCCAGATGAAGAACCAGAAATAAACAAAGGCAGCATGAAGATGAGGGGGACTTTGCTCCTGTCTCTCTCAGTTGCTGGTAATGTGACATTGTACAGCTCCTTCTCTTCTTTATGACTCTTCCATGCCTCCCACCCTCTGTGTATTTTCTTTGTTAGCTCTTTTTGAGAGCAAAGAATTTCTCATACCCTGTGTTAGTGCTGCGTGTAGCTGCTCCAGATGCTATGGTGATATCATCGAGAGTAATAGCTGATCTGCCACCCAGCTCATTCCCTCGGCTCATTCTTTTTCCAGGCTGCACATCCTTGTGAATAGGCAGCTAAGAGATTGCTCTATAAAGCAGTAATATGGATCTGCCTCTTATAAATCAGGAGTAAGTTCAATGAAATTCATCAGGAATAAAATGGATACTTGCTATAGAGGAACTGAGATATTCTCTGCAAAATACACAAACAGTACTTAAAATAAAGTTTAAAATTCAAGACAAGAAAATGGTGTGAGATGTTGGCTGCAACTTGCACCAGACTTCTCCCTGGGGATGAGTGCGTTACATTACAATCATTCTGTTTTTCTGGATTGCTTTCCTTGAAGAGCAGGCTATAAATAATCATTATTGGTACTGCAGGGAGGCAGTAGGTTTCTGAACAACCATGACTGAATTCTTAATTTGTCAGTTACTGATACAATGCATCTGTTTTTCTAATTATTTTAATGATGTGTTATGTGCAAAGGAAAGAATACAAAATTACTGAGGGGTTTGGGTTGGGTTTGTTTTCTTTTTTTTTAGATTCCTAGGCTAATTGGAGGACAGCCTACCTGTGGCTGTCTGTGTGTTTGTAAATCCTGTGTCTGGACTGGTGACATTCAGTGATGGCTCATGTGTACAGTTTAGCAATGTCAGCCCCAAGCCCCCAACTACTCTGCAGACAATACCAATATGTTACCAGCATCCCATGGGGCACATCTTATTACTGGAGGAGGATTCTCAGGAATGAAAATGCAGTTTTATCCTTCTCAAAGTGTCCCTTGCCAAAGTCAGCCAGGCATCCAGGAGCACTTACTCTGATGTGTTGTTAGTATTCTCCTAACTCGCTCAGCGTGCAGCAGACATGGATTGCAGCTTCTGTCCTTCAGAAGTTGCTGTCTCCATTTCTTTGGGCCCAGCCATGCCCTCATGGATTTCCAGGGCCTGACAGCTCTAATCATTGAAGTCAATGGACCTAAAAGATAAAATATGGATGTAGAAGGGAGATGAATAAGGACTGTGGCCAGAGTCCCATTGATTTCAGGGAGCAGGGCTGCAGTTCCTGTCCCACGGAGCTTAAGTGCAGGGTGCTTTAGTGACTGTTCTAGGGGCCCAGCTCAGTCACTGTGCTATAGGCAGGGAGCTCTCCCTGACCTGGGATGCTGAATGCTGATGGGTGGCCCAAAACATAGTTTGTGGCCAAAATGAGCTTATTTTTTCTTGCAGATCCCATCAGGAAAGCTCCTGAGGCAGTCTTGCTCTCTTCTCTGCCTCTCCCCCAAGGAATGCCAGTCCTGACCACACACTGTCCATACAGAACCTCTGCCTTGAACTCTCTGCCTCAGACTTCAGCTTCATAAGCCCTTAGATTGCCCTTCTGCAGATACCTCAGGCCACACACAGTCATGAGACTGATGGAGGCAACAAAGCTGGCACTGGGTCTGGGAATACCTCTCCTGTATGGAGTTAAACAGGTGTGCATAATCCACTGGAAGCCTGAGCACTTTGGCTTAGCACTTACCTGGGACAAGATGGACATGTGCCTGCAGCTGGCTCAGAAGGCAGTGGTGACCTGCAGACCTCAGCTCCCTCACACAGCATGAGATGCCTTCTCCTGAGGGGCTAGAAGGGCTGTGGGCACTGAGGGGCAGCATGAAAGGGTGTGTTTCTGATCTGGTATCATTTATAGGTGATGTGCTGAAGTTTGACATTGCCAGAGTTAGACCTACCACAAACTCAAGAACACAATGTAGAACATTGGTGTCTCCCTGCTCTGAGCTATCTCAAATGGAAAGGCTTTTGGAAATGAAGACAAATGGAAATTGAAGTCCCTGGACTAGTTATTACTGTTACTCAAAAGCTTCAGGCATCCAGGCTCTGGCCTGTTGGGCCAGTGGCTCTGTGGTGCTGAGGATGTTCCTTTTCACTAGAAAGCCAAAGCAGTTTTGTGCCCAACAGGCAATACACTTTTCTCTTGTTTTTTGTTGGTGTCCTCCACTGTGTTCCCTTGCAAGGGGGGAGCAAAGGGTGTTGCAGCCTGTGGGTTTAACTGGACACTGTCCCTCTAATGCGGAGTTGTGTTTTTCTCTCAAGGCCAAAAATAAATGTTACTGAAGGACTAAACAGACATGAAAAGAAGGCTTGGACACTTGGTAAACAAGACTGCTTTGTGTTTCCCAAAGCAAAGAGCCTGTTCACAAGGAGGTTACTTTTTTAGACAAACACTAGTCCTGTGACACTAGTCCTGGGCTCTAGTCTGTGCCCAGCAGAGCACTGTGAATTTGAGGCAGACATGCTCTGGGAGTGGGGCAGGTTTTTCTTCCCCTCCAGAGTATTTACAACTATATTAATGGAGAGGAGAGAAATTTGCTTTGCTCTGCCATTTCATCTCTTCTGCTGGGATGGAACATGCATCAGTTTGCCAATGGAAGAGCTTCCATCCATCTTCCCTCTTTTTGGGACAGCAGTATGGCATTAGTGCTGTGGTAGGTCTCCCATGCTATTTTGGGGAGACAGGGCTGTGCTGCTGCCATTCTGCAGCTCAGAAAACAAGGACAATGCAAAGGACAAAGAGAAAGAAAGGACATGTCACAGACAGGATCCTGGAGTGATACTCACGGCAGTGGGGAAGGTCAGTGAGTGGGTGGGTGACCCCCTGCTGAGCTTCAAGTCCCACTTTGAGTAAAGATACCCTACATGGCAGTGATTTTTAAAGGGGTTTGGGTGTTTTGAGTGGTTGTTTCCTCTTTTCTAGAATTGGGCCTGTATAGCCAGTTTAAGCTAAGCCTCTGCTGCCTGTCCTGTCTGGGACAGGTCTATCCACAGTCAGGGTGAGCTTTGCTTTCTTCAAGAACCAGACACAATTCAAAGCAAATAGCTTGGCACAGGCACGTCGTTTTCAGGTGAGCAAAGTCTGACTGCTGCAGTGATCTCAGTGAGGTTAGGAGGCTTCATACTTTGCCTCAGGCGCTTAACTAATTCCTCATAGAGTGCAGTATGTTTTGAAGTGTGATATGTCTCAGTTGTCTATAAAATGAAAATGCCTAGTTCATCCTGAGAAGGGTACAGTGTCTCGAACACACAAGAAAGGCAAGTAAAGTTCTTTCACTGTCTCTGAAATGCTGAGCTCTGAGTCATCCAGAGCCTCTAAAGACTCTGGTTGAGTTTTTAAGGGTACATCATTAGGGCTGAATCTCCAGCACTGTCTGTAGTTACACACCAAAATATTTATCTCACAAAGGACAATTGTTAAGAAATTAAGGGAACAAAGGAGTGGACTCAACTGCACTGAAGACCTGAGGAGTTAAATGTGATGGGAACTGGCTTCCAAAACTAGCTGGAACATGCAGGAAGACAAACACTGAAGGGAAACATTCCAAATCGGAATAAGCAACCAGCCCCAAAACACATCCAGGAGTTTGCTGAGAGGAGGCAAGGGGTGAAGAAGGTCTGAGCAGCAATGGGTTGTGCAGTTCAGTGCAGTGCAGTTCAGATGCAGCCAGGGACTGAAATCACAGGTCTGGAGGGGAACCACTGCAGGAAATGACCACCTGCCTTTGGAGCCCATCACCTGCACAGGGATGAGTCCCTGTGCCAAGGGCATGTTCAGTCCAGCAGTTCTAGACATGCTTTATGAGCTACTCTGCCATCTTTGCTAGGAGTGTGGCATCAGAGAAGAGTGTTGGGGCAAAACTGGAGGCACTATTTGCCTTAGTCTTCCCATTGTAATTTGCTAAGGTCAGAAAATATAGGGGTAGAATGAGAAATGTCAAAAGTAAAATTGTGAATCATATTTTGAAAAGGAAATGAAACAGATGGTAGAAGTTTTCAGTTAGATAAATACAGAAGAGGAAAAGAGGAAAAACATGGTCATTATAAAGTGAGAATGGGACTGAGATTAGACCAGTCTACATATGGTCCAAAATGAATTAAAACCACTTTACCTACATTTTCAGTAGAGATGATCATATTGGACAATGGGGCAAAGATGGGATTTCTAGTAGGAATATACTTAAGGGAATGAAAATTATTACATGTAAGACTTTAAAAGCTTAAAGAATTCCATGTGCTCAGATGAAGGTCTCCTGGCAGATTTCCACCTCAGGATTTGGAAAGAACTTGCATATTAAGGGAGCTCAGCATAACCTTGTATTTCTCTTTGATGACTGACTTTTTTTCCCAAGACAAAAGAAATACAGGTGATATACTCTATCCAGACATGAGTCAAGAATCTGATATTACAACACTTGGGAAATTAGTAGTTGAAGTTAAGAAGATGGGGATTAATGTGGATGGCAAATGCAGGACTGCTGAAGCCAAGGACAGGGAGCTCTGGGGAAAGGAGAAATGCTGCACAGAGAGTGGAACTCCTCAAGGGTCAGTCTTGAGTCAGTCTTACTTGTTTTGTTAATGATTCTGGCACAGCTGTAGGAATGTCATACAGAAATTTGCTGAGGATAAGGACTTTGCTAATACAGAGAAGGATCAGAACATCAATCAGCAATAACTTAATGACAGAATTTGAGATAGAATAGACAAAGCATAAAGACAGGCAGTTAAAAATTAATCACTAGAATATCACATTACTCACTTGTGAATGACAAAAGCAGGGTGGTAAAACAAAAAACACATAACAAAAAAGAAAATTACTTGCTCTGAGGGATAACTGAGCCACCAATCTGATATGGAAAGGCAAACAGTCCTAGAAGATACAGGTTCACTCATGTTCAAGGAAGATTAGCAGGTACAGAGAAGAATATTAAAGATGATCAGAGAATTAGAACAAGAGGAGACTAGAAGAGCTTAATTTGTTTAGTTTCTCAAAACAAAGACTAGAGCAGATAGGATTGTTTTTGGTAAATACATCTGATAGGTAAAGATCAGAGAAAAAAAGAGAATGTTTAAACTTAATTATGATGCTGGCACAAGAACAACTGATATTAAGGATGGAAATTTAAAATGAAGTGTTGGAATAGACTGCCCAAAAGCGTGATATGATGTAATTGATTGTGATAGTGAGAGACTGGCTCAGTAATGCTGAGCCCTGTGTTCCCAGAAACGTACAGAAGACAGGATTTTGGCAAAATGGGCACTGGCCTCTAACAAGGAGGAGGAGCCCTGTGCTGCCTGTGTGAGCATGAGAAAGCGTAACTGGCCAGTCACCAGCTTTGGAAATGGGGGAAAAAAGGAAGATTTGATTTCAACATCTAAAGTGAGGTCCTTCCCTCCTCCTCCCCTATGGGAAGTGGCAAACTCAGCTCCTTAATGGTTCAAGCTCATCTCAGCCTTGCCTATAAATAGATAAATGAGATTCCTCCTGCCCCAGTGAGTAATTCTGACATCCTCCCGCTGCCTCAGAGAGCTGAGTCATAGGCACTCTGCACTCCAGTCCCTGCATTACTTACATGGTCTCAAAGGAAATTTTAACACATCCAATGAATCATCAGGGATTGGATCATGTTTAAAGTTATTCCACTGGCATTTCCCTTCCATTGTAGCAAGTCTGCCAATATCTAAAACTTTGGCTAATCTGGACTCAAAACGCATTGAGGAAATACCATGTTGACATATACAGCTACTAATAAAAAAATAATAAAAAGTCTTTTTAAATTTGCACCAAAAAACCAAGTGACCCTTAGGGGATTCCTCTAGTGCTTTTGGACCTGCTAATTTTGTCAAGACTCTTTTTTTTTTGTAGCTACTTATTTAAAGGAATTCAAAATTTGGAATGTTTAATATTCAGTCGTTAGGCCCCTAATTTAATCTTCTGCAGATTTTCTGCCAAAATATTATTTGCACTGAGATGAAACTTGCATCCCCATGCTCATTCTCTTTCAGAGATACACATTCCTGGTCTTGCCCATAGTAAAAAAAATAAAGACAAAACCAGAGCAATGTTAAGTACAGAACATGGGCAGTGAGACATCACTGTATGAGCCTCATGGGGCATTGTCATTTGTCACCTTGCCTTCTCCCACGTGGTACAGTGTGGTCTCATTGGCTTAGAAGCAACACAGTATTTGAAATCAGAACATTCTCTCTCTCTCTCTCCCTCTCTCTCTCTCTCTCTCTCTCTCTCTCTCTCTCTCTCCCCCCACCCCCCTTCAGAAAACATCTGGAAGAGTGGAAAATTTTCCAGCAGAATCTGGGGGCTGTGAAACAAATACAGAAATATTTCTCTCCACTGGTTTTCTGGCTTGCCTTTCGTATCTTAGAACTGGTTGGGACATTTCACTCATTATTACCAGACTTGGTTTCAGTCAGTGAGAAATGCTAACATTTGCTGGTTTGCTGCTGTGGTCTAGTATTCTCAGACCCAAAACCTGGATTGTTCTTTTGATAAACCTAAGAAATCTGTATCTTATTTAAATAACATTTTTCTAATACCTTTTCATCAGGCAGTTTCTCTGCCTGTGCATAGATAATAACAAGCATTTGCTCCACACATTCCAGCGTGAGCTGCAAATGCTCCATGAGACGCTTCTGTTGTGAGTTTGTTGGGTTATTTATCAGCCCTGCACAGCCTTCACTGCCAGTTTGCTGCCAGCTGTTAACTGTACAATAGCATTGGGAACAAAATCAGTTCTGGCTCTGGCAGCAGAGTTGGACATAATTCAGCTACCTGTTGACAAATGATGATTTGTTTAACAGCATAAACTATAATATTTTTGTAGCCAACAGTTTTCACCCTCCTCTGCAGCTGGTAAAAAAACCTGAGAAATTCCCAGAAGTTTCTCAGTTGTGTCTTTTCCAAGTTTTCTTACAGCAATTCCTTGTGTTGTTGTCTCTATGCAGGAAAAGACATCCTTAATGGGCAAAGCAGTGGTGCATGCTGCTGGAACAGGACAGCTGCATTTCTTGGTGACACTTGGCTGCTTAGTTCGGCTCTGAAGCAGCAATTCCCACTGGACAGTTGGGCCATAGGGATGCTCCAGGACAAGCCTGAGGCCTGAGAACAAGCCAGGGTTTCTGTAAAATATTAATCACCCTGTGCAGGGCCAGGCACTGGAAATGGGGCTAGGGTACTCTCTTGCAGCACACACATGGTTTCTATCTAAACTTTGTTTCAGCTGGATCTTTCCCACTAACACATCCTTCTTTAACACCTTGTACTCATTTACTGCAGGGCTGTTTAGCAGCACAAATCAATTAAGTGCTGCAGAAACCCACTGAGACAGGGAGAGTTCCCTGTCCCTGGTTCAGCCAGGGTGGGAGGCACGCAGAGGTTAAGCCTGTGCTTTCTGCCACACAGGGAGCAAGGGTGGAGCATGGAGCAGCCTCCACATCACCTCCTGTGTGGGTTTCAGCCCAACCCAGCACTCTCAGAGACTCACAGCTGGTCTAAGAGCTCTGAGGGACTTGGGGAGCTTCTCATCTGGCATCGAATAATCAGAGAACTGGAGAGTGCCAGCCCTGCTGCCATAACCCGCCGAGACTGACCAGGGAGCCTCACTGAATGGGGCTGAGCAGTCCTGAGATACCCAGCTATGTCCTGTAACAGGGACAGGGTACAGGGAGGGGCTCCCAGCTCACCTTCATGTGTCTCACCAGTTTGTCTATCATGAAATTGCCTATACCTGCTGGGAAAGTCACTGCTCAGTGGTTTAGCTGCCACTGGCCAGAGGGACATGCAGGGGTTTATGAAGTAGCAAAGTCACAAAATGGGAATGAGAACAGAAAAAATGAGTGGCTTTAAAAATAATCGTTTGGTTGGTCTTGTTCCAAGTGTAGCACCAGCTCAGTGTGCCAGGCAGAGCTCAGGAAGCGCCTTCCAGCTGCAGCCCCATGGGAACAGGATGCAGGGATGTGCCTTTGCTTCAGGCTGGGCTGGAGCTGCTCACACAACAGCACAGGCTCCAGAAACAGGGGAGAGTAATTCAAGCCACATGATAAAGATGATCCACACAATGAAGGAAGATAAAGGCTAAACAGTTCTTGCTCCTCATGGGTATCTCTCAGAAGGGCCTGAGGCTGTAGGACATGCCCTCAGCTCACAGATACCATTAATCATGAGTGTGCCTTGGTCCCTGGCTATTTTAATCACTGTTGAAATACACACTCTTAAAAATGGTATTTGATTCCAATGCACATGATTTCCTTTGGCTTCCTTTCCCCCAATTAAGTGCAAGCTGTAACTACTTGGAAGTCCACACACTGGGATCCATAGATTTGTTTCTAACCTGTCATGGAGCAAAAAACACCTGGTTCTACACATAGCATAAGACCTGTGACACCAGATATAAATATCAGAATATACTGTAATGGGGCTGTGGTCTGAGTGTGGTACCAACCTGTCCTGTGCAATGGCACACCAGAAATGTCACTGTGTCCTACTGCATCATCAGTCCTTCCCTGTTCCACTTTATTATGTAATGATTGAAAATGCCTCTTGTATATGCTGGCACTAATAAAGATGTCAGTCTGTTGTCGGAGAAGTGAACAAATCATCAGAAGTGGATGAACTGGAAGTATATTTGTAAAGGGTAGGCTGTAGAAACCAGTAAGTCTTTAGTTTTTCCTTTAAAAATGCTAAGCAAAAGTCAAAAGAAGTTTAAGGAGAAAACAAATTACTCTTCCACGGGTTCAGAAGCACAGCAGAGTACCTCCTTGTACTACTCAGCTTCTTTCTTGGGGCAGACTCTCTTGAGTCTTGAGTCACTTCCTTTAAGTGCAGACTAAATGCATCATGCCTTATGCAACATGCCAAGAGTGGTACCCTAATTTACAAATGGGGTTGTTACAACTCTTAATTTCTCTGCATTTTTCGTCTATGAGGGTGTTGCTATTGAGCTTAAAGAACCAATCTGAGTTTACAGACAGAAAGAAAAAGTGAAGTTTACAGGAATATCAACTTAAAAATATAAGAAATGTTTTGCAGGTACACTTATCATCAAGGACGCCTTCAGTGTTTGTCATGCATGGGCCTATGACACCAGTACAAATAGCAAAGAGAACTCTTCACAATTATAATGTGGGATTTAAACCATTACACCCAACAGCATTATTTACCTGGGACACCACAACTGTTTTTCTTGTATCCTTAGTATTCAGGAAACAGCACATACTTTTTTTTTTTTAAAGCTGCATATAAAGCAGCATCAACCTCAGTTATAAGAGGACTTCTGTCTGTTGGTCTTCCAGGTTAAGAAGACAAATCCTGCTCCAATTACGTAACAAACTCTTCAAACTTGATGTTGCAGAGAAAGGCACAGTCATGCTGTCCTAGATCCGCTGATGAGTTTGTGTGCTGAACTTGGGATCCAGGGATGTCAGCTCACTTTGCTGGGGGATTGTTTTGGTTTTTCTTTAAAAAGTACAAAGTATCAGCCTTTGAACCCCAAGCAATACAAACTGGGCACCACACTAGGGTCCAGCTCATGTGAAGGTTGGCTAAGCCATCCCACTGGAGAATTTGTAGTTTCTTTCTCACCAACTCCAGCAAATGTTCTCTTGGTGAAACATGGCCATTTCTGGTGCAATTAAAAAGACAAAGCCAAATAAAGACCTGCTAAAGCTAAAGGTTCCTTGAAAGCTTGGATTTATTCAGTCTTGCTGAAAATCAAATGTTTAAATTATGACAAAAGTTTCCCTAAATAAGTGTATTTCCTCTGTGAAGCAGCTATTTATTCATCAGGAACTACAGCAAAGTACCACAGGGCTTCAATAAAAAAAATCAATAAATTTGTCTGCAAAATGTATTTCCTGCTCTGATTTTATTCCATATATGTGTCTGACATACAATTTCTGTTTGATGGAATGCACCACATTAAACTGTTCTGAACAGTGCACTGAAAGCAGCTGATAACAGTGCAAGGCATTTCGCAAGCATCCCCTGCAGTGAGACTCCTTGCAGGCATTAACAAAATTACTTGTACTTGGACAGAATTTTTGGGGTTTTTTTTCCTTTTCCCTATTGGGATCTCACCCTGTGCCCTTCGCTCTGTGCTGTTTTGGGTCAAGCTCTTTGTGGGCAGTAGTAACACTGTCACCAATCCAGATGCCCTGCACCTTCCAAGGATGGGCAAAGCAGCCTCAATGGTGGCTCAGGCTTAGTTCATCTGCTGTTACCTGTTTTTCAGAGAAAAAAAATGTGTGCATATGAGGACCAGGGTGTTTTATTTCAGCAGGATCTATTTTCATGTTCATGATGCTTAGCACAAACTAGGGATAGTAACTTGAAGGAAGTCTGAGGCAGCAGTAGAAGCTGAGGGCATCACCTGAGACTGTCTGAAAAAAAACCCATAATTGCCTGCATGTACTTTCCAAAACACCTTTATTTTAGGTATTTCTGCTTTTTTTTTTTTTTTTTTCCCAAGCTAAATTGGAGGTTCTAAGTGACACTGGACTTTAAAAAGAAAGAAAATTCAATCTTGTTATATTTGCTCTTGAAATCTTAGCTTAGTGTTTCTTAGTGAAATCTTAGCACTAAGAAATGAACTTAGGTCTGCTGACAATGTCCTCAAGTGTTGAAGAGGGACCAGCAGGGCTGAATCCTGCTGCAGGATGTGCACAAGGGATCCTGCATGTGAGCCCCTGGCTATGTACCAAGTTACCCTACAGACCTCTGTTGCACCAACCCTCCTCTCTGACAAGCAGTGTGGCAACTGGGGGAGCTACTTTGGGAACAGATCTGACAAAACCAGCACCAAACTACAGTGCTGTCCTATTCCCCACATGCAGTCACACATGAAGGGTTTTGTCCACAGAGGCCAGGATAAACAGGCAACTTGCAGCTTGCCACAAGGAAAAAGACACAAGGTTATAAAGCCCTGGAACAACTTCTCAGAGATTTCTATAGGCAGAGTTCCCAAAGCACATAATAAAAAGATCCATTCATCAGGGCCTTGGGCTGCAGGATGAACTGCAGGAGTTGCTCTGTGCACATCCTCTGTAACAAGTTCTGACTTGTCCTTCTAACCTTAAAATCCATGTGTGGGTTCTCTTCACATTGGCAGAGTTGAGGTAGGAAGAGGCTGGGGAGGCATATTCCAGTGTTTCAGGGCAAAAAATGTATTTATTTTAACATACGCTCATTTAAAGTGTTGATACTAAAGATAAAAATTGTAACAGAAACTCATCCAAAGACGTTACAAACCCCCATTCCCAATCCTCCTATTTTCATCACAAAGAATATTCCACAGCTGTAGAGTGTTTCTTTGCATCCTGTTAGCAGCAGAGGTGACTGGGGCAGTTGACTTGTAGGTGTCAGAATCAGAACAGATTAAACTAATTCCATCCACCCATCTTGCCGAGGAAACATTCAAGCCTGTTCATCTCGTTTCAGTATCCAAAGACACAAGAGTTGCTGGATACAGAAATCCTTGTGGAAAGGAGCAGCCAAGGTGGGATTTCCTATGATGAGGCATTCTCAGAAATCAAAGGTGTCAAAGCAGGAAATCCTGACACAAACAGTTCCAAAAGTGCCACATTCCTGGAATCAACTGGCACAAAGGACACTCCTGGACAGTTCTGTGGTGCCTTGAGCAGCCCAGGTTTCTTTGTTCCCTGCAGGTTGAACAGTATCCAACGTTCACCATAGCGGTACCTTCCTTGTGCCCATTGTCTGTTATCTGTCACACATTCACTGGGACAACGATTGTCCTTTAGGACTTGCTTACACAGCAGCTGCAATAGCTACGGCAGGATGACTCCATGTGAACACTCATTCCACAGCCACGGGATCAGCTCCTGGTTCATACCATACCTTAAGTGGAGCAGCCTCAGTGTGTCAGTGTGCCTTACAAAGTTCAGCCAGACCTGGGACTCAGCTCAGGGTTTCTAGTCACTTCTTTATAAAGAATTCAGCTTTAAGAAAAGCAGTTGAAATGCTCCTGAGAATGACAAACAACAAATGAGTAAATCTTGTTCTAGAGCCATAAAACCCAACTAAAAAAAAACAAAAAAAACAAAAAAACAACCAACTAAAAAACATGCACTCCTAAATCTATTGGCATAGGCATATAAAGCAGAATTAATTGATAATCATATCAATTAATTGATAAAAATGCCAAAAAACATAAACAAAGCCTTTTCAGAAAGGTAATGATTAAGTAATCCACACAGACAATGTGAAAGTACTGCTGCTGCTGTGGGGCCAGGGAGCCATTAATTTGTCTGTCCATACCCCTAGAGCTATTAAAGGATAAAAGCTTTAAGCATTGCTGCAGAATCCAATGAAAAAAACCCTTTTACTCAGCATACAGAAGCTCTCAGAAATGCAGATAAAGTATTAGAATGCATAAAGATGGGAAATAATTGAATGTTATGGTTCTGTTTAACAAATTGCTTCTTTGCACACAATTACTTCAAGATCTGATCTGAGATATGAGAGCAGGAATAAAGCTCAGAAAGACAGAAGACCTACAATGAGTTTGCTGAAAGAGGAGTAAAAGAGAA
Organism: Certhia americana; assembly: GCA_018697195.1. Taxonomy (NCBI): domain Eukaryota; kingdom Metazoa; phylum Chordata; class Aves; order Passeriformes; family Certhiidae; genus Certhia; species Certhia americana. The sequence goes on along the minus strand of CM031873.1, from coordinate 7,996,305 downwards.
TTGGGAGGGGAGGAGTGGTTTGGGTAAGGGCTCTTTCTGTGGGCTTGGGGTGCATCTCTAGTTGCATTTATTTCTGGTGGGGGGAAATGTCAGACAAGACACAACAGGGAGGGAGAGCACTCGGCTAGTTTAAGTTCCCCATCTTTGTGCTCCTGTTCTCATGCTGTGAGCATCATAAGAAGCAAATGCTCCACACCACAGGTCACAATACCATGTCCTTTTAGTTCCACTCCAACAGAAACACTGCCCCCAGCCTGACACCCTGCTCCAACCTGCCAGCCCTCCTTCCCAAGGGCTGCCTGCCCTCAGGTTCTTCTTCCAGGCCTCCCCATGCCACAGTTGACTATTGCAAGAACAATAAGGATTTTTAGGGGCATTATGACTGGGTTAGTAAAACACAGCTGCCCCTGAAAGTCCCTCATTTTTCTTGCTGCCGTTCAGTCGGTCCCCAGGAGGGCAGGGTCTGACAGGGTCCATTCTCTCAGGTGTGGCACACATGGCTCGGCTGATGTGTCCAGTAGTGCCCCAGCCCCAGCTGCAGCACCCAGCCCACATGGCAGGGGAAGGTGTGCAACTGCTTTGCCATCCCTGTGGGCTCCTCCTAAGTGAACGTTGTGTTGAGTTTCAGTGTAATGCCAGATGGCTCGTCTGTCACTTGCAAGGATGCCACCAAACAGAGCACAGCTTGCTGCAGGCAGCCCTGGAACACCCCAGCCACAAGGGCAAAAGGCAGAATTACCTTGTCCTGAGGGTATTCCTTGTTCTGGTACCCAGATGAGCAGTGGTCTTTGGCCAAGGGAAGTAGAGACCCCAGGACTGACCAGTCCCACACATCCCACCCTGGATCATAACCTGCAACCCCAGGGGCACTTGGAGCTCTCCAGAGGACTCGCCGCACCCAGGTCCCAGCAGGTAAGCTCACACCTATCTGCAGCAGCAGTTGCCTTAAATTTATTAATAAATCTGAGAATTTTAGGGATATACTTCCGATTTCTGAACGACTTTCAGATAGATAAAGTAATATCTGAAGAAGATCTATACATTTCCAACTAAAAAGGGGCTAAGTATGTGGCTGGGAATTTTCAACCCTCATTCAAAAGTCCTCCTGGAAATCCCAGCCCAGCCCTGCATGTTCTTAGGGCAAGGAGTAACAGTTTTGTTTTAATTGATCAGTATTTTGATGGCAGTGGACTCAACAGAAAATACAGGCAGATTCCCACAATTCTGCTCTGTTGTTTCCCCATGAATTCGGCCTGTAGAGAGCTGGGGTGGGACCCATCCTCTATGATGGGCTTGCAAGTGTCCCTGCAAGCTGTTGCCCTTGAAAAGGACTTTGTGACATGCTCAAGGACTTACAGGAGAGTTTGCATCAAAGCAGGGAACCCCTAAGCACTCTCAGGGCATATTTTCTTTCCCTTTTTAAGTAAAAGCATCACATTGGTGCCTCAGAAAGGGACCCTTTGCCAGTATCATGTTTGCAGGTGCTGCCAGTCACACAAGCCATTTCCGGGGACATGCACACAGCTGGTGTGACCAGGGATGCTCGAGGAGTCACAAAGGTCCCAGCCCTGTACAACACAAGACAAATATCCTCACCCATCCCACATGGGATGACACTCCATGGTAAGTGCCATGACAGACAACCTGGCATCCAAAAACCCCAGAAACTGTCTCAGAACTGCAGAGCTGCACCTTATTTTCATTTACAATTTCTTCTGTAAGTCAACTGAAAGCAAATGCTATGCCCTGATTTGGTAACAAAACATGAGCCATGATTTGGATCCAAATATTATTTGCATCTTTGAGAAAGTTACAACAGCAGTGTAACAATAAAAAAGCAGCAGCCCTCTAAATGCTAATGACATTGGTGTCCTAAATGAAGCATAAGAGCCGGAGCTCTTGAGAAGCAGAGCATGAGTCAGAGCATCAGCAGTCCCACACTGAAAGCAGCACTCCTGGCTGCTTCATTCATTAAAGGAATCAATGAGCATCAAGTAGGTTCTAGGACTAAAAGGAAAACGAGATGCATGTCATTATTATTTTCAAAAGTTTTTTGGTTTATTTTCTTCTCCTTGGATTGACAATAAACAACTCTTTGTAGTTAAGGGGAGCCCCAGGCAGGACCCAGTCCCTGCAGCACTGGCTGCTGTACTGCCACAGAAGAAAATCTGATGAGCCCGTGCCCCAGGGAGAGCACAACCTCCCTGGCAGCCAGGACCCCACCACGAGCTGGCAGAGCAGACCCAGGGCACAGAAAAGCACGTAACTGGAGCTGTTGCAGCCTGGGCAGGCTGTCTCACCCCCAGTTATATTTACTGGCATTGGGTGATTGGCAGAATTGAGTGAGGATGGATATGTGCTGAAGGGGAACACCCTCCACAGAGGCTTTGCATGTTCCCTCTTGGATTGCAAAGCCATCATGAGGCTGTGCACTACAAGAAGAGTGAATATTGCCTAAGCTGCTCTTGGCTCCCTACTGCCCCTGTCCCACTTCTAGATAAAGCACAATCAGATTCTGATGATCAAAGTACACATCTCTAGGTTACACTAATGTTAACTCAAATTATTTTTGTTGTGCTGTATCTGCAACTTAGAAAATGCAAGAGGAGAACAAAACCAAAGTGAAGGTAGAAAATTATTGCAGTTTCTAGAATTCTTCCAGTTTTAGTCATGGAAGGGGATTGTTAGAAACGGACAAAGGGCTGTTTCCCTTAATTTTTTGAAGTGTGAATTTTGTCTTGACAGTTTCCTTTCAGAAACAAAAATTGAAAACAAATTGTCCCACACACAAAACAAAGGGACAGCTCCTCAGCTGGAATGGACTGGTATTACCAAGTGAGTAACACCCACTCACAGGAGAGATTCTGAGCCTTTTAAACAGCAGCTGCTTGATCCTGCTGTGCCCAGAGAAGAACTTCAGCTTCTGGGTTTAGATGGCAGCAGTGCTGGCTCTATGTAGCTTGGAAAAGATGAAGGGCTGCCTTCAGAGCAGCTGAAAGTACACCAAGGCTCTGTGGACTCTGGGACTGTACACTTTCCAAAGCCAGTGGACATTACACCAAGGGAGCAATCCATATCAGCATGGCCCTGAAATTAATGAGCTGCTTTGGAGAAAGTTTTCTGGCAAAACTTCCAGAAACTATTACATGTGGGGTTTGCTTTCTGGAATGAGGCATGGCTCTGATTTTTCTCTCAAAACCAAGATCAGGCTAATCACCATCTTGAAAATTACAGAAGCAGTCTCCAAGAAAGTATTAACTGTACAGCACAAAAGGAATGCACAGTGAGAACTGTGATCCATCCTGGTCAGTCCTGCCCCTGTCCCTCACCCTCAAAAAAATTAAAAACACACACATTAGGAGAATTCAGAAAGTGTCTCACTTTGCCAAGGAACAGACCATGTCCCCACTGTCACTCTCTCCAGCAGAGCTGCCCAGCTGAGCTCCTGTCTAGGACAGCCAGTGCCTGGGGGGAGCTGCCTGCGACCTGGAAGTACAGGAACACTTGGGCACTACTGGAAGAGCATCCATCCTCCGGGGCTGGTGGGTTTGACCATGTGCACCTCTATTTGGCATGTCCTCTCTCTTTACAATCCTCATTTTGGAGCATCACTTTTTTTTTTTTTTTTTTTCCCTCCCACTCCCAATATCAGCAGAGGGGCTGGAAAGAGCTATTTTTAGAGCTATTTTTAGGAGATGGTACATTGAGGCTCTGTTCATCTTGACTGGGTCTCTTTGAAAATGGCAAGGTTGGATAATCAAACACATTACACAGACTTTCCACAGAGGCTGCTTTGCAAACGAGCCTCCCACCATTCAGATACCCAGGCACCAATATTTCAAAGAAGAGCTTTTGATGCTGCCCTGGTTTGTCTCAGCATGGTGACCTCACTAGCATTTATATAGAGTGCCTTGGAGAACAAGCAGATTAAAGGAGCTGACTTTAAGTATGTAAAATAAAACAATTAGTCATCAACAAGCTACTAGAGGCTGCCACATTACACTCATCTTGAGTGGCAAGAGACCATGACCTGGCTTAGGCTGGCAAAGAAGATGGCAGTGCTGCCTGGTCAAATCGCCTGTGTGCGGGCAAAGCACACCCAGAGCAGCTCAAGTGAGAGCTTGCTGGTGTGATAACTGACACATCAAACTGGCTGGCACCAGGACAAGGACAGGAAGGGACAACAGTAGAGCAGTAGGAGAAAAATGTCAAGGGAGGAGCTGTGGCTGCAAGAGGCTCCATGATTCCTAGCAAACTAGGCAGGGGAGGCCAACCAGCCCAGTCTGGCCACTGCTGTCCTGTTAAAGTCTCCAAAAGAAGGGGGCAAAGGGGACACACCCAAACAACCTCTTGATAATGGTCCATCACTCATGCTGAGTTTCAGACTCAGCATGTCCAGGACTGGCTGAAGGCCTCCCAGGCCATAGTTCTGTCCAGGACCATGTTCAGTACCATCAGCTGGTGGGTTCATTAGTGTGGCTGTAACCCAAGGCTCTGGCCTCAGCAGTGCTGGAGCAGTTGGAGAGGGCTGGGGGGGGGGGGGGTGGGGTGGTGGTGTATAGATAATAACCAGCAGTGCCCATATGCCTTCCCATAGAGCCCTGCCCAGATTGATCACTGACAGGAAAAGCAGCTATGCTGCTGGCATCAACCTGCCAGTGCTGCCCTCAGTGCTCAACCCACCTAAACCCTGACCAGTGAGTTAAGAGAGAAGCTGCCAGCAGGAGGCTGCCCAGCCTGGGCTCTGCTGGTCTGCCCAGGACTGAGGGAAGCAAAGAGTTATAGAAGAAAAGCAGGGAATTACCGAGCAAAAGGGTTTTTAAAATCATTTCACTTTAAACAAAACTGAGGCATTACCATAAAGTAAATGGCCACACCTTGCTACTTAGCTTTGTTGACAAGACCAGCTTTTCCTTGGCTGTTCAAATCTAAAAAGTTCTGGGTACCTAACTCACTCTTTTAAGCTTATTTTCGAACTCCAGCCAAAAATCACTTTCTGATTCACCACTTTCTCAGGCATAGTATTATTCAGAGAAAGCCTGCAGGCTGGTACTGTGCTGTACAAAGTGCATAAGCACAAGTTTAATTACTCTGTGGACAAGAGATGTGATTAATTGTATGCTTTAAGTTAAGCATGTGCTTAAGCATGGTACTGACCTGGAGTTTTAAGTAGATTTAAGGTGTTCTGGTGCTCTCAAATTACCAGTTCTTTGAGGTCAAATAAGTGGAAAGAATATAAGAATACTCCTGTGCTCACACACTCCAAAGAATTAATTAAAGGTCCAGTTTCTGACTTCTCAAAAAATTACAAATTTGGACTTATTCTCCCCATTTTTGCACCAATACTGATTATGAGCATTGCAATACTATGTATATGGTCAGAATGTACTAGCATTAAAACATGAGCTAATTATTCTTATTTACAAGCTTTTAAAAAGCATTTGGCTTACATTTTTACTTTGCCTGGATAGTGCTTCAGGTAAGAACTTAGATTCATTTCATTTGCACACTTTGTGGATTAGTTCCCTTATGTCTGAGCAGCGTACAAAGTCCAAAAAAAATTATGGAGCATATAATTAAAATATTGCCCCTACTAGCAGTAGACTCATCACATGGAAGAAGTCAAGCATAAAATGTGCATCAGCTATGGGTGGTCACATTAATCCACATTTCATTAGCCACAGCTTACATGATCCTGGGGACTTTTTTCATCTTTCCAGCAAAGGCTTATTCCTAGTTCGTAATAATTTAGGAAGGTCAAATTGTGTCCATTCCCCGGGGAGGAGCAAGTAGAGAAGACTGGGACCTGAAAGCTCCACTTCTTTTTTTTTTTTGAAGACACAACTGCCCCTTTTGTGGTGCCTGGGGAGTCTGGATGGACTGGACAGAACCACTCCTCAAGGCAGGCGTGTGACCCGTGTGCAGTGCCAGCATCCCAAGGGCAGGGAACACCCACGCCCAGCTACACCCACCAGCAGTGACATTTCATACGGACAAGCCAAGAGACATCCACTAGAGCAAAGCATATGCAAATCAATTTTCAACAAGTGAGGGAGAGCACAGAGGGTTTGGTTACAAGCGAGGAGGCACGTGCCTCTGAAGGGAGCCTTCTTGGAGGAAGTAAACAGATACAATAATCGATAAGTGTTTTGGCTTTGCCTCATCACTAATCCCATCACATGCTGTTCCTTGTCAACGCATTCATGAAAAGCGTCTATTTTGGATACTAAGGCACAACAGAGATGAGAAAAAACCCCACAGCTCCCAGAGAGAATGGCTGAGCCCAGGTGCACTCACTCCTCTTGAAGCACTAATACATTGACCTCAAGCTTTTAAACTGCATTGGTCTCTGCTTAAGATGTTGGTCTTTTGTTCTAAGTTTAAGCTTTTTTTTTTTTTTTTGTACTAAATGCAATAAAATCTTTCACAGAAAATGAAGTTTACACTACTAGGGATTCCAGACTTATTGCTGAAGGTGTGGGAGAATTTACATGACTTTTCCCTCTCATATTAGCATTACTTGTTACAGGTAACTCTGAAATGTTTCTTTCAAAGGGAGCAGATTGTCAGGTACAGGTTCATACCCACTGGTTACTGTGAAGAATGTCCACTTGTATGTCCCCTGGTTTTAGGGTCCATCTCTATATATACAGAAGCTCCTTACAGCAGCAAGTCACAGGACAACCCTCCTCATTTGCTGAATGTCATTAATTAAACTAGACAGGATTTGGCAACATGAAGCTGAGCTAGGTTTCCTTAAAATTGCTAATAGTTTAGAGCCATAAGAATAGGTTTCTTTAACCCAATTCACTTGCCACAGAGATTGAAAGAAAGTCACAGCAACATAACAGCTGGATGCTGCAGGCACATATTGGTGCTGTTGCCTGCGGGTGTTCAGTGCCCAACCACCAGTCCCCTGTTACAGGGGGAGCTTCTCATCTACAAGTTTTAGACCTCTCATACCAAAGCCATTAAGCAAATCTAAGAAATAACTGAAACACATGGTTAAAAACCTTTCCATTTGCAGCAGTTGCTGGAGAGCCTTCAGATCTGTGACTCAAAACTGATTGTACAAACTTCCTGATTAGTGGGGTAAGAGCTGTCTCCCAGCCTCAAATATTAACTCACCCAGTAAGACACCCTGACCCTGGAGCCATTGCTCCCTTTTGTCTTCCTTAAGGGGAAGTCCAGATCAAGAAGCCACTGTTTAGACTGATGAAGTTAACTGAACTCCATATTGAGTGAATTAGGAGTCATTTTGCCAGATACTTCTAATGAGATACTTCAGTGAGAATGAGATGCTATCAGTTAATGCTCTACAAGTGTCCAGGTTCATGACTGCCCTTCAGTACTGCATGGGACACAAGAAATGCTGGGCAAAAGGGGAAATTCTATCCTTTTAAAAATATTTTTAATGAACAAGAGGCTTCTGGATGTCAGGTAATAGCTCAGCAGCACTGCTTGCATTCAAAGCCTTGCCTGGAATAATGAAGTAACAGCAAATTTCATTAAAAGTAAAATTCTTGGTTCCTGTGGAAATCATTGAGGTGGAAGACTATTTCTGGAGGCTGTATTAGGATGTACTACATTTCTTTCACCTGGATTCCAGGTGTGAATTTATTCAAGCAGGACAGGAGACGAGAGGAAGAACTTAGCCTGGTGAGTGATTCTGTTCACCTCCTGTGCACTTCACAGGCCACAGGCAAGAGATGCACAGGTAGCACAAGATCCTGACCACAGGTTTTAAAGAAATCCTTATGTTTGCAGCCCATCAGATCAGAGCTTCAGGGGTTATAATCCCATCTACACCACCCTACAGCACAGATCATACAACAGGCTTTGCCACAGGCTTTGCAACAGCCTTATTAGATGTATTTTTAAGCACTGAAAGCCTGCTTGCTGCCTGCAAACAATTGACTGTAATCTGGCATTAATGTAACACTGATAGCTGACCAGTTATAGAATATTTCTGTTTGGAAAACACACTTCAAAGTTATAGAAGGTTTGAAAGTATCAGAATTTCCCAACAGTTCTGAGCATAGTGCTATAAAATGATAGTGTGCTCGTGACTGTTTGTCTGAAAACATTACCCACCACCAAAATTAGAGCACAGGAGAAATTCTGGGCTGGTGCAGATCAGGAGATCTCTGCTGGCTTACGGGAGATGTTTTATTTAGCACTGGGCACACCTGCTGTTTCTTTGTAAAGCTGTAAATTCATTCTGTGATGTAGCCACATCTACAAGCCAAATTTATGTATTTTAAGACAAAACTACTATCAAATGTTTTGAAATTAAATTGCAGCTTATGTTCTTTTTGAAAGCCTACCCTTAAAAGTATAAAGACGTCCAAAACTTTGTGTAACTAGGAGTACATTACACCTTAAACTGGCTTATAAGCATTTTCCTTACTCTGGATTTATTGCATTTTTATTTAGGGCATGTGAAACAACTCACTATGTAAGTGCAGTTACTCACATGGGGCTGGGCTGCAGGGCAGAAAGAGTTCACTCTGATGGAAATTCTAAAGTGAGAAACTTATTGCTATGTTTGCAAAGAAACACTCAGGAAAAAAAAAAAAATTTCATTGTTTCTCCCTGCCCTTGATGGCCATTGATATAGAAACTAAATGAAGCTCTGTAAGGGGGCTGGAGGTAGCATTATTTTTAAAGGCTGACTGCACACAGCCCCTCCGACTGTAGAGAGCATTAATACCATAAATATGTGTGAATGTTCTCATTCAGGCTGTAATTTATTCCCCAAGGAGATGCAAAATTAGCTCAAATAAGCTGCTAGAGAACCAAACTCTTCCAATGAAATGAGTGCAGTATGTGAATCCTGGAGCTAAATTTAGCCTGGGATTTGGGGTAAAGCAATTCTAATCTCAGAGTAGCACTTTGAGTTGCAGTAACAAACACTGTGCAAAGATTTGGGGAAGTTCTGCTCCTTTGTTACAATCTATTGTGCATGACATTACAGGAGCTCTTTACTGACTTAGATTTAAGAAACTCAGCTTAAGTTACTCAGTTGAATTTTATTGTTCAGTGAATTTGTTTAACACCCCACCCTCCTTCATTTAGGTTGTTTCTAAGATGTGGATTCTGTCTGGTTTTGGGGTGTGTACAGCAGTAGACATTCTTAATGTATTAAAGCTTGATGTACAATACCATTAACTGTAATGCTGAATAATCCACAAGATGGAAAAAAATGGATACTGTAAATATCTGATTAGAGTTTTTTTCCAAATGACTTTTTTTTTTTTGTGTTGTGGTCCAAGGTAAATTAAAATGGGTGAGCTCATTTATGATTAAGCACCTTTCTGTTTCTTGTTCTGTACAACTGTTATTTGCATGGGAATGTTTTCCTTCTCCAGAAATATTTCCTTCAAAATTAACAGATGAAGTTACAATTATACAAGATATCTCTGTAGTTAAAGCATATTTTTTAGTAAGAAATAGTTCAAACGCAACTGAGACTTCCAGTCTTTTATAGTATACAAGTGTAAAATACACCCATAAGGAAACCTTTATCTTTCTTTAAAAAATCAAAATAGCATTTACAGTTTTAAATCAAGCATATTTTAACTGAACTACATTCAAATTCTTTATGAAACAATCTCTCATGTCACACAAGATTTTTCATGCACATTCTGGCTCCAAAGCTCCAAATCAGTTTGCCACAACTTGTTTCACTGGAATTCATCAAAAGACTAAAAAGCCAAGTGCCAAGGAGCCAAGTTCTGGCTGCAGCAGAAACTGTCCAACAAATCCCAGCAGCCTGAAAAACCCCAGTTCTCAGAATCAGCTGATGCTTTAAACAAGAGATCATAATCAAAATTATGATTCCTGACAAAGTCTCAATATTTCACTCTATAAATTCCTAATTCATTTTCCAGCCATTTGTAGGTTACTGCTGGCTCCACCCTCTCAAATATCAGCAATTGCTGCTGCTCTTAAAAAAAATTCCACTTTGGGGAAATGTGATATTATTCCAGATGTTTCAGTCTACAGCAGTTCTGCCTAACCCAACCTGATCATCGCTCTGTAATGCAGCTGAGCCTTGAATGGCTTCTGGAATTTATTCCTAAACTACTGCACTTGCATGTTTGAATTTAACCCTACCAACAGTCATATACTCAAAAGCCCTGTTCTTTGTAACAACAGAGCCAGCCAGCCAACAAACCCAAAGAGTTTTTTTCCAAAAGCATAAAACCATGACTAATTTTAGCAGGCCTTTGGGCCACTGTAGATTAGTTCCTATAGCCTGCTGATTGAATTAAAATGTTTCAATATAAATTAAATTGAGTTCCTCACCAGACTTTAAAAGTCAGCATGCAGAGGGATTTTGTTGAATCATATCTGCTTTCAAATCTTATAGTCGGAGGAAATTCCATACTTGGAATGGGAAAAGAAATAAAAAGTGAAGTGCATTTACAGAGATTCAAACCAGTTGCGAGAATTGGAATGTCACTATTTTCTTTCATCAGAGTTCACCAGGAAAAGGATGGGAAGAGATCCTGCCCTGCCTCCAGCCATCCAGGACTGACCCTTTCAGCAGACTGGACAGTTCACGTGATGTTTGCTCCTCAGAATTCTACACAGAGGAGGGGGCATTACTCCATGGGCTGAAATCTGCCTGCCACTGGCCAAGCTCTGCACAGTAACTGCCTGAGCAGGACTCCAAAGCCTTGGACAGGTGGGGTGCTTTGAAATTAAAATAATAATAACGAATTGTAACTCTATTGGACATGATCTAAGAGTCCTAACTCCAGTCCAGGACCTATAAATGATATCACTAACAAATCTGTATTGGTAAAATACTGAAATCCTCCAAATGTGGGCACATCATCCACCCACGTGGATATCAGAGACACTGTGAAGGACCTTCTCCCAAAGGACACAAAGAACAAGGGCTTATTGCCTGCTGCCATAGAAGGGAAAACCCAACAGCCTAAGCCTCATAAACTGACAGGCCACCAAGAGCTAAATAAAATTCAGGAAGTCTATCCAAAGTCAAATCTACCAAGAGATGTCTTGGAAATATTTTGATTCTTCAGTGCTAAAGAAATGCGTCATGAATCCAAAGCCCATGAGCTGAGAAGGGGAAGCTGTGCCCAGACCAGCACTGCCCTGGCTCATTTTCACTCAGCAGCCACATGATTTCTTTTCCACACTGCTGCTGGCTCACACCAAGGTTCATGCATATGCCCAGGCTGGTGATGGGATTTGAAAGAGGAATTCTGCCCTCAGCAAGGAAGAGTTTCAGTACCCCGGCAATCATACACTCCCCTCTTTGGGATCTGAGCAGTACCACCACATAGACCCTCCTTCTTCTCACTCACTCCCCCAGAGCAATCAAGCCCAAGAGAAAGGATTGCAATCCAAGAAAGGATTGCACTGGCAAAAGGAGACAGCAAAGTGCTTTGGGAAAGTCACACAGGTGCCACCAATTTACCTTTGACAGGGATGTCACTGCACTGTGGAAAGGAGCCAAAGCCTCAGGTGTGTCCCCACCTGTGAGCCAGCACCAGACATCCTGCAACCTCTTCCAGGCTCTCCTCCCCTCTTCCCCTCCCTCTGGGACCTGGCACTTTCAGACCTCAAGAAGGGAAGTGATGAAGTCAGCAGGAGCTGGAAGGATTTTCTCAAGCAGACCAGCAGTGGGAACAGAGAAGCACATTCCCTTCCCCGTCTGGTCTGCCTCTGTGTGCTGAAGAGCTGGCCTGGAGCAGGAGCTGGCATGGAGCACAGCCTGAGCAGAGCGTTTGCCATCTGCAGATGGAGCCAAGAGCAGAGGGAAAAGTGTCTGCAAGCTGGGCCCACACTCACTGCTCCACTCCTGTGAGGTTCAGTCCTCTCTAAGGGTGCAAGGCTCTAACACAACCACGTCCAGGATTCTGTGAAAGGTCTGTACTGAACAACAGAGCAGATCCCAGGCACGATCTAACTCCAACCTGCCTCTGATTACATGATTTGTAATGCAGACACCACAGGCTTGCTCTGCTCTGGGCCCTCCTGCAACTTAAAATACAGCCCTGGCTTGAAGATCTCTATTTGCAAACATAGAGGAACAGTGGTTCTTAAATTCAGGCAAACATTTGACTTCACTCTGGGCAATTCAAAGATATCCTGCATGAACTCCACCCTTCTGCCTGACAACTCAAACCTTAACGCCTAGATAGTTTTCTTTCAGGCCTTATCACAGATAAAATATGGCACTTTTTTTTTTTTTTTTTTTCTGAAGGAGTAAAACCTGCCAAATATTTACCAACTCTTTCAGAAGGCTGAAAATGTCACCCCTACAGTGTAATAAACTTCCCCGGAAAGGCCCTGATAAATAGAAAGCCTTGCTGTACTGCCCAAAACTAGTTTAGTGTGGCCTAAGTATTGCCAAGTCTGACTGACAAAGAAAGCATATTTGTACACACAGAAAGATTAGCAAGAGAGGCACCAAGTTTATAAGTGAAAATAAAACAAAGCCCCATTATTAACTGGGGAGGGGGGAATAATTGAATCTGCATCCCAGAGTGCACAGAACACTGTGAAAGCCTCAGAGCTAAAACAATAATTTAAGAACTTGTCCACAACTTGCAGCAGAAATTTGAACCATCTTCTTTAGTATTTGGAAAGTGCTAAACCATGGTCTACCCCCAACCTAGCCTTCAGAGCAATATTACTTAAAAATAAAATATTTTTACTTGGTAATTTGACCCACAAGAAGTCATTTGGGGCATGAGGGAATGTTCCCTTCCAGCCTGAACTTTAATTCAGAGAGAATATTTAAACTCCACAGTGTAAACCAGATGCTGAGAAGTATATCTGCATTGTACTGTATGTTCTTTGGGGCACAGACAGAAGTTGGAAAGTGCCTGTCAGTGCAGTGTGTGTGGCTAAGATCTAAATAATCCTAATAATGTAGATGAATGGAGAAAAACCCACATTCCTAGTACTAGCCAGTCTGTCAACAGAGTTCTCGCAGCTATAGACAACTATATCCACACTGGCACAACAGATTAATATTACATAAAAAAATGTGTCCTTTCACCTTGGCAAATGCTATTAGGAAAAAAAAAATCTAAAAGTGACTAGGGAGTTGGAAGCTCAAAGGTACACATTTAACAAGCCTTGGTGACCATAAAATGCTGAGCACTCACTCTCTACAGAAGCCAGGTTTCCACTGAATCTTGACTGATGCACTCAAATGAAAAGGTAGGAACTCAAATTATGCTGCATAGTGTTCCAATAGGTTTCAGAGGGACAAAACTTGCCAGAGCTACTTAAAGGCAGGAAGAAACCAATTTTTGCTCGAAAAAAAAAAAAAGAATCCAGATTATGTTAAATCTGACAAAAGCTAATCTCAGCTGTTTACCCAGTTTAACAAGGAACAGCACAGTTAAGAAACTCTCGTATGAAAGGGAAAACTTCACTTTTTTGCCAGAGATGCCTAACAAGTTGCACAAGTTGGAAGGAGCGGGCTGAGGAGGGACAGGAATCTGGTCCCTGTCGCCCTTTCACACCATCAGGTTTTAATGTTAATGATACGGCTCCGCGTGCCGAAAGCAGTTTTACAATATGCTCGTCTTCTTGTAGCTCCAACTTGTTCTAGGGCGGATGATTAGAATCAGGTTTCTGTGATTTCACTGCAGATTAATGTCGTTATGGGCTACAGATCTGCAGGGAGAGGAGGGCTGCAAACAGGCCAGCAGAGTAGGCTCCAAGAGGTTCTCTCCCAAACAGGTAACAGTATCTTTGCATTTACTCTTTACTTAGATGTAGTTTTCCTTTTTGTGACCACTAGACTGACTTCTTTGGAAAAACGAAGGTATAGGGAAGAGAAACGTGCAAAAAGTTTTCCTTGAAATTTTAGTTTCAAAGAAAGCTCCCAACTCCAGAATATGTCCATGAAGAGAACAGGCCCAAGTAAGACCTGACTGCATCCACTGTCCCCATGTCAAAAGAAGCACCTGAGGGACCACACATAGGAGATAATTCTGATCTGTCAAGGTCTGTATGTCCTGACGTGTGTCAGAGCAATAGCTATTAATACGCATGTTAGTGTGCTGCACACAAGTGTTTTGATATAAAGGGCTGAAGGAGAAAAAAAAAAACACATAGGTCTGTAACAGCATCTGTAAAATTTCTCCTAATTTCAAAAGAAATAAAATTGTTATTTTTCATGGGTAATGGCTACAGAAAATTGTGCTGAAAACAGCGTTTGTTCATAAAAAATTCATGGGAACAGAGAATAAAAGTTGTGTGAGTCTGTGTACACACATACAGAATGTAGACTCCTGCAATGCTACATCAGCAAGAAAATTAAATTCTAAGTGGCTCAAAAAAACACACAGGAAGATTTTAATTTTTCCATTTGCTTTTACAAATCTTAGCCATGAGAATACTGTTGCCACTTGGACTTTTTCTTTACTGAAGGTCAATGTCATTGACTTTTCACAAGAGGGAAGTAAAAACCATCTCTACATAAATAAAAAAATTATGAGGACCCTCAAAATAATTCTAAGAACTTAAAATGTAATGTAACATAACACAGAAGGGCGCGGAAGTTATAAATACGATGCTATATAAGCCAGGAGTAATATACACACCCTGACTTGTATATACACTGTGCCCAAAGAAGGACAAACCAGTGTCTGCAGACATGCAGTGTGCCGAATTGAAATATGACAAATAATAAGGAAATCCGGAATGCTGGGTGGTAAAAACGCTTACGTGAGTAAGAGAATTCCCGGGAACCAGACCGTTCCTTATGGATCCGACTAGATACATTAAAAACAAAAAAAAAAACCAAAAAGCAACAAAAACCCCAAACAAACAAAAGAGAAAACAGATATGTCTTTTGAAAGTGAAAGCGGAGGGAAGGATGCACATGGTCCCGCGGGAGCGAAACCGAGCGCTCGCTCCGCGCCAAGGCAGGGCCGGGCACAGCCGGTCCGGGCCGCCGCGAAGCCGAGGGGATGGCCGCCAGCACCGGCAGGACGCGCACGTTTCAGGCCTTTTCCGAGGCAGAAGAATACAAAATGCACTTACGGTTCGCGGAGAACCAACTCCGTCCTCTGTCCACGGCGAGCAGGGGCATCCTCCGGCCCCAGTGCTGGGCAAGCCGCGGTCCCTGAGGGCTGCCCGAGCACCCCCCGCCGTGCCCCCGACCCGACGCGCCTGGGCCGGGCCCCGCGTCCCGCCCGAGCGGCCCCGGGCAGCGCCAGCAGCGCTCCGTCTTCGCCCGCTGTGCGCCCGGTAGGTCCCGGGAGCCGAGAACTGGGACTTTGTAGGCCAGTTGAAGACACAAACCTCTCATCTCGCCCGCAAAGACCCAGCCCTCAGCTCGCCCATCAGGCGCAGCTCACCACTTCTCACCACTATCTTTAATTGAACCACTTTTTTCTGGCCGGTGCCACCGCCAGCGCAGAGCCCCCGCCCCAGGGCCATCGGGGACCTCGCTGGAGCGGGATCATTCCCCCGGCCGGGGGAGGCAGCGATCAGCGCCGCCCCCTCCCCGAACTTGCGAGCTGTCCCGGTCCCGGCTCCCGGAGCCAGCTCCGCACCTCGGGCCGGGCCCCGACGCCCATCGTGACTCGGCACCGCCGGTCCCGCTCCCGCTCCTGCGGGAACTTCGTGGGCAGAGAGGCGGGAGCGAAAACCAAACGGACAGAAAATCCCGAAGCTCTCCGTTACCTACTCTAAATGGGGGGAGCACAGGAAAGAGGCTGGCGAGCCCCCGCGACCGCCTCCCCACCCAGAGCCGCAGGTCCTCGGGAATCCGCACGGGAAGCGCTCGGGCTGAGCTACAGCCGAGCGGGGAGCAGCGGCGGGCAGGCGGCGGCGCTCCCCTCTCGCAGATGGGTATTTAAGCCGGTATTGATCACGGTGGGTTTTTTCCTACCCTTTCTCTTTGCCCTTGCAAAAGGCAAAAGTGAAAAAGAAAACAAACAAAAAACCGCGTTGCCACAAGGGACGTTGCAACATTTCTCTCGGCTTTTCAAACGCGGCATTTGCCCCAGCGAGATTGAAGTGTCCCGACACAAGAGCACCAGAGAAGTAGGGGAAAGAGGGGAAAAATACCAAAACCACCCAAAAGCAGAAGAAAAAACCCATTAATTTAAAAAAGCGAAAATCCAGCACCCAAAGCCATCAAACCGGAGAGAGACGAGCTGCTCCATGCAGCGTTGCGGTCCCGGGCGGCGGAGCTCCCGTCCGGTGCAGACACGCGTCCCTCAAAAGTTCGCTCCACGTGTTGCGGCCGCGTACCGGGAGGGTCGGCACGACCCGGCGCACCGGGGCCGTGCGGACTCGCTCCGCCAGTCCCGCGCCGTTTAAGGAAGCGGCCAGTCCCCACCCCTGCGCCGGGCAGCTCCCGGCGCACCCCGGCCCGGCGGCTCCGGCGACTCTCCCGGGCTTACCCTCCCCACTCGCTGCCCTCCGCGACGCCCTGCCGGCACGGCCGGCCCCGCACGGGGAAGGCGGTGGGTCCGCGGTCCGGAGCAGCCGCCGCGCCCCGCGCAGCCCCAGCTGCTCCCGCCCTTCTCCGCGCTCCTCCTGCCGGGGCACCTCCGCGGCCCCGCGCACCGAGGGGACGGCGCGCCCCCTGCCGCCCGCTCCCGGCGCTGCCAGGGCGAGGGTCGAGCCGGGTCCGCGGGGCCAAACCTTGCGAAGACCCCGGGATCGCCCGGCGGCGACACCCGCTCCGCACCTCGCACGCACTGAGGCTGACTGCAACCGGCATCTCCCTACGCTGCTCCCTGCATATCTCCCCGTACATCTCCCTGCACCGTTCTCCGCACATTTCCTTGCACATTCTCTGCACGCTCCCTGCGCACTCCTCGCACGTCTCTCTGCACAGTTTGTTCCCTGCACTGGCTCCCTACATGTCCAGCCTTCCCCTGCACACCTTGAAGTGTGGACACCTTGTCTGTATCACAAATATGTCAGAAGACATACTCTACCCTTCCATGTGTGCCAAGTCTCTTCATTGACACGTCCAGTAAATCTGGGCGTGTACACATCCATGACCACCTGGGCACAAAGCACAGCTGTACTGTGCATAGATAGATTGTGTAGTTTCATTACAATACACTCAGTTGTAAATGTGTTTTAAGAAAATGCCACAAGGACCTGAAAAGTTTTTAGCTTCTTTTGAGATGACTTCTGTGCTCATGCATTATGTAATTGTGTGCTCATGTGTGACATAATTATGTGCTCATGCATGAGGTAATTGTGTGTTCATGCATGAAATAATTGTGTGCTCATGCATGAGGTAATTTTGTTCATGCGTGACATTATTGTGCCTTATGCATGTGGTAACTTTGTGTTCATGCATTATATAATTGTGTGCTCATGCATGAAAAAAATCAAAGCTAACAACCAGAGGCCTCATCTTTTAAATCTTTGGGTTTAGCACCCAATGCACCTTTCTGTCACCTACACCTCATTTTTTTTCCTGTGCCTATACTGAAGACAAGGCAGCCCTGTGTATGCATCATTATGGATGTCAGAAGTAACTCTACCTGGCCTGCATGGATAGAATGCCAGAGAGGGAACTTGAACTGGTCTGCTACGGGACTGCTTTCAATCAACACTGTGAAGCCATCCTCTACACAGAAGAATGTCTACTTTGGCTGGAAGTCTGATGAATATGTTGAGCCAAGGAACATGTTGTTTAAAACTGATAGTAGAATGCAAAGTGAATCATGACAATGGGCAAAAAGGTTGAAAGAGGCACAGAGGTCTATGAGCCTTTTGAAAATAAGGCATTCTGGCAGAAGGTAGAGAAATGAAGAATTTTTTGACCATCTATCTGGAAGGGTTCTGCAGAGATTATGCCTAGAGAGTACAGTAGAAATTAAGACTTCCCCAAAAGGTGTAAAAGACACTAACCTTTTCTCTGGTGAAGGGAATTAGATGCTGTAGAAATCATTTGTGTTGAACAAGAAAAGGCCTAATCAGCTTTTAAGAAATAAGAGACTGCAACTCTTACAGGATGCAAGTTACATCCACCAACCTCATAATTTCTATTTGTTCTTTTTTTACTTTTTTTTTTTTTGCTTGGTCTCGACCATGTAGCTGCTCAAAACACCACAGAACAATTCTGAGAATTCACAGCAAAAAAAGTACCTATGTGCATAGAAGGAAGAGCATAAGCTAGGGAATGAAGTTCCTCCCTAACTGAGCCGATGGCACAATGCTTCTCTGATGTTCTGACCAACTGCTTAATTTGCTATTTTCAGCAGCCTCAAAACATGTTGCCTCTTGTCTTGACCTGCCCCCCCCAGTACTGATGTCAAGCTCCTCTTAGTTTTCATGAGAGCAGAGCACAACTTTCACACAATTTTGCCCAGCAGGAGCTATTTTGCAGGGAGCCTGATCCCACGGGACGGGCTCAGCTGCTGGCAACCCGTTCCCACTTCCAATGACACCCCTGGCAGCCCTGCAGTAGTAACAGGATAAGGCATATTTCAGGCAAGTCTTCACTTGGCAGGAGGTACTTCTGTACCTGAGAAGGTTAGGTCAGGTCAGACTTCATCTCCACTCACAAATACCTGCTGTCCGCCCTTCATGGTGTGCAGAATCCATGCACAGGGAATGCATGAGTATACCCCTGCCTAGATGGGAGCTAGGAAGAGGATTATCTCTGCATAGAGTTCAGATGTAATCACAAGCATATCAAGTTGTAAAGCATCACAACTTATACAATTCTAAAAATAAACATAACCAGTTTGTTTTTTTGCAGTCAAAAGGTTAATATATTAATAACATTTGACCAGCAATAGCCCAGAACAATAACTATGGAACAACAGATTCTGTCACTTCTGAACATTTTCACAAGATCCATGAACCAGATGGAGTAGCTTCTTTAGAGGTGTTCATGAAGTGGAAGCCAGGTGTGAAACCTCCGAAGTCAGGAGGGATCTTCTGTGGGTGGGAGAGTGCCTTGCCTGCTGCTGAATGGGACATGGACCCTGTGGAGGCTGCTTGGTCCAGTTGAATTATTAAATTCATTAATCTGAGTCTGTCTTTCACAATTCTGCCTGTGCTTATGCACTACCTTTCTCTGCCAAAAGATCTATTGATTTAACTCTTGTGTGTGGCACTAAGCAGCATGTGAGCAAGAACAGCTTGTAGCCTACAGCTTGGTGTTTTAGCATCTGACCTTGTTGAGAAAGAGGCCGGATTGTCAAAGACATTAAACTTGAACACAGTGTAATGATAGAAATAGTTGAAACTCACTGACGGCACAGGATGAAATTCACTGGTCTTTACCTGTGAATATGAATCCATGCCAGAGACTATGGTCAGATGTCTGTCTCTCTTTCTTTTTTAAATTTTTTCTTATCAGAACAGTAGGAATAGCAAGTTTGTGATTAAAAGTTCAGAAATGTGCCAATACGATGTACTGCAAGGAGCTGGCCTGACCCCATGTACCTGTGCAGGAACACCAAGCAGACAGGTTTGTTAAGGATGCACAGAAAACTGCAGTCCCTCCTCTGAGATCTCTACTAGAACCTGGTGGTTCACCTCAGAGCACCCATGTAACACCAGAGAGCTGCAGCCTCCAGTCACTGCTCGGACATGCTCTGGTTGTCATGCTCACTGGCCAAGGCTCTGCCTGTTCAAAGAACCTCTGGCAAATCATCCATACAAGAGGAATGCCCTACCAAAAATTAGGCCTTTGTATTTAAAGCATGTGTGCAAATATTGGAGAAAGGAAAAAATCACAGGACTAATGAGCTATGATTAAGCTCAGAAATAATGGTTTCCTGTTCAAACACAGAGCTCTGACTCTTCTTAGTAAAACTACCTCATCCCCAAATATGTCTATTAAAGACAATTACTGGGGGAGACAGATATGTGTAACCAGATGTGGAAATAATGGTCAGCACCATATGCAGTTTAAATTCTTTGGGTCTGAACAAGTTACACTAAAAAAAATTGTGTCTGCGTTTGTGCACTGTGGAGCAGCTGTCAATGGGGAAATCCCCTTAGCCCACTTTAATCCTACGTTCCACAATTCCCAGGGATTAAACAAATGCACTAACATTATTTACTGTAATGCTCCCTCCCTGGGGGGCTTCAGTTCATGAAATCCACTCCAGCATTTGCAAGTTCCAGTTGTGAAATAGGCTGTGCACATTCTATATTTGGTAGTTCACAAGTACTCTTTCAGTCGGGCCCAGAGTGATGAAAAGACAGGAGTCAGGTATTCAGCCCAAGCAAGTCTCGAAGGGACCAGGCTCAAGCTTGGTGCTCATTTCTCACTGTGCAGGTCTTGCACAGGCACTGAGGCATTGCAGTGACTGCTGAGAGAGGACAGTGGTCACAGGACTGTACAAGATGCTTTCCTAAAATTAAAGATGCTGACACAGTATGAGTCCTCCTATCCTTCTCTGGAAGTATGAAATGAGTCTTTAAACCCAGCTGCACCAGTAGAGCCTGACACACCTCATGCTTTCCTGTTCCTGTAATGAAATTTGTGTTCAAACTTGGGTATAATCCCTGTGAAATTAGTGACAGGGATTCCACTGATCCAGATGCATAATCCTCACAGTCCCAATCAGGCTGTGACAGTACAAACTGCACAACACCATCAAACTCTTGTAACCATCAGGGTTCAATTGATGGCCACAGTGCCCAGCAATAACACAGACAAAATTCAGGTTCCCAAGGACCCTCTGACATACTTGCAAGGCCAGCTGATTGCTCCATCTCTTGCTTAAGCTTCCTATCCAAGTTTATTACAGCTTCTTCAAAGCCAATAAACATTAATTCTCTATTAGGCTATCCTTGCCGTGAACTCATATACAGTTTAAATTCTTAAACTTGGGTGATCACTAGTTTGAAGCACCACTGCCACAAATGAGCTGATAAGGTAGATCCCCAGGGAGCACGCTCTGAGGCAGCCACTGCTCTTACTGCAGAACATGGTTAGGTTGGAACTGCTTAGGTTGGAATAGACCTTTCAGAGTCCAATATTATCCCAGCACTGTTAATTCCACCACTAAGCCATGTCCCTAAGCAACACATCTCTTGAATCCCTTCAGGGAGGGTGACTCAACCACTTCCTTGGGCAGCTCTTTCCAAGGCTTGGCTTCCTTTTAGTAAAGAAATTTTTCCAATCTAAGCTCTCCCTGGTGCAACCTGAGGCCATTTCCTCTTGTCCCATTGCTATATTAATCCAACACCGGACTCTGCTCCTATGGTACTGCATTTACAAACATATAATTTCACCAGCTCAAATATTTTTTTTTTCCAATTTACAGAAAGATCATCACAATAAAAGCTATACTTGTGTTACTGCTCTTCATCCTGCAACAGCTTGCTCACTGCAGTGAACTTCATCCAGTGGAAAAGGCAAGAGGGTACACAGATAAGGAGAACACTGCATACAAACCTTCCAGGCCTAGACTTTGATACTATTCTAAAAATTTTTTTCACATAGTTTACAGCCAGGAAAATGAGAAAGTACCTGAGAAGGAGTCAGGGAGAAGAGCAGGGCTTCTGTGAGCAGCAGGCCCTGTCTGCTGTGGTTAAACAGGCTTCGAAGAAGAGATTAGCAATCTCCCATCCATCCATCTTGCTCCTCCTTCCCTGCATAATTGCAGCTCATTTGAGACACACTGCCTGGAGTGTCAGCTGGCATTCTCTGGGCTCCCCAGAAGGAGTAGCTGCCATTCAGCAACACTTTTTAAATCTAAAATCTGCATCAGAGGTTCTCTTGGAAAGCTGAGCACTGCTCTGCACCACACAAGCATGGCAGCGAGGACTCCCACTCCTTCTCCTGGGTGCCCTCAGAGCTCATTCACAAAATCCTAAAGTCGTTCCCACTGGTACCCCTGGCTCCCAGAGGAGCAGCAATATTGCCATGCTGGGCCCTCCATCCATCCTGGTCAGATAGGAACACCCTGACCTGGCCATTAATATGTAATCACAAATGACAGTAGCAACCTCGGGGACCTGTGTAAGAGTTGCTACTCCTGTACCAATGCAAAAATACTACTGGGTTCCTCACAGGGGAACTTCACAACTGCTCCCCTCACACTTCTGGAGAAGGGGACACCAGTAACTCTGCCCCTTGAACACAGAATAAGGATTCTCACTCTGCCTTTTCTATAGTGCTATAAATAGACCTTTCAAGGGGAAAGAAAATAATTCTTATTTCTTATCTCACTGTCATTTTTAAAATCACTGAATTCTGCAGCATTCAATAGATTACTATTCACAAACACGTACCTGCTCCTCTGGCAGAGCAAATTGAGTAATTTCTGTTTCTGCTGGAGCCTTCGGCATGCAGACAAAAACATTTTTTATTCATCAGTGGTAAAAGGCTACAGCCATTTGACTTTAAACACAGACGTGCTTCTGGGCTCTCTTCCAGGAAGTCTGTGTCACCCAGGCTTTAGATCAATATGTTTGTCTGCAAAGTCACCCTTTTAATCTACAATTTTTCATTTTGACACAAGAAATGCCTTTTGGTCAAACTTCACCAGTCCATTAAATTCCAGGCATGATAGAAATGGGAATCACATTGCTGTAGCCATGAGAAGATTTGCACAGTTTGGGGGTTATTTACTCACAGGTTAATTTACTCTGCCATATATTTGGGACTCAGATAATGCTACAAATACTGTTCTCCTGCCTCATCTGGGCTCACTACCTCCTGCCCAGTTTGGGGTGGTCTCACTGTCACTGACAGGTTTGTAAAACACTTTGTATGTTTAGTTGTTCAACCTGCAGGAAATGTTGTGGTGGTTTTGGACTGCGGAGATTGAGTCCCGTTGTTCATCTCACAAAGAGGGGTCTGGGCTGCTGGGACAGCCCCCCATAATGGGAGAGGAACTGTGCCTAGCTCATGGCTCAGCTAGCTCAGCCTGGTCACCTCGGCACACCACACTCTGTTTGCACAACTCAGCACAGGCCTTTTCTTCCCAAGGTCAAGGTTTAAGGGCTTGACTGACTGTTTTTTTTTTTTTTCCCCTCCCCCCCCCCCCCCCCCCCCTTTTTTTTTTTTAATTTTTTAATGTGCCAGCCATCCCATGGAAGGATAACCCAAATAGCAGGAGAGATGGGAAACCAATCCAACACATAATTAATGGGAGAAGCGGATCTTCCCAGTTTTTGGAACAATCCCCCTCCCTGGCTTAACACAGCAAGGTCCGAGCAAGGCTTTCAAATGATCTCACTGCTATTTCTGACCCAGACACAGCTCCTGCTGGTTTTTGGTTGCTGAAGTTTGACACAAGGGAGGATGCGACTCATGAGAGTTGGAAAGGGCTGAAAATGTTATTAGAATCCAAACAAAACCCATTATTTTTAGTCCCCATTCACATCGTACCTTTCAAAAGCAAACATTTTCTGTCAGCCTCCCAAAAATACATAAAACGCATAATTCAGAATTACTGCTAAAATTGAAAATTTATAAGAAATACCGTTAAAATATTAATTAAATAATAAATTTTATAAATGTCTTATTTTATAAAAATATTAAATATTAATTTTTACACTTATTTTAAAGCAGTCACAAAAATGTTTGGATTGTGAATAACTGGTTTGTCAAGTCACAGAGGTCAGGGAATTCTGCATTTAAATATGGCTAAGATCATCACCAGTAACACATCTTTTAATTACATTAATTGTAGCGTGTTCTTATTAGATAATTAAAAGGGAGCTCATTTTAATCCTCATTTAATAGCTCCTCATTTCGTAGAGGTGTTATATTCAGAGGGAGGCAGCTCAGTATTTTCTGGAAAAAAATCAAAGATCTTAAAGCAACTCAAAAGGGACAACTAAAAATTTTTGTTTTCAGTCAGGACTTGTGACAAAAATAAACAACTCTTTCCTCAACCCACCGAAAACCCCAAGCCAAACCCATCTCCAGCACAGCTATGATCAGATCATAAATGCCTTGATTAAAGTTCATTGGCTGGCACTTCAGGACCTTAGCTACTAATTAAAGCCAAAATCAAATTTATTGCCTGAGTGAGTAAGAAGAGGGGTAGGAATCTGGGAGGTGAGCAAACACATGACCTGCTCAACACACCCCTGCCCTGAAGACAACAAGGGCAGGATGGCACACACAGAACTGCGTGTTCTTGAACAGAAGGGATCCATCGTGTCATTGTTCCAGAAATGAAGATGTGCAACAGCAATCCTGGGACAAGGCTTCCCTGTGGACCTCTCCCTGAGAATTCAGCACGGAGCCTGTGAAGGACAGATACCTGGGAGCTAGAAGGGAATATTCCAGTTCTGCAGAGACTGAAGTTAAGCAACCGGTGAGCTGCTTGGATGTGTTATGGCCACAGAGAACAGCAATGCCAGAGCTTTATTAAAATACCTGGTTCACAGTCCTGGGTTCGTGGCACACGTTTGGGCAGGACCTGACTACTCGAATTTACAGGATGGGAAACCTGCTTCAGGGAGAAACTCAGTTTCACAACTGGTTTCAACCAGAAACAAACCCACAGAATTCTGAAAATCTCTGTAAAAGCTGCAAGATCACTTTTGAACCAGTAGAAACATTTTGGTTTGACATTCCGCTGTGAAACAATGTAGGGGGAAAAAAATAAATCAAAATAGGGTGTTTCAAAGCTGGAACTTTCATCCTCAAAAGCCTCCAACAAAGGTGATGGGATTTTGACAGCACTCTATTTTGCAAGTAAAATAGTGTCTGCATTTTTCTAAACAAGTTCTAAACTGAATTTCTTGTTTTTATATCAAAACATACTATGGCTTGTTTTGTGGCTTGCTAATAACATCCTGCACAACTATTTTGTACAAACTTCCCCAAACACCTCACGTACCCACACTTCCAGCCCCTGCTGAGAAAGGCAAATAGCCTCCTGCCCAGTCAGGTCCAGGCCAAGTGTGGCAAAGGAAAAAGCAGAACTAGCTTTTTCTTAAGCATCAAAGGAAGCAGCAAGTTGTTTGGCAGAGGCTCCTCTGCTCTGCCCAGATATCTGGCTCTTGCTGATTTGGCAATACAATGACTCTACTCTTTACATATTTTAAGCTGTCTGAAAGCAGCAATAACCAAAGTGATGTTACACAGAAGCAGCAGAAATGTCCTCACACAAGTGGCATGCTTTGCACAGACTGACTGATCAAGAACCAAGCAATTAGGGTAAATTTGGGTGTAAATGGAACAATCTCACAGAAAGGGTGGTCAGACATTGGAACAGGCTGCCCTGAAAAGCGGTAAGGGTATCTCATTTTCATCTCTGAAAGGGTTAAAAGATGTGGATGTGGCAGTTGAGGACTTGGCTTAGCAGTGAACATGGCAGCCCTGGGTTAATGGCTGGACTCGATGATCTTACAGGGCTTGTCCAACTTTACCAATTGTATGATTTTAACTGCACTAAGCACTAGCTTATTCCAGGATTTTACTTGTTTATCTGTGAGAAGTACATCAAACCTAGCACCTACAGAGAACGCATCAGCAAGAAGATTCCTCACACCCGAGCGCACCCAAAACTTCCCCGGCAGCATCAGAGCGCAAACACCCGCTTTGTTTTAGCTGTGATTCACCCACTTCAGGACACGGGGCCTGAGGCAAAACGCAGAGAAGTGTCCTCTGCAAGGGGGTTTCTAGATCCGGGGTGCGGCGGTGGCCGCGGCTCCAGGGGATGCTCACCACGGGCACATTACCCGCACTACCACCCACGGGCTCCCAACCCGTTGTGCGGCACAGACACGCAGGAACTGGGGACACCCGGCCTGCCGCACGGCGGAACTTCCCCCCGGGATCCGCAGCTTCCTCGAGAGGCTTCGGGGCTGGATCTCCGACACTGACAGCAAAAAATGATCCGCAAACGAGGCGGCGTCCGCGGCCTCCCCGCAGCGGGGCTGCCCACGCACCACGCTGCCTCGGCAGGCACGGACGGGGTTCGAACCCGCGATCTTCGGTTTACGAGACCGACGCCTTACCACTTGGCCACCGCGCCCGACGGGCTGGCTGCACCCGCGCGCCGCCAGTGGAAGGCAGCGATGGGCGCGGGCGGGCCGGGCGGAGGCGGGAGGGGGCCGGGAGGGGACAGAACGGGCCGGGACGGACAGGCTGGCCCGGGGCGGGACGGAACGAGGCGGGGCAGGGCGGCTGCGCCGTGTGCGGGCTCCCGCGGGCACGTGCAGACGCGGGGCGGAGCGCCGGGAACGGGAGCGCGGGTGGGCCCTGCCCCGCCTGCAGAGCTCGGCATCCCCGAGTCCCTGTAGCGGAGCTCCTCGGAAAGCCCTTCCCGCTGCCGCCACCCCCGCCGTGTCCTCGATGTCCCTGAGCGCCGCTGCTCCGGCACCGCGGAATCCCCGTTGAAGCTTTGCTTTCTTTCCTCCCGGTGTTTCTCACGGCAGAGGAACGCGGTGCATCACTGCGAAATCACAGGGCTGCCTCAGGAAACAAAACAACCGCTGTTCGGAACTCGGAAAGTTCTGGCAAGCTCACACCTCCAGCGCTATCGCTCGGCAATACTCCGGCACCTGCTCCCGGTTTGGGACCGGGAGGATCCCCCGGGTCAGGAGCCAGCCCTGCTCGCTCACACCGAGCGGCACATCTCCCGGGGCACGACACACCGGGGAATGGCTGGGACTGTCCCGGCACCGCCACCCGCTGCCTCCTGTCTCCCTGAGAGCCAAACAGCAGCGTTTCCACCCCTTCCCATGGCACAGTATCAGGCAGTCTATGTTTCCTGATAATCAAACTGAATTTTCTAATTTATTTTACTTTTTACTTCAAATCCATTATGTTCTGTTTACATAGTCAAATCATAGTAGCAGAAATCATAAATACAATACTGCATTATTAATACTTCCTCCTTTGGGTTTCCAGCTACCAAATAATTTAGTCTTATGGCTAACACTTGGTAAAACCCAAGAAATGAATCATCTCTCATTTTTATCATCACTAGCTGTAGGGCAGGAGGGAAGAATTTGAAGGTTGTGATTTTGAACTATTATTTAGCTTTGCATTGAAATTCTTCATCCTGGTTTCTAGTTTTGAACCAATGTTGGGAAGAGGAAAATAACTGGTATTTTTTTGACTTACATACTCCTCTTGAAAACTACAAGCCAAACCAAATAAACAAAAAACCCACAAACAAAGAAACAAAAAAAAGCCAGACACAGTTAGAACCAATCTCACATAGTAGAATCACTATTTTTACTTTATGCTATGAATTTGTAACCAGGCTCCACTCTCTGCTGAATCAGATTTGAGTTACACAACCCTTATTACAGGGATGCATCAAGGAGTTCACAATGTACTCCTTGCTCAAATAAACCGGCCACGTGAGGCCTTATCAACTCATTCCAAAGAGAAACAATTGCTTTCCTGCAGGTCACATTTTTAGGTCTTCACATAAATACTGCACCGAAAATATCCAAAAAAGTAAGGTTTACTTTTTGAGGCTACAGTCATTTGGAAAGTCAGCATCCCAATGATATTCAGAATTTGAAAACAGCAGGATGGCAGGAGCTGCTGGGCTTACAGAACTCACAGATGTTTTTCAGCCATGTCCTGCACCCTCTGGCCCTGGACTTAGCATTTCAGGCAGTGAGTGTTGAATCACATCCCTGTGCACAGGGCAGCCCTGGCAAGACTCCTCCTTCCTCCCCAGCTCTGGCAGAGTGATGGGAAGAGCCTGGCTGTTTTCTGTTGTAGAGAAGCTCAACTTCGCCTATGGGCCAGCCCTGCTGCTCTCTGGAATGGTGCCACTTCAAGGCTGCACCTTTAATCCAGACTTACACAGTATTTCCAAGGATGAAAGCAAACCCCTCTGCTGCTGCTGCTTTTCTCCAGGGCATCCCCCCATTCATTGCTGTGCACAGCCAGAGCTAGATGACAGGCTTGGTCAGGGGTTATTTCTCTGTCACAAGGGACAATGCTCAGGCCCATTAGAGGTTTCCTGAAGGCCTGAGAGCAGTCCTGCCCGGTGACCACTCAGGTTTTAAATAAAAGCCTGAGCACCTTAAAAAAAGACACAGGGTGGCCAAGAGAGACACTGTTTCACGAAACACAACCAGCGATTTTCTCCAGTACAACAGGAAAAGAGCAAACACAGCTTTTCAGCGAGTTCCATTACCTCTGTTGGTGTCACAGCCCAGCTCCTCTCCTGTCTTTTCAGCAACACTCTGTACTTGAGTCATAACCTCTGTTACATACAATCATATCAAAATACAAACCGCATTGTGTGTCTGCTAAGGCACAAAGATCTCAGTGTGATAGAAATTCAGATTTAAGCACCATGCCAGAGGACATGCTGACATGCTGTCATTGCAAAGTCGTTTAAAAATCACCATTAACCCAAATAGTTATGGTTATACATCTGGGACTGTCCTCAATTTACTGATCATGTGCTCTGGCCTTTATTTGCATCCAAAAAGCAGTTGGCTCTAAAGATGAATTTCACCCCAAGTTACCCAAGCTAGGAGAGTCCCTGCTGCATTGCATGTGTCAAAAGACATTTAGAGTGGAGTGACACATCCGAGATCCCAGTCTACCATCAGAGATTCAGGACAACGTTGAAACGTAGGCTATCACAAACAGAGCAAGGAAAAACATCAAAGTCAGGACTTTGAGATTGCTTTGCAGAAGAAAATGTGCCAGCCAAGACAACCTGAGCAGACCAGAGCCTGCTGCCAGACTACAGGATTTGGCTGATGTACTCCCCTTGGTGCTCCCATGAGATGTAGTCCCTCTTTGTAACAGTTCTTGTCACTCGCCAAGTTCTCAGGAGTCAGAACTCCTGCAATCTACTTCCTATTCTGCTATCGCTCCATTTAGCCTCTGTCTGCCTCCAAACCCACTTTTCCCCCCAAACAATCAGAGCAAGACAACAATCACATCCCAGGAGTTCTGAGCTTTAATTCCTGATTGTAAAATGACTGAAGGGTCTTGCATCTCCCCAGCCCAGTAAGAACAGCATAATATGCTAGAAACTACTACAGATTTTGTGATACGTAGTGTTGATGATTCCTGCCCCCAGAGTAACATGTGATGTGGTTTCCTACTGTGTTCTTCTCATGTATCAGCAAGTAACTGCTCTGCAAGTAGGTCAGTACTAGCACTAGCACATTAGACTGAGCTGCTGAGATTTGGGAACAAAACTGCTCCCTGTCTCTCTGGTGAAGTGGTTTAGCGTACACAGTAGGGAGTTTTCTTTGAGCCTGCTGTTATAAATCTGAATATCCAACATCTCATTGCTGGGAGCAATCTGGGAACGGGGAAGCCTGAGAAGATAACACACAGGTACATTGCTGCATGGATTATTCATACAGTATCTTTGCTCTGATTCCCTAAATATCCCCCAAATATCTGTACCCACTGTGAGAAAAGCTACCTCATAGTCTCTTGGGATGATACTCTAAAAGACATATATCAGGTTTAGAGACTACTGTCAGTCAAATGAAAGCTGTTTGGTATAGTATGATCACTTGAAGACCATCAAAATGTTTTTGAAAGGAAAAAATCTGCCCTGCAAGGCTTGAACTGATTAGTGAAATCTTTTCAAAATTCCCTTTCCTCTTCTGCCTTGCCCCAAGACTAGCTGGAGGCAGAGATTTTACCACCTTAAACTCTGTTTTGTATTTTAAGTAATATACCACAAGCTTGATTCCCTGGCTTTACACCCTTTACTATCCTTCACACAGGTGCAAAATGGTCACATTTTGTGAGCTCAAGGACACAAAGTGACACTGGACTTGCAGGCTGGGGGTGGGAGCAGCAGCTTTTCAGGAGTCAAACTTCAAACCCACTAAACCCCCTGTGGAAACACATCCCAGAATCACCAGCAGCTTGTGGCTATGTCAGGCTGGGCTTTGCTGACATTCCCAGGCCAACCCTGATGGTTTAATCCAAGATGCTGCTGGGCAGGTAGGACAGGGCAGGGAACTGCACTGGGCTGCTTGAGGGGACACCCCACCCTGGAGTGTCGCCAACTTATAACCAAAAGGCTCTGTTTTTCCCAAGAAAGGAGTATCCAGAATTCCTCTGGGCTGACAGTGTCTTCCCCTCTGTCAACAGCATTTTCCCAGAGCACTGGACCCCCTCTGTTGGGCAATGTGTCCACAGACACCAACTCAAGACTGGCTGTCCAAGGAGACCTGCCCACAGCACATTCCCCTCACTCCACACAGATCTTGCAAAAAGCAGCCTGGAACCTAAGCTGCTCGTCACTTGTAATTCTTTTGACTCCAGCAGTTAAAATAAAGCCCAGAGAAGAGGCCAGCAGATCAGGTGGCTCAAACTGGAAATGAAAAGAAAAAAATTACCTCAGAGTGTCACTCGAGCAGGCCCTGGGTGTGTCCTCCATCATCACGCCTCACACAGAGCCTGTTCCAGCAGCCATGGGGATGTGGTGAGTCCTGGCCTGAGCCCACATCAGGCTGAGGGTCTCCTCTCAGCCTCTCTGTGACAGGTCCCAGCTCCCAGTCATGGCCAGAGGAGTCCCAGCACTGTCCTGGCCCCTCATGGACAAAGCTTGAGGTGCAGTTTCCAGGATGGCCCCTCCAGGTATACCTGGGAGCCTTGGCCTCTCCCAGGGGCTGCCCATGGCAGAGTTTTCCATCATGACTCTCCCAGGAAAGCTGCTGCCTTCAGTTTAAGCGTGAAACTCTCCTCAGCACATGCCCTGGGGTGGTCACTGCTGGCCATGCTGGGTCAGACGGCCCCAGCACCAAATCCCCCCAGAACACAGGCTGTGGCCTCCCCACAAACAGCTCACATGGGACAGTAAATAATTACATTTAAGTCACTTAAAAAAACTGGAGCTGAAATGCTGCAAACAGCTCCCAGCTGGAGTTTCCATTGAGAAGGGCAGCGCTGTGGGAGGAGAGATTAATGGGTTGGTCCTATGAAGGCTGGGTTTGGAAATTTAACACAGCTGTGGATATCAGGTAAGGCATGTACTGAGCAAATTCCTCCCGTGGTGCCATCTGTATAATTTATGCAAAGTTAATGAAGCTGGTGTTTGGACAGGTGAGAACAGAACTGGGCAATCCTTCCTTAAATACTGCACAGAAACAGAGGTGGACTAGAGAGGAAGGTAATGAGGGACATTGAATCAGTCATCCACCACAGACAATCTTTTAGTCATGCAGGGAAAGCAAATAATTTATTTACATATCTGATTGTACATTATAGCTACCTGAAGGATCCACATCAGCAAGGACAGCTTTATTGTCCGCAGAAAGTATTTCAAGAAAATACAGAGAAAATAGTGTGAAATGTGAAAACATTGCAACAGTACTGACATCACTGATGTTATAAATTACAGAATGAGTGATTAAAAATAGTCATATGCCACTTTTGCTGGCTGCTTTTTTTCAGTAACAATAGAGCAAGGGAACTTTGCTCATTTTCATACCAAACAGCCTTTGAAATAAAAAATAAAAGCAGCTCCTTGCTTCTAAGGCAGCTTTATATTCTGTGAAATGGGTGCAAAAATTCTGTAAAAAAAAATTCTGTGAGAATGGAACATATTCTTTTATAGATAAAAGTGTTGTTTTTTTTAAGATTTAGGAGATATTGATGATTTTTTTTCCTTGGGGCTTACCACAGTTTATTATCTCACCGTGTCTGGGGGCTGGTGAGTGGGCTATTGATAAACAACAAGGTGTGAGAGAGAGAACAATTTGAGGATCTCATCAGATGAGCAAGGTCAACACTCCAGAAATGAAAGCACCAGCTCAAGAAGCTGGAGGGAAGGACACTTCTAGGACCAGGTCCCTGGTTGCCAGTTACAGATGCCCAGGCTCACAATGCATCTACATAGCTTCCCAAAGGCTGTGGGAGAGTGCTTTGCTACAAACCCTAAGGGAAGGAGTTTATTCAGCATTTGCCAAAATGTGAAGATCAAGACACCCAATCTCTCACATCTGCAAGAGGAAGATCTCCAGTCATGCAGCTCCAGGGTCTGTCCTTAGGAAATACTGCCACAGAAGCCAGGGAGGGAAGAGAACGAGTAACTAAAGCATTTCAGGCACTCTAAAATGGAGACTCTATGAATTGGTAATGCTATTTCTCTTTCCATTTCAATGGGCAAAGAAAATCACTTGCCTGATCCCACAAAAATAATCCCAGAATGGAAGTTAACCTGAAAAGGACAATGTGTTCAAATGTGGTTTTGGTCTGGTGCCCATTTCAAGTATAAAAGGAAGCAAATTGGCTTTAATGGAAATAAAAACTATAATCACCAAGTCAGGTCTGTAACATTTAATTAAATGTTTTATTATTTTAAATTAACTGAAGCCAACAAATGGATAGAATTGGTCTCATAACGGTAATAAAACAATAAATCTGCAGGGTGTGTGACATTGCCTTACAAGAGACCAACCATCTGACACAACATTCTTAAAAGAAGACAAAAACTGCTAATTATGTTAAATTTCATTTGCTCTGTAATTTAGACCATGACCTAGTGCTTCTAAAAAAACCTGTACAAAATGAGTATTTTTTACATCTCAGAGGCACATGAATACAAATCTAATCTATTTTATATATACACATATACATTACAAGAAAACAGATGATTAAAGAAGTGTATATAAAAAGTGTCCAAAATCAGAAGATAAAATGTGAAAATAAAATGTATCCTCACAGAGAAGTAAAAGGCACAAGTACTAAAATATGTAACCATGCAAAAAAAGTGACTAGTCTGTGCAACAGAGAAAAACAAATGGCTCTCACAGCCGATTTTACAGTAATTCTCAAAATGTCTCAGTATTTAAATATCTATCAGTGCAACATTTACTGCCCTGTAGTGTACTGAAGCGTTCATAGGTTACTAATTTCTTGGTTCTCCTTCTGATGACCTTTCTCCAAAGACAGAATAATTTAGCTATGGATAAAGTAGTAAATAAAACAGGGCCAATGCCAGGGAGTATAAGATCACTGTGAGGAGCATCTGCAGCCCCCCTTACCATCCGCACAGATGTGTCCCCCAGAACAGTCACCTGCCTACCCTCATCGGGGCACAGTGGCTCTGAAGAGTTTCCAGGGTGTCACTGTCCCAGAACAGTGACAGTAAAGCTGATAGCTCAGGTGTCACATCTGCTCTGCTCACAGTGCCTCCATTCCAGGGCTAGATGTCCAAACTATACTGCAGAAGCCCACATTCGTTAATGTTCTCATTAGGTTTGAAGTTTAAGTAAAAACTAATCTCTCTAAGGGTGTGTTTGACCAGGTACTACTCTTGCAGTTAACAAAAGCCCCAGACTGAAGCCAGCAAGCTGAAACCCAGGGTGCAGAGAACACCAGAAGCACTGTCAGCTGGCTCCACACTGTGGCAAACTATGGTAGCGTGGCCCTGCCTGCAGATTTTTTTCACGGGCTGCTGCTGTGACCTCTTCGATGTGCTGGTCATGCTGAGCTGCATGCCTGAACCTCCCAGTGTCAGTAGAGTGACACCTGGACAGAACTGAGGCACATCCCAGGAATCCCTCACCTGGATCAACTTCAGGTTTACTCACCCTACCTGCTTGTATACCATGAGAATCAGCTACAATGTTTTGTCATGCACATGGGACACAACCAGTTTTTACAACCATGAAAAAGGCAAGAACAGGACTGGCCTGGTATAAACACAGGAAATTCTTGTCTTGGTAGCTAAAGTCACACTAAAGCCAAGAATCTGGACAAGAATTTGTGCCTCCCATCTGCTCAAAGTGCTGCCCCAAGGCACACAGGTACCTGTCAGTGGCTGGGGACAAGACCAAGAGTGTAAATGTCAAGAGAACACTGAGGAAGAGTTCTAGAAAGAAACAACTCTCTTGCACCTCAGAGCAACTCCCAGTGCATTAAGCAGAATGACAGGATTCAGACCCAACACTGACTGCAATCTTCTTTGAATTCTAAAGCTACATGCAGAGTTTCATTAACTAGGAACCAATGCATGATTTAACAGCAAACTGCTCCTATGATCAATATTTTAAATTCAAAAATACTGAGATGCAAAGGAACAATGTCTGAACTGTGGAACTATGTCCTTTAAAACCAACCAGCTGTGTTACATTACCTGTCACGATTTCTTGACAGTGTTTCTTGAATGACAAATGATAAGAATATGAGCATTGCTACTTACACCAGGAACTGCTCAGTTAAAGTCTGAGTCAAGTTTTCACTTAAATCAGTATAAGTCAAGCCACTGATTTGAAAAGTGTTTGATCAGTTGCTACACTTCCTTCCTTCCTTGGAAAAAAACCCCTCAGAACACACGATACAGTATTTGCTTTAAGAGAAAACCACTGTATATTCACTGCCATTAAAGAATGTAAAAAAAGCATTCTTTTATTCATAAATTTTAGATCTTAGGCTCATCACATGTCACAGGCACTACGATGCACAGACCACTGAGCAGTGCCGTGTATAGCAGCCCCATGATGTGTGTTTATATATCAGCTTTCAAGCCCTCATTTACTAAGCCTAAATACTGTCAGTCTAGATCCTCTCTGGAGAGCAATGCAGTTCTATCAAAGTAAATAGAGCATTGCTGTACTCAAGACAGCAAAATATTTATTGATACACATCTTTGAGACTTAATAATGCTGTGTTCAACTCCCTACAGAGCTGGCTGAGAAATATCTGAATTTTTCCCAAAGACCATGAAAGGAAAGTTGGCAACAAAAGTTCATTGGATGCTGGGGTTTTTTGAAACTTGCTACATATTTGCATATTAAAAATTCCTTAAAAATAGATGGGATGGTTACAGTTCATCAATGTTGCACTTCAAGACAAATTCTCAAGCAGCTTCAGTCTTAAATAGAAGCTATTCAAAAAGCTGAAAAATCTTTTGATGTCAAAGCAGTTTTGAATCAGCATCCTTCTGAAATCAGAACTAGGCAGCAGCTGAAGACTGAAGTCTGTAAGGAAGCAGCCAATACCAGAAAAATCTTGAGACTACATTTCAGGTACTCTTTGAGTGCAAGTTTTGAAAGAGGTAATTTTTCTACAGTACCTTGTGTATTACTAGTCTGACCAAGGGCAGCTTCTAGCCAAAAACCAGTCCTTTTTTTTCACTGTCCAGAAATACCTGTAGTGGTTTACAACAGGTTTGACCAGAATATCATTTAGCTTTTCAGAACTGAAGGTCAAATGAACCAAGAACAGATCAAGGTACAGTACCTGGGATTGTGTTTGCATCCCCAAGGGTTAAATAGAACCATGGGTTTGACACTGAAGTGTTTACTGCATTTCTGTATTGCTAGAAGGAGATGATACCACATTTCTGTGTCTGAAGTGATTTACCCAGGGAAGGGAGGCCCTTGTTCCAACAACAGTAACACTGACAGAGGCAGGCTGTACTTCCCTGGCCAGCCTGAGAACACAAAGGATGTCCACAGCAAGGAAGTAAGAAACTTATCAGAGAACAGACAACAAAATTAGTGTCTCCCTATTTGCAACATCTCCTGTCTGTTCTGCCAGTGTCTGTCTGACGCTTGACCAAAATACACACTCTCTGCAACACTGATATCAGATTACTCTTCTCCCAGCCCCAGTGAGCCATCAAGTTTTTTATTTGTAATTTGTATTTATTACCAAATTACCTGCATGTCATAAAACATGATGACTTCTTTTCTGGGACAACGGGGTTCTCCAGGGCTTGAGTTGCAAGATGGTTGGTCTAATATCTGCAGTTAGTCTAAGAATGCAATTGCTAATTAGTATTTTTAGAGGTGGATACCTCAGAGGAAAAGATATCTGCCAGTGAAATGCATCTCCCACCTCCAACTCACATTATTTGTCAAACATAGCAAGTATCTGGATATGATTTCCACAGTAACAGATGGCAGTGCCACACTGAAGGCCCCACAGGAGCAGAAGGATACCTCCTTTACACAATAAAACACAGCTACAAACACCACCAGCATGGTGGTAAGATCTCTTCAAATGCAAACACCAGAGTGAGCAGTGTTACAACCAACTTACACAGCTGGTTACAAAGCTGAACAGCAAGCCCTGCAAGTTTTAAGAAATTTCTACTGCTGGGTACCCTTGGCTAGAATATCCCTGTTGGGATATCAGCCAGATTTGGTAACTATTTGTCACTACTAGTGACTGTTCACCTCCTACATATAATTATCTGCACAAAAACTTGGCTATCACAATAGTCACGTCTTCTGTTCAAGTTCACGGACTTTGCTTTCACTGAAACAGTCCTCAACACTTGCTGATGTTCCACCCTAATGGGAACAGGCTTTAGATCATTGAAATTTTGAAGCTGAGTCCAGTTTACTTAAAATAATTAGGGGAAAACATTCAGTTACCAACCTAAGCTGCAAGAACTTCACTCTTATTGAAATACACTGTATGACAGAGGACAGCAGTGCAACTTGCCAAAAGCAGGGCTGCTGGGTCACCCAGCCCTACTTGTCACAGCAGGTTTGCAACAGCCCCCTTGATAGCACGGAAGAGTTCTCTGTGGCCTCCAAAAAGAGTAAAGTCCCTGGCATTACCCACAGACAGCACCAGGAAGAGGGATATGCCGACAATAAAGTGCAAGTGAGGAGTCCTGCAAGCAGGAAGGACACTAAGCTGGCTGAACTGTTCCTCTCCCACCTTCTGGGTGGCACATCCAGAAGTAGCAGCAGGTGGGAAACGTGTATGTGTGGGGTTTTCATGGTGTTCTGCCTAATTCTACACAAACAGAAGCTGCTGCAGTGTTACAACATTCCTAGGTGGCAAAGGAATGGTCTTTAAATCCTTTCCTCCAGATTACCCCCGAGCCTCAGGAACCCAGCCCTGTGACATCACTGTTTGAATCAAACTGTCCCATTTCTCCCAGAGCACTGCAGACCTTTGTGCACTGGGGCGTTGTGTCCCTTAGTTATTCCTCTGGTCCCTCTCTCTCCACTTACTTTACACCTGCCTATGCAGATACATAGAAACAAACTGTTTCTACTTTCTTGCCTTCAAGAAAGTCTGATTTCAGTACCTCCCCTGCTTCACATCTCTCCAGTAACACATCACTGAAGGCAAGAGGACAGAGACTGCAGAAAAAAAAAATATTTACATCCACAACTGAATACGGTTTTATGTATTCAGTTTCAGGAATTCAGGAAAAATGCATCACATATGCACACACCAAGATACATGAAGAGAATATTAGGGGCAAGACACTGCCAACAGCAAGAAATACACAGAAAAGCACAGTCATTCCTACTGTAACATTCTTCTGGGGAGTGTATTCAATAGAGGAAACATCTCTATCCACTGGGGAAAGCCGGATACTCCATCCGATTTTTCTGTGCCAGTTGGTGTGAGTCAAAAGTGTGAAACTTTTACTTTTTAAAAATAGTGCATGGAATAAAATTTGTTTTTAGCATTCAACTACCCAAATGATTCCATAAGCTCCTTATCTAACCTACATTATTAATTAAAAATGTCCTAGCCCTACAGTATAGATCCAGCTCTGGAGAACACAGGCACATGTTGAAGTCATCCCTATTTAAGGCAGCATTTAAGCATACACTCAGCTTTAAAGCTTAATGTTCTGTCCCACTGATGCCCATGAGCAGATGCAGCACACA
Organism: Certhia americana; assembly: GCA_018697195.1. Taxonomy (NCBI): domain Eukaryota; kingdom Metazoa; phylum Chordata; class Aves; order Passeriformes; family Certhiidae; genus Certhia; species Certhia americana. The sequence goes on along the minus strand of CM031873.1, from coordinate 7,958,790 downwards.
CTTAAAGTTAAGCACCTGCACAACTGCTCATCTAAATTGGGATGTGTTCCCTACTCAGAGCTTTAGTTATGCACGTGTGTGCTCAGTCTAGACTGGCAACTCCTGAAAGATGAAGATCTTTCTTTTTCTGCACTATAGGTAAAAGCCACTCCGTATCAGACTGTCCTCCACTGCTGTGCCAGGAACCAGCCGTTCCTCTGCACAGCTTGCCCAAAAAATGCCATTCTCGAAGGAGTGCAACTGTCTGGAGTGGGAGAGCAACTCAGCAAACCATGACATGCTGGTCCTTCTTCTCATCTCCATGAAGTGAGATATTTCATGCAAATTTTTTGTTGTTGTTGTTCTGGGGTTTTTGTTTTGTTTTGTTTTTTTAAGAACTGGAATGTGTTTCTTCAGTGAAATCTTTAAAATCAGGGTGATTTTAAAGGGCAGAATCCAAGATTTCATCTTCATAGCCCATGATATACCCCTGAAAATAGGGGAACAGATTTGAAAAGCTCTTTGCCTCAATGCTACAGGAACCCTGGCATAAAAAACAGACATGCACACATGCTAAAAAGCAGGCTTAGAGCAACCCAAAGCAGGCTCCAAAGTGATCTTACATCAAAAACATTTTGTGCTGACAGTGGCAAACAAGTGGATGGTGATTTTTCATAAATAGTAAAAATTCTGCAATGTGTTCCTTTTCTTCTAATTTACTTCATGTCTTTTCCCAAAGTTTTTTTGGTTTTGTGTTTTGTTTTTTTTTTTAATCTCATGTGTGGTTTAAGTACTAAAACTAAATCAAATGGGAAATTACACAGTCAGCACCACTCAGGAACTGAACCTGGGTATGTCAATTGGTTTGTGGTATCCAAATTCCTGGAAGAACGAAATAAAAAATTCTTGCTCCTAAAGTTAGGGCCACATCCATAAGTTTCCATTGTCTTTTTTCACCTTTACAACTAGAGGTAGAGTCATTTTGCCCAGTATATAAAACAGCCTGATCCAGTTATATTGTTATTACATTAATACACAGTATCCATCTAATCACAGGTATTGAAAGTGCATGGAAGTCCAACCAAGCCAATTCAATGACAAATAACAGTGTACCAAACATCATATAAACACACCCATGCACCCACACTCACACCTAGTGTGTATATATATTTATAGATTCATTTACAGTATCAGAATGCTGCTTAGATCCAGTGGCATGTGCAGAAATATCAGGCAGTTGCTGCTCTTCCTTCTCATATTCTCTTCAATTCTTTATTTCCAAGATAGATGGATTGTGGTCCAGGATTGCCAAAATTATCTTGTCCATATACTGTCGCAATCTGTAATTTATCTCTTCCTGTTCTTTGAGGGCTTCCATGAGCTAAAACACAATATTTCCAAGTTACTCCTGAAATATTCTCAGTAGTTTACATAACAGCCTGAAATTGAGACAGGTGAGAGACCAGTGCCTGCTCAGGATCACCAATTCTTTTTGTGACACGTTTTCTAACTGAAGCTCCTCCTGCATCTGTATTAGAAACAACTCTTTACTATCAAAAAAGGTGGTGAACAGTCATCTCCAGGGATCTTCTGGCAGGTCATTTGGAACAGGTTCCCCATCTAGCATGCCAATCCATCCTGCATCCATACTATGGATCAATTGCTTCATCTCAGAGCAAGAGCTTCACTATACTCAATTTTTTTCCTAACTACTGAAATCTAAATGTGTTTGTATGAAAGGCTGCTGAAAAGTATTTCAGTGTCTTGCACCAGGAAAAATATGTGCTTCCTCTGGATCACGTGCGTACCCTCTCTCAAAAAAAAACCCCAAAACAACCACTACATACTCCACAAGAACAACTCACTTGCTATTCAATGTTCTATATTGAATACATGTGTTTCACCAGACTTTTGGGTTGGTGAAAGCCCAAAAAGGCCACTCAACCTCTCCAAAGATGAAGACTGCTTTGCTTTTTATCTCTGAATGTTTAATACCAAACTGACAAAGCTGCCACGGCGTGTCAGAGCCCCTGATCCTCCTAAAGCTCATGTTATTTGCCTGTCCATTTTCATAAGACTTCACAGAAGTCCCATCCTGAATCTGCAGATTCTTACCTTTGTTCTGATCATACAGGAAAAATGGCACAATGGGAACAGTTTGTTCAGGTCTGTGAGGTTTTGCTGGGTCTGTGCCACAGCTTTCAGGCACTTTCCTCCTTTAAAAGGGAAGTGCTCATTGCATAAGCCAGAGCCACAAGATTGAGAAGGACAAAGTCAGATTTTTCTTGACAATAGCAAATGCCAGGCTGCTTATACCTAATTAGAGATAAACAAGTAAACAGCCTTTCTTCACAGTGCTCTGGTTCAGCAAGAAATTAAGTTCTCAAGTATGTAATTCAAGGGCTTTCACTTCAAGGGCCTGCCCAGGAGCTAAGGCTGACAGGTCAGTCCACCACAGATTGGGTAAAAAGGACTTTTCTGTCTCACAACTTTTCTTGATGAAGAAACGGGAAGTTCTGTCTGGAAAAGATAGAGCATCAAGGACAAACAATTCCTTCAATCTTCTTCATCACTAACCTTTTCTTCCCTGGGAGCTCTTATGTATCCATTGGCTTGATCTCACAATCTGTCCTGGAGCTCAGAGGAAGCTATACCAGCTGGACTCAGTTCACATACAACTGGGTCTCCCAGAGTATTTTTCAAAGCATTACCAAGTTATTATTTGCACACAAGTTACTTCCTCCAAGAATTCAGCTCTGCTACAGGGAATATATAACTCAAATATACATCTAAGTGAGAGCTTGTTACTGAAGTAACTTAGAACTAAATCTAGAACAGAAAGTAAAAATTAAAGTAACTAGCAATGGCCATTTTTGTATTAAATTGATGTCATACTCTCACATTACTCTGCAAGATACAAGATGTTAGAACGGTAAAATAGTTCACTGAAATTCTAATAATTCCAATTTTTTTGAGCAAAAAATGGAAGTTTTAATATAAGGATACCAAAACAGTCTTAGATTTAAGGCAATCTTATAACACCCTTGAACTCCTAGCAAAGCAGAATTTTCTGTTCATTTGTCAGCTTCAGATAGTTCAACCTTGACAGTTAATTACATTGAAAACTGCATATTCTTGGATGTAGTACCTGATTAGAAAAGCCCATTACCTCATCTCTTGATGCAGAATCGATTTCCGCAGCCAGTGACTGGGCTTTTGTTTGTGTTGCAAAGAGGTTTTTAGCTTCATAAAGACTGAGGCTTAGAATCTGTCCATTAAGATCATCATTTTGGTCACGAAGTTTCTGATTCTCCTGTTTAGGGATGAAACTACATTGTTTTTTAAGTTCTTCCTACAAGGTTTCATTTAAAAAACCCCCAACATTTAACATCACAGGGAACTTGAATGACATACAGCAGGGTTGCAGCTGACAGCAACTCTTACCTCCAGTGACAAGGCCTCCCTGCCTGAGTTTTCCTGGGGCATAATTTACATCTCCAGTGCACAGAAATCCTGCACAGATTCAATGAGGCTCTTGTACTTGTGTGAGAAGGGATGCACAAAATCTGAAGGCAGAGTGCTTGGGCTTGCATTTTTCGAGGTATTCCTGTACATTTGATGTGGATTGAGAGGCTCTTCCCTGCTCACCTGCTTCAGCCGTTTTATTTCATGCTCCATTTCCACCTCCCTGGTTTTGGCATTGAATTCACTCAGGCTGGAAGAAGAGCTTCTCCCACGTCCAGGACGTTCACATTCCAGTTTGTACAGCTGCAGGTGCTCCAGTTCCTTCCGCAGGTCTTCGATAAGCTGTGGGCAGCAAACAGGCCCTGTCTGTGCAGCCCTCCCTGCAAACAGACCCCTCTGTACTCAGGCAAAAGCACTCTCTGTGCCTGGCTGAGGCCACAGTCCTACAACACAGCCTGTTCTTCTTCTTCACAGGTCCCCTAAACTGCCCCACAGCTGGCAATGACTCTGATTGCTAAGCTGCATGCACAAGAAACATAATTTCCCTTGCAAACAGAGTATAGGAAATATTAGGGCACACAGTTCTCAAAGCACTGTAAACCCTTTGGGTCAGGGATTGGGACTTATTAAGTACTCTTGCACATTCATTGCTCTGTGGGCACCCTTCCCACAGAAACACATTCCAGCAATAGCTTCACTGGATGTGGTGCTCTCAGTGTTCATCCTGTCTGCCCATTCTTTCTCAGCGGGGCTTCCATGCAGACGATATGTGACTGCCTGGTCTTACATCCCTCTTCACACGTACCTCCTGTGTGGCTTCCCTCTCCTTGTTGAATTCCAGCCTGTTCTGCCGCAGCTTGTCCATCATCCTCTTGTACAAATCCATCTCATCCTTCAGTCGCAGACTTGTGTCTTCCAACCTATCTGACATGCGTTGCCTCTCCTGGAACGAATGAGTAACTTCAGAACGGGCTGGCAAGAGCAGAAAACACCCTCACCTTCACAACATGAACCTATAGACACAGCTGGCCATTAACGGGCTCGTGCCTCAGAAAATTCCTGCCTCTAAAGGTGACAAATGTTCCAATTCCATCAATAATTTTGTTTAGGGAAGGAAAATTTAAGAAGCTGGGCCAAGCACTGTAAGAGTTTGCTCTTATATAAACTGCTGCTAAATTGCTCAAGGACTCAGGAGGCTTTTTACCTCATCCAATCTCTCTGTTTGGGATTTCAGTCGCGTGACAGTGCTTTTCAGATCACCATTTTCTTCTTCCAGTTGCTGAACCCTGGGTTAATAACAAAAATCTTACAGCAAATACATCTTCAAGAATGCAGACATGCAAAATAATGTGCTCTAAAAAGACATCTCACTTGCACTTGGTAGAAAGACCAAGCAGGAAAAATCTTTCTAATCACAGCACTTTTTAACGTGAGTTTTTGCTCGTTCATTTTTAGGCCCCAAAATGCTACACTGACCCCCAGATTCTTGCGCTCCTAACAACAGATAGCTGAAAAAAAAAGTAAGTTGGAAAAAACAAATGCAGGCACAAATGTTTGCTAGAACTCAAATTCGCTCCTTGAATCCATGCCAAATATCCAGCTAAGCTGTCTACATGGGCCACGTGGATTAAAGCATTAATGTAAAGCAACCTCCAAGCTTTTGGGCATTAGACATGTGACTGCAGAGCTACTCCACAGAGCTGCCAACCTGCCACCATCTGTGCACTGTCTGCTGGTGAACAGCCTACACATTTACAAGCAAAGTAAAAGCGAAGAAAAGAAGACCTTGTGCCCTGTTCAGGGCAGCACCAAGATGTTTGTTACCTTGTATTTAGCAGTTCAATTTCAGTGCCTTTCTCTTTTTCATACTTGCTGTAAGCTTCTCTATGTCTCTTTATCTCTTCTTCCAGAGTCTGTTCCGCTGATGTTTCTTGGTCTTTCAATAGTTCCTCTAGCTCATGAACTCTAAGGAAAACAAATCTCATTTCAGTAACAGCTTCAGAAGCAAATCCATTGCCTCTCTCTTTCCTGCCTACTCCTTTGTTTCATTCTAATTCACCATCTCTTTTGGAATTTAATCTCTCCCAGTATCTCTCATATTTACTAATAAACAGAATTAAGTAGTATCAGTTCATCTATTATTCTTTCAGTCTCAAGAAGCTGGAACTAAGACCCAGCCTTCTGCTCTTGCTACATGCAAAGAAAAACCCCCAATCACCAGGGGTAACCTCTCTTAAAGCAGAAGAGTTTCTCTGTAAAAGTCAGTAACATCTCTGCCAAAAACACTTGTCTGAAGGCCTCTTCTTGCTGAAAATTCAGCAAGGCAGCCCTATTCCACCCGGACTTCTCAGATGAAGCTTTATTTCATCAGTCACCATTAAGGAAGAAGACTTGGTCATGGTATACAGGTAGAAATATCCCTTCCCCACAATTGTGTTCTACCTTTGCTCTGACATGGTGAAGAGACCTGACTCTGTACTTTGTTACCTGTGAACCAGCTGTGTGTTCTCTTGTTTCAGTTTGCTCTTCAAGTCACCGTTTGTCAGGCTATCATTCTCCAGTTCTGTCACCTTCTTCTCTAGGTACGTTACCTGGAAGGACAAGAGGAAAAAAACTGAGTTTTAATCTCTCTTCAAACATCCCTTCCCTGTTCATAACTGGCATTTAGCTACTCTACCATTTTAAAAAGGGGCATATTTCTCTGCAGCAAAATTAAGTTCTACAATTCTGAATCCCCCAGACCCTGCATGCTCCTTGAAGGTGATCACTACAATTACACCATAAAGAAGTCCTAACACAATGCCTAGATCTGTGCTTGCTCAGTTCTTGCATTAATGCCAAGCAAAGCTGTAATAGTAATGGAATATCAAGGACAGTTTGAATAAGCTACTTCAGATCATGGGTAATTCTAAGCAAGATCTTGATCCCCTGATGAAGGGCTCCAGCAGGATTTGGTTGGGTACATTATTCACAGGGCACAGAGATTCTCACCTTTTCAGTGATATCGTTATCACAGGAGTCTATACTGTCTCTGAACAGGTCTTCTGTGCTGCCATTACTGCTACTGAAGTTGCTATTGTGGAAGAGTTGTCTGTAAGATGAAAAGGATAATTATTTTGCTTGATGAGAACAGAGGACAAAGAGTCTGGCTTCAGACTTTGAACATCTGATAATAAAATCTGTGCAATCATTTCAGTGACAATTACAACTGTTTAAGCCCAAGTTTTACAAGAGACTAGTAGCTAAATGAAGTCATACTGAGCACAGTCAATGACATTAGTTCTGTGGAGAGAGTTGTTGCTTTTGATAGGATTGCCGATCAGCAGACACATGCAAAAATGATTTTTTATAAACCTGAGGCATACCCAAACACAGCCCCCTTCCCTTAAAAACCTCTCTTGGTACATTCTCGTTTTTCTAAAATTATTTCTACTTTTATCTCCCACTTCCACTTATGGAATTGTTATGGCTGATTCCACAAATATTCACAGAAAATTTGAAGACTCTTACCTTCCAAAAGCTGTGCTTGATATTTTCCTGTTAGGGCTACATGGATACAGAAGGAACGATACAGAAATTAAACACTTATTTGATTCAATTTTAATTGCACAATGAAATACAATAGATTTTTCTAGCCAAGTCAAAAGATGATTTTGTAAACAATATTCTTTAACAACTGAATCAAAAGCTGCAATTATTAAAACACGAAGATGAGTGAAGTCACAAATTACTGTGATCATTAATAAGTGAATTTGCAAATACTGTTACATGTAGCAGAGATTTGTCAGTGTAAATCAGAGCAAAACTCACATTAGAAACAGCACAAAGGGACACCAAGTTAGTGATGCACATTTATTCTGGATTCCAGTTTTTAGATGATTTTATGAACAGTTAGTTTATCCTTCCCCATAATGCTTCCCAGTTCAGCACAGGAACTGAGATGGTCTTTCCATTTTTACAGTTCCCTTGTGCAGCCAGAGACTGGTGCTATCAAAATGAAGACCCCTTGCTGCAGACAACAGCACTGGAACCAGAACAAAATATCCTGCTGCATCTCCCAGTATGAGGATGTCACATCTCTGTGTGCACAGACACAGCTCTTGGCCAGGCACATCCAGCCTTCCTCAGAAAATTCCCAAAGCCTTGGTTGGTCACAGTCTGGATGTTGGCAGACTCCTTGCTTGGGCAGGAACATTGTTCATGACAAGTTCTACATTGCTGTGCATCACGAGCAGCAGCAGTGCAGTGTGCTCCATCCCAAGGATTATGCTGATAGGCAGGACTCACAGTTTCTAGGGGGAGCCAAAGTCCCACCAAATAATTTCCTTCAAAAACTCCAGGTGATTGTTAGAAGCACTTTTTAAGTGCTCAGCACAGCTTAGGGGTGATGGAGAGAGAAACGCAAGGAAAAGGCTGAAATTGTAAAGGACTCCAAGAGTAACTTCTGCCATAAAATACATAATTTTTCCAAGTTCCCTTGACATCACAAAAAAATCCCACAGGGGCCAAGTACCTCTGCTGACTAGTAGCTTTAGGAGAAGTGTATGTAATGTTATGTGCATTAGCCAAGGATCTGGAGATCTCTCCTTCCCACCTGGAGAAAGCAGTAGCTAACTGTAGATCTGCACTAAGCAGCACAGCAGATCCCACTTCCTGGGAAAAATTCCTTGAAATATCACTCTCACTCTGCAATCAAAGAGCTCATTGGTTAAAATATTTGAGTTTAGTAATGATGTCTGCACCTTAAATTAGAAAAATATTTAACAGCTGACAAAGAACAGTATTTTGATTTGGGCTACATATCCAAGTCTAAATTTCTTACTGTTTCGTAAGAACAACAACATGTGTAAGATGGAATGGGATACAGAAGGGAGAGGGACAGTGAGCCCTCTCCTCCTGTTATTAGCCAGTCCCATGTCAAGGGGGCATTGCCAAAAGCAGTGCAATAGGCTGCTTACCTGTTTGCTTTCAAGTTTTTCAGCCTGGCTTCCAAATCGTTGAGGAGATTTATCTTTTTGCAGCACTGTGAGCAGTAAACATCCAGTAACTCGCTGTTATAAACATGTCTCATTTTTCGGGGGGTTTGGCCAGCACTGTTTGCAGGAAAGGAGAGATGTTACTGGCTGTAGTAAGCAACCCACAAAAGATTTTCCTTGTGACTGTGTGTGTGTGTCAGAATCACAGATGAGGGACTTGAAGAACCATCTCTAACCATAGCTCATCTACATCAGAGCTGATGACGGCCAGTACTACTCACAGGGCAAGTTCACCTGTCTGAGCTGAGGCTTCAGAGGATGTGGATGGTTCTGGGCAGCAGTGGAAAGAATCAGTTTGGGTGACCAGAAGAACAGCAAAAATGGGGTCCATTGTGATGCACATAGCAAAGGGAGCTATGTGAGTATATTCAACCCTAGCAATGTCCCCCTCTCATCTTGCCCATCTTCCCACTAGAGCCTGGTATGCGACCTGAAGAGTCTTCTCTCCAAGAGAGAGGAAGATTAAAACCAGAGTGGTCTCTTCTTCTGGTAAGAAGTCCCATGAACCCCCTCAGATGGTAGGATGAAAGGAGCCCTGGAATGAGGAGGAAGGGAGAAGTGGACACAGGTCTATAGGGGAGATAACAGTGCCTCTTGGCATGATAAAGAGAAAATAAACTCAAATAAAAGAAAGCAATCATGGTATGATGTGCACTGAGCCCCTGGAATGAGAATGGAAAGTGCTGCATAAACTTAAGGAAAAAGGGAATGAAAGACACGAGCCATCATTATGAAGGGGAAGTGGAGAGGAGTTTGGCTCTGCATGCATGAGAGAGGTGGCCAGGCTGGATTGCAGAAATGTTGGAAACAGAGGGGAACACGTGGGGGTCACATGCAGAACAGAAGGGTGCAGTGACCTTGTCCTGTGTTTCCAATGAAGACAAGACCTCTGTGTGCTATTGATCTAAGCAGACTAATCCTAGAGAATCTTCATGCTCAGCTCTTCCCAACCCTGCTCAACCACTCTCTTGCTTGGGGGAAGGACTGTAAAATCTGGACCTACCTTGGCCACAGGATGTAAGAGCTGCAGAGACTGAGGATACATGCAGGAGGCAAGTGCACTGCTGTGGCATTTCTAGCTCCTAACAGATAGCAGCTATTTGCTTGTTTCCCAAGACATTCCAAGTCAATAGGGTGCTTGTTTCAAATAACTCCCATAACATATTGCAGCAGTTCCCCTCACAGATTAGCGCTAAGGATTTGTAGTATCAGAACACTAAATGAAAACAGCTCTCTTGTAAGTCGTCCCTATATCAGGGTGGGTACATAATGCTAAGTTGGTTTCCTTTGCAGCAGATCCCTTCCAATATTAGCCCTGAACTGTGTAATTATTGTCTGCAATAGAAAGAAATCTCTACAAGCAAAATAGCCCAGTTATTTCAACAGAGCCCAACAGAGGTTATCAGAAACAACATATTTGCTATAGCTCTTATTATTAAATGCAGTCTGTCAATTAGAGGGCAGGAAAGGAACTGCTAACATTTTGCTTTTAAGGTGAGTCTATCTAACCAGTGTAAACTCTGCTACGGTCAGAGAAGAATGAAAATGAAAAATTATTTGAATAATGAATAAGGAAGCAACCTGGAAGATACAGATGAGCCAAGGTCAGAGTAGGCGTTGGTTCTGATCTCATCATCAGGGCATGGGCTACTTGGAGTAAAATCCACATCATCTCCTTCCCCATAGTCTTCAAACTGTTCTTCATTACTGATCAGGGAGGCGGTGGAATAAATGGAGAGGTCAGATGCTGCAGAAGGGTTGTGACGACTTGACCTGAAACAAGAGGTCGAAACATCTCGAAGGCCAACTATGAAAGCACCTCACCTCATAAGGAACCTTCCAAACCTTCGACCTTCACAGACTGTCCCCTCTGAAGCCATAACCTACCTTTGTGCTAAGCCCCTGAAGTGCTAAATGTACCTGATGTGCAGCTGACAGAGTGCCTTGAGAGACAAGTATTAAGAATCTATGAACAAGGTACCTGTATTACAAGTTTGGATCAACACAAATCATTTTGCTTTAAAGAGCACACTTTGATGATCCTCAGCCATCACTTCCATGAAGACTACATGGGGATTTCTGCTCTGAATGCAGGAACCATGCAGACAGCTCTGAAATGCATGGGATAGTGAGAGGAACAGGTATAAGACAGAGGCTGTCACTCTTTTCCACAATCAGAGAATTTCCCAGTAATCCATATACACCCTCTCCCACACCACAGGAATTCCAGCCACTCTCCTCTGTGTGGTCAGAAAGAAACCTCAGCTCACCACTTGCCAGAGAGTCACTGAAGCTACTGACATGACTAATAGAGGCTGCGTTCCTGCCCTTTCTTCCATCAGGACAAACTTTGTCTTTCAGAGGAGATATGGGCCACAAGAAAAGGCTGTCTAGCTGCCAGAAAAGTGTCTAAAACAATGTTAAATGGGTAGGGAATGGCAGGATCCTGTGACTTCAGAGAAAGAGGGAATAGGTAAACAGATCAGCAGAGTCAGGCACGACAGAAAAGCAGCTGGCAGAGCAGTTTTGAGCACATCAAATCTAATCAAACAGAGCAAGATGGCTCCAGAGGGTGCACAGGCCTCACCTGCCCAGAGTCCAGACTGCCCTGTGCACCTGGCAGAATGTAAGTGTTTTACACAGGTTTGCTCAGCTCCCACCTTGTTGAGGCATTCAAACAGACAAGCCAGTAAATTCACAAAGAAGTTCTTACAAACAAACTTCTCCCTATGGAAAACACATCCGGAAGACCTGAAATAGATGCTTCAATTGTGAGGTTATGGCATTGCCCAACTGTTCCCCCTACAGCAGAATTCAAGGCGTTTGCAGTACAGACAGGCACTAATAGAATCTGCTGGCACTTTAAGCAGATCAGGTTAAGCTTTTTTCTCCCTTTGCTTCAGTGCACAGTGCTTGTCTCTCCAGCTCCACCAGCTGAGCCACGGGACAGTAGCTCCCAGGTGACATTGTTCTCCAGCAGCTCAACAATATCTCCTCCTAAATTTCTTCTGAGTCTACCTTGAGCCTCTCAACCTCTCTACAGGGAGAGTCCTCTTACTGTAATACTCCACTGTGAGCTGTAAACAAGAGATGCACCAGTGTTCCTTTGGTGGATGGTATAAGCATCATTTGCATATCCCTTTCCTCCAAAAGCAATTAGTAGCAGAGGAAGCATCTGCCAACATTTCAGATGTATGCTCTTTTGTTTCCCCTGTTTTGATGAGTTCCATTTATAACCTGCAACTCATTTATCTAATTCACATTAACAGAAATTAGGGCAAGTCAAGCCAGGCACACTATTGAAGGATGAAGACAGGAATACTCATACAAGAAATAGATCAAAACTTTTCTAACAAGGCTCCTTGGCTGAGGGATAAATGAGAAGCTCAACATATCACACTAACATTTATTCACAAAGTGCTACTGTGCCACATACTGCGTATTGATAAGTTTTTGGGAAATCTTACAATCCTACTGCTGTTTGCATCTCAATTGCAGTTACAAGTCAGTTTGGGAAGAAGCTCCTTGTAACACTTCTACCAAGATTAGAGGCCTAGGAATTGCACAGTCATTCACAAAGCACCTGCTAAAAGTGACCAATTTTCCTCATTCTAACATTTTCTGAAGGGAACTTTCAAGTGTTTGGTGCTTTTTTGTTTGTTTGGAGGGGTTTTTTTTGTTTGTATTTGAAGATAATCTCCTATTCTTCAGAGCAGGATTTCAGAGGCCTGACATACCTGATACACAACCCACTTGCTTCTTGAGCAAGCAGCGAAGTAACTAACTACTACTGCCTTCTTTAACACAAAAGCATGAAGCTCCTCGTGCTTTCCCCCCACAGATTTACCAAAGCTGAGGAGGTCTCAGAGAATAAATTGAGGTCTATCAGTAATAGCACAGTAGCTCTTGGTAGTTCCTGCCTGCCCTAAGAGGAGGATATAGGAGGCACAGTGCCTTGCCCATCCCCTTCACAAAAGCCTGACTGGCACAGCTGGGAGGAAAAACATTTCAAACACAGCATGGGAAAAAAAGTTACCACAAGGATGGAGCTCTAGAGAACTGAAGTGGCAAGCAAAGGAGACAAGTTTGATAAAGGGCTGATGGAAACTGTAATTATCTTGATAAAGTTTCTGAGGTTGCTTTGGCAAACAGGAGAAGGCCAGAATTCAGCTAGCTGAGAAATTCAGGAGGAGGGCAGGAATCAGGCAGCACAAGGAGCATCTGATGAGGCCCAGGAGAGGGAAGAAAGGCTGCCTTAGAAACAGAGCTCAAGAGGTACAAATCGAGATGACAGGCCAAAAATAGGGAAGACAAGGCAGAGGTATACAAAGCAAGCCCAGCTGAGCTCTGTCCTGTGGTAAGCGCATTAATTCAGTTCAAAGCAGGATTAAGCCAAATTAGGTCCTTTTCCCTCACACTTTAACCAGCACTCCCAGGTACACACCTGGGAAGAGTCAAGTTAGCGTTATAGAGACACTGTGTTAACAGCGAACAATGGTTACACACACACATACCCTGTGTTAAACGCAATTTACTGTTGCACAATAAAGGCTATGGAAAATTAGAAACACAAAGGATTAACTTGGTACATGAAGTTGCAAAGCAAATCAGCAGAGCCCACAACATCAGGTGTACAAAAGACTACAGCAGTATTCCCCATATTGAGCTGATATGCAGGAAGTATTAATTCCAGCATATAAAGCTTATGGCAATAGAAAAGAACCTATGTTTTGGGGGATGCTAATGAAGTGATCTGTTCTGGAGAGACCCAATGCTTTCACTTCAAAACACAACATTGCAAGTCCTGTGAGTGCTCACAGAACGTGCCAGAAGGAGCCAGGACAGAGACTATCTAAGCCACTTAGAGGACCTGGACATCCATCCCCCTTATGCTGTAAATGGATGCTAAATTTTTCAATCCATCAGCCATCCTCAGCCTCCCTCAGTAGGGATGAGCCACATAAAGGCTCCTTCCTCCCTGGCACGCACCTTGGAGCAAAAGCACCACTCACTTGTCACTGGGCAGGAAGAGGCCACCAAGCACCCCATCCTTGTCCTCGCTCCGACCGACATTCGAGGCCTCCGAGCTCTGGGCACTCTCGATGGCACTGTCCATGTCAGACTCATGGTGCACCTCCTGCTGTGCCAGAGTCATTGCGTCCTCATCAGGAAACAGCTCCAACTCGCTGTAGGCGCTTTCGCTGTCCAAGTAGACACAGCCCTGGATTTCACCACCCTGGCATGAGCAAAATCAGGAGTCAGTTCAGATCATCCCTTAAGGCAGTTCAGCAGAAACAGAAGAAGCAATAAGATGCTCTCTGGATGCCCTGGTAAGCAAGAGTGATACTGAATAAAAGCCATGAAGCAAAAAGCTGACCTGCTTTACATAGCCAGTTGCTGCAAGCCAATGAATAGCCTGTACCTTCCCAGAGGGACTCAAGTATTGTCTCTGGCTTCATAGGAGAGAAGGACACAACACCTAGCTATAAAATGCAGTCAGTTTTACCCTAATTCGCTAACTAAATATACTTGAAGTAATAAATATCCTCAAAGTTTTATAACAAAATCAGGCATCTTTTGAGAGATGAGAGTACATTAGTCGCCAAGAGTTAGTCCCTGAGTAATATTACGGATTAAACAAAAGCAAAACAGATAAGCCTAACAGTTTACTCTGTCTTTGAGGATGGACAAAAATTTCTAAGGTGAAGAAAGAACTGGCAGCCATTAAATTGTTTAGGGTAAGTCTTGGTGATAATCAAAGATTTATGAGAGCAGGAAACAAAGGCAAAATCATCTCTTCTTGCTTCTTGGAACCACATGTCTAAGTGTCAACTAAAATAAGACATCATTCTCATTACTGCAACTCTTTCCTCTTGCTGTTTGCCCTCTCCCTCCCCTTCCTGCCCCACAAATACTAATAGCCAAGACAAGCTGGGTTCTATTCGCTTGTCCCTGAGGCACAAACAAAAAATCCTAACTGAAAAAATAAAGGCTAAGATTTTATCTTTTGATAAGCATCCACACAATGCTGCTTTGACAATTCCCATCCTGCATGACACAAATGACTCAGAGCTGCAGAGCAAGTCCTGACTCAGAGCTCCACTCCAACGCTCATCTCCACAGGCAGCCTGACCACCGAGCTACTGCTAGCAAGTGAAGCTTTTAAAGCTGAGTTCATCGGCACAATGAATGGAGCATTTCATTCAGGGATATACCTCATGTTTAGACACAACTGTCATCCCACCCAGGAATCCCAAGGCACTGGGATTCAGCTGTCACCAGCACTCCCTGCCCTGCTGGTGAGCATGTTTGCTGGGACACTGGCCCAGTGGCACCACTTGCCACAGCTCAGCTTCATACCCCACAGCCTCTGGACACTCTTCTGCTGCAGCCGAGGCTCAAACCCCCTTTTGGAGAACCAGTGATGTTCACAAACAAAGAGTCAGGCAGAAGCTGCAGCTTTTCAAGATTTGCAGAAACTCCTATTAGAAATGTAGATCTCACCATCTACCTTTTTCCTGAAATACCAGTTTGTATAAATGTGAAATCTCCTAGAATATGGAGGCTGAAGAAATTCCAAACAACTCCACCTGCTCAAACCTCATTAACTAATGAATATACCAGCAGAGAAAAGGACAGCATTGCCTGCTGTCTTTGAAACTTCAGGTACACACTCAGAGCAGACACCTGGATGCTCTTCTAGCTGAGCTTTCAACAGGCCTTCCAGATTAACAAGCAACTCAGTGAGACACCTGGCACTATCCAAAAAGCCTTTTCCTGCTTTTCTGTGTCAGCTCTATTAAGCCTAAAACTTTCCCAAGGTTCTTCAAGAGATGTCCCAAAGGATTTATCCTTGGTCTATGCCATGTAGTATTTATTGAAGTCACGCTGCCTCATGCAATCAAATTTATAGCTCTGAGCCACAGCCCCTCATCCCCACAGAGCCTGTGGTTTGGCAGGTCAAACACCAGCCCTGGAACCTTCCCCACCTTAACCCTGGGTTCTTCAGCACATCTGACTTGCACCTTACACCCTCCCAAAGCAAGCAGGAACAAAGCCACTGTCACTCTTTGCAAAGTACCTTGGGACCTACAAATAGCACAAGCAGTAAGTCCTTTTTACTAGGTGTTGAAAAAAACAAAGACTGCTAAGAGCAATTAGAATGTTTCAGAAGTACCCAGAACTGTTTATTTATCTAACATTTTCCTGAAGTTTCCTCCCCCACACTGAGCCTCACAGGCGCACACATTATCTTCTTAACAAGTTTAATGCAAAAAAGCCTCACTGCTATTATGGAATTGCACCAGCTGGGGAAAGTCTGATCCAGGAGGGAAAAAGATGGGCAAGGAGTACACAGTGGATCCCTGAAGCTTGCAATTAGCATGTCTTTTTCAGAAGTCTTGGAGAAGTATCTGCTTAAGCAAGTTTTTACGGCAGGAAAATCTCCCTGGTATTAAACAAATTAACACAAGAAAGTAAAGGTCAAAAAGATCACAAAAGACTCCCTTTTTGGTCCCTGTAGGTAAAACCACAAATTTGCTTTTCCTAATAACAGCAGCTGAGGTGCTCTTTGAAGAGTCCATTAGTGATTAAATGTGCAGTTTCATCTCAGTGGGCTGAGGGCTCACTTCTCCCCTCTGTCACTTTCTGGCAACCTTCACACATTTATTTATTTATTATTCACACATCTCTTGTATGGGAGAGCTGATCTACAGCACACAGTTCACTGTCCCCAGCCTGCTCAGTGCCAAGGATTCTTTTTCAAAGTGTAATTCCTCTATTTCAGCACTGTAAAGCCCCCTAGAGGAAAAAAAAAAAAAAAAAAAAAAGGAAGAAGAAAAGAGTTTTTGGAGGTGATGATCCATCACAGCCTCAACACCTGCTTTACAGCTTCTGAAATGCCTCATTGCAAGACTTGGAATCTCTCCTGGAAGCAGGTCCCCCTTTCTGCTGATCCAATCCTCAAGCACTGGGGAGCTTTGGACTGATGAGGACTGGAGAACACGGCCCAACCCCTTGGAGGAGCTCCCCCTCTACTGCTCCCTCACAGAGGGACAGCGGATGCTACATCCCAGGTTGCCAAGGCCCCTCTTCACAAACCTGGCCGGACCCCACTGCCCAACGCTAACAAAGTGGATATTTAGGAAGCATCTCAGCTGCTCTCCTGAGCATCCGGCAGGCAAATCACACAGTGAAGACCTCAGCCCTTTCAAAGCCAGCAGCACCAAGAATAACCGTGCCAGGAGGAGGAGGGCTCAGCTCCAGTAGCTGTGAATTTATGCTTTTAAGTGCTCAAGGTCCACCTTCAATTGGTGCTAATACAGTTTCAGGTGATGTATTCAGGTGATGTCAGGACCAGCGACAGCCACCATGCTCCACCACTTGGGTGTCTCTTCAGCTCCCTGGGTGAAACCAACCTCCAGTGCAACTGTCACAATCACACATTTAATTAAAACTTTTCCTTCCGTGACCTAAATAACCAGTAAGAGAACACAGACAAAGCATCTTTAAAACAACTAAGCTATTACAAGACAACAAAGTCGGGGCATGTCGCTGGTAAACAATATACAGGCATCCACACCTTACTGAGTAAAGCTGTAAGTTATTTGAAGCTGTAATTGTTCAGTGATCATGGTTTCTCACAGAACTCGACTTCCAATGATGACATCTAGCACAAGCTGCTTACAAACCACACCTAAGAAAATTAAACTAAAAAAGGCTGATTGCACACATTAGCCTCTCAAATGATTCCTTCATAGTTTAGATATCTACAGTTTTTCATGCACCAAATTAGAGGTTGGCAAGAACAACTATTATTCAGGTAGCCTTAAGAGAGCTAACTTGAGATTAAGGAGAGTTTAAGAAGTTTAAAGATGAATAGACACTTCTAGCCTGAGTCATTTGTTTCCAGTGTACATGTAATTAGCAGAAACCAGCAAGAGAATGAGGTTCTGACGACTTGAATATGAATCACTGGGGTTGTCATTCTCCTAGGCGGCTCCCTTCTTTGTTGGCTGAGTCAAAAGAGATAAAGCTACTGCTTACGACCTTGAAAGAGTCTCATGAAAAGAAAACCCAACCCTGAACGTTAAAACACCACCAACACAACATAGCTGTGGGTAGCTTTAAAGCCCTAAGTGGTTTGCACTTCATCTAATCGGATGCTCAAGATAACTCCAAGTGCTTCACAGGCAGCCAGCCAGACGCTTGTATAGCAACTGTTGAATATTCAGCAACAGTTTGGTCTATAGAAGCACCTGCTACCCACAGATCGAAGGCCACTTCACAGAAACTAATGAATTCCCTTCCTCGAAAGAGGCATTGTGTGGCTGCATTGAAGGCAGATGAGTAAGCCCAGCCTGCCTTTGCAACTGTCACCCCAAACAGAAGCAGGAGCCAGAAGACAGTGATTCCCATGGATTCCTTTTGATCCTTGTGGGGCAGGAAAGTAGTGTCAGCATTAGGTGGGTATGGGAATAGGGCTCTGCCTTGCCCGGCAGTGACCTGGCTTTCCCAGGTTGGAAGCAATCTCCAAAACACGCATATAAAGCAGCTGACAGCTAGAAACTTGGCTGACAGACAGGCTACATGACATGCCTACATCAATACATTCATGCTGAAGAGCAAGCCTCGTTAAAATTCATTCCCATCACAGCCAAATCACCAGCACCCCTGACATTTAGACAGCCTCACAGTATGCAGGAGGAGAAAGGAAGGAAAAGAGAATCCAAGTATACCACCACTGTGCAATCTGGTTAGTAAGAGCTCGACCCATCACACGTGACCAGAAACAAGAAATGCCACATTCAGGTGAGTCATGGCCTTTCCCTCACCAGGATCATGCCTCTGACCCCTCTGACAAGCTGAATCTGCTGTGGGACAAATACAAGTCTCAGTCCCTGCACCTTCCCCAGCCACCTTCTTCCCAGCAAAGGCACAGGGAAAAAGTCACCTCACCACAACTGGAAGGAAAGAGGTGTCATGTGGTGCCATGTGCCAGGCTTTGTCTCAGATGAAAGTTACTTACTGTTGCACCCCATCAAAAGAGAAAATCCAGGGTTTCTCATCTTTATTTAAGCAGCCACTGCATTGGAAGGCAATTATTCTCTTAATTACCGACTGACAAAGAAGGGTGTGAAGCATTTCTCAAGAATGTGTTTTAGAAACAGCCACTCCTCTACAAATATTTGCATATTTACACCAAATGAGCTATGAACATTTTTTTAAAGCGCAGGTTTTCCCCAGCATATTTCCTTTCCTTTTTAGCTGTCAGGCAGAGGTGGGGAGGTGGTGATCTATCCTTTGATCTGATGGGAACAGGAGAGAAAAGGAAGAGACAGAAGAGGAAAACATAGGAGCACTAAGTGAGACTACACATGTGCATCTGTGTCCATGATGTGAGTGAGCTCTCACCCATGGCCAGTTCCCTCTCGCCCACTTCTTTCTCTCAGGCAGGTTGCTCTGCTTGTGCACAGGAGAAAGCAGGCTGCTCACAGGTAGGCTGATAGGGGAGGGAGGAAGTCACAGAAACCTCTTCCATCTCCTGCTGCAGAACACGAAGAACAATCTAGTCTCCCCATATAACTGGGACTATAACTCTCTCCGAGTTCAAGACCAGTGTGCAGAGCACTGTTATTCTACTAAGCTGTTCAAATAAGAAGCTATTTAGGGTTACATGTTAGTTCGGTCAATGCAATAGCTTCCTGTGATTGTTTAGTTACTCAAATCTAGTATTTGAAGCTCCATTTAAGGCAAAGCTTCACACATTGTTGTGGGTATGGGAAGGAACTTCTAGGGTCATGATTATTCCTAAAATGCAAATCTTGGATAGAGTGCTGGACAGCATCCTGGAAAGGCAGTGAAGAGTCCCCAGAGAGAGGGCAAGCCTGTGCTGCAGTGAATTGCCAGCTTTGCTTGCCTCTGCAGGATAACATCTGTCTCTTGTACAATTGTGCAATTCAAAGACAACACATTTCAACTGGAAGACCAAGCTTCAGCTTCTGGGCTGTTCCTGCTGAACCACACTAGGAGAGGGCACAGGGTTCTGAAAGGCTGCTCTGTGCTCTGTCTGGGAAGTTCAAAGTGAAATCGTGCCTTTTCCAAGGCAGAGGAAAAAGGCCTCGTGCAGGCAGGAGCCAGCCAGGGAATGCAGAAGTCCGAGTATTTACACTCTGCTGTCAATTTAATTGCCATAATGGAGATGCCAGACTTCATCATATGCAGAGTTCAGATCCAAGCACTCCCTTTTCACAGGTCATTGTTTATGCTCTGAAAGTTTTAACATTAAAAGGCTTTAGCAGACTGATAATTTGATCCTCTAAAGAAAGTAAAAAAATAAAAAGCTCTTCCCTTTACTTTGATATTTTGAGTGCAATCACTCCCGAGGCTGCTCCCCACTACTGTACTATCATATACTTGTCAGCCATCACTGGAGGATCATCAAAGCAAGGAGAATCCCTTTGCAGATGAAAAAACATCCTAATCTGCAGTGGTAGGAACAAGAGTACATTACCTTCAGCATGAATGAGGCCAGCACATCAACCAGAGTTCAGATTTAAACCCACCACATCGTTTGGTACCTTGTTCCAGCATTGCTTAAGGCACTTTTACCTCTGAATTGCAAGACAGTTTCCTTTTTCTTTCACGTGTCTAGAAAAAGTGGTGTAAAGTGGCACCATGCTGACACACAGGAGCATTTCACAAACATCACTCATGAAACTCCCAAGGTGTCCACTCCAGTAAGAGCAGAAACGAGATCTAATTACCTGAAAAGTCTCTGGTAACATTTCTAGAGTGAAACGCTTGTGACTGTGCAAGCTGCCATACCTCCTCAGACTGGTAACACGGCCCTTCCCACAGAGTGAACTGCTGGGACAGCCCACAGCAGGTACCCCCTGCCACCCTCTCCTCCCGGACAGGGCACCCCAGTCAGGCAGCTGCATGTGGAAATGAGCTGTGGGCAACTCAGCATCACCTTTGTGCCGTGTGTGGGAGTGCTGCAGACCTTGGTTTATAAAAGCTGGTATTCAACTTTTAAAAAATTACTCATATTTGCCTAAAAAGATCTGCAGAGCAGATAATAAATGTGACATAATTAACCCTCTTGAGAAGCCTTTGCCCAGAAATGAGACAATCTCATTCTATTTTTAAAGTCAGAACAGCAGTAACAGGGAGGAAGGACAGAAATCATCAAAACTCTCACCAGGGTTTGTTGCCTGGAACTGCAGCTAAGCCCCTGCTGAACCTGCCAAGCAGGGCGAGTGAGGGCAGCTCTGGCACACTGTGGGCAGCAGCATTCACCATTCCTTTGGCAGGAACACTGGGTGGGAAAACTGTGCCCTGGGTTGTGTCCTGTGTGCCCCCGCCAGATGTCACAGCATTCCTCACACAGCAAACACAGAGCTGCAGATCATGGTCAAAGGCACCCCAAAGATCCCCCAGTACAGAACCAGTCTTAAGTCCAAGGGTCACAGGAGAGGTCAGATTATGTTATTTTGAAGCAATGGCAAAAATGAACACCTATGCTGTGACAAAGAGAGCTGAAGGCTGCTTTTGAAAACAAGTCCTTATGCCTAAGGCTGAGCTCAGCACTAACTCCCCAGCTCAGACCCATAATTAACCAACCCTAAGCTACAAGATGCTCTTTGCCAGCGGTGTTTGCTGCTAAGGGGACAGCTGACCTCACACACCAACATGTTTTCCTTGGCAAGCCTCAAGGTCACCCTGTGGGGACTCAACAAATAACAAAGCCCTTGCAATCACACTTGCCCGGGGGTGCTGCAGGCATATGGGTGAAGAGTTCCCTGAGCTTAGTGCTGCCCCAGCCTCTGGGTGAAGGGGAGGCACCTCCTTGCACCCCCACAGTACCATTAGGCACAAACAGGGTGAAGAACAGGAAGAAGCTGTCCCAGACAGGAACAGTTCTGACTGTGTCAGGAACACTGGTCAAACTCCCTTCCCCCAAGGAATTTAGAAACTAGAATTTTTTCACTTATTTTCTATACTACTGCAAGTCTGGTCTCCAGCAAACACCAGGAAATAAAGCCATTTAAAGAAAAACAAAGAAAAAAATATTTTTACCTCACAACTCATACTTCTGTCTTGCCACCCACCCAGGTTAGATTACACTGCAGTCTCCAGCAGGGAAGGATGCTTGGGGACCGGGAGCAATTTCAGACCCCAAGAGGCAAAGAAACATCTCAAGTTTCTCCAACACAGTAAGAAGTCCAGCCATGCCTGATGAGGAGTAATTTATGTTGGCAAGCAGAGGGAAAGCATTAAGGATGTGGCTTTGCTGTAGTTTATACAGAAACACTTCCCAGAGGCTCACTGGTCACTCTGAATGCAGACAAGCCTAAAAGCTAATCATTTACTTCATGTTTAAGAAATACTGAAGTAGCTCTGAAGAGCTCCTCATTTGGAGAAGAAAGGAGCTGCAGGACCTTGGCTTCTCTTCAGCTGGTGGCTGGGCAAACCACAGGTAAAGGCATTTCAGCAGCAGGACTAACTAGAATTGCAGCCTTTACCCAGCAAAGATTGCAAGTACTGATTTAAAAAAAATTTTAGTCTCCCTATCTATTTATAAAAGATTTTATTTCTTTTTAAACAAAGCCTCTCACATACCTGCTCTTTTTTTCATTTTCTACAGTGAAGTTAAAGCACTTAATTGCAGAAGGGCTGCCAAGCACACCATCGAGCTTCAAACATGACAAACATGAACTAAGAATCCACTGATCATAAACTCTGGCTTGGTCAATAAACCGGTTTTTTTTTTTTTTATTTACACAGTAAAATACACATAGGCAGGAGATACCCTTGAACCTCCGCAGACAATGCAGATAGGAACCAAGTAGAAATCATTTATAAGAGTAGGCTGCACACTGAAAACACAATTCAAAGCTGAGCCATATGCAGAGACCCCTACTACTAATCAGCAATATTCAGTATTAGTTGCAACACAGAGCCCAAAGCACCGTTCTGTGTTGTCAGGAAGCACTTACAGAGCCTGTCCTGTTTGGTGCAGCAATCAACCTAAATGACTAAAGAAAGAACAAAAGGAGTGACATTATTATGCTGCATTTCAGAATTTTAAGGAGTCAGCTACATAAACATGGTGAGCATTTGAAGATATTAATATTTGGATAATGGTTAATTCAGTAACAACCTATGATTAGTTTAGTAACCACTTAATTTTTTCATTTAAATACGGTGTCTTAGTGAAATATTTTAAGATCAAGCTATGCTTGACAGATGTAACAGCACTGGTTGATCAATAACTGAAGCAAAGCAATTCCACTCCCCCTGCTATTTTGGCACGGGAAGTGTTTTGTTTTGCACATGGCAAAGATTCCTCAACCACCCTGGTGGTGAGCCCTGGGAAGACAACCACTGAGAAACATCTGCACATCAGGTGGCTTCCGGGAGACTTGCTGCTGTTTGCAGAAACTCTTCAAATAACAAACTTAAAAGAAGCCCATTAAAAATGGTTTTAAAACTGTTTGGAGGCTGCCACATCTTGCACTGGGTACAGCTCAAGCCCCTCTCAGTTTCGGCATACACTGCCAAATAGCCAGTAGAAATTCCACCCTCCATCTATGCCCAGTTTTAAGAATAATATTCCACACTACTGCACATATTTGGTGGTGACACCAAGTTATTCCCCACCTCCCCCCAAAATCGGAAGCATCACAGGTGGAAAAATAACTTATTTTGGGAAAGGGCAATCCAGTCCCATCACTGGTGCAACCATCCCATTCACATGTCATCTGAATGGAATAAAACTATTTTCAACAGAAGCAGTTATGATAACATAGCAAAAAGAATCAAAATAATCATAAATTATTCTGGTATACAGGTAATAATATAATATACTGGGTACAGGTACCATGGAGTTCACATTTAGTAAGTCTATTCCGAACCCATTTCAGAAGCTTTCTCCCATCTGTGCCCCCTCCTTATCCTACGTCGATAAATCAGACGAATACCGTGAGAAGAAATCATTCTCTCTGCCCCCAAAGCCACAAATCGTACAAATCTGCCACAAGCAGTGAAAATATTGCTACTACCAAAGCAACAACATTAGAACTCCACCTCAAAATCTGCACAGCGCAAAGCAAGGAGGGTGCTTGCCTGCCCGGGATCTTGGACCACATGTCACTTTTGCCTAACAGAAAATTGCCCTTCTCCATTTCAGGGACACAATAAAGCCCAGGCCAGGAACCGCTCACATCTACAAGATCTCTGCTGTGAGCTGCTTTCATATGCTGCCAAACACATCTCACACAGACCCATCGGGGACAGAACCACTTCACCCACCGCATCAGGGCAAGGCTGGTCCCACACGAGGGCTACAGGAAGGAAGCATCTGTAGTTCCAGCACAGGCTCTCGGGATAGCCATACACTAATCACAAATCATTTTTTTCTGCCTGTGTCATCAGCATCCCGGAGCCAGCAAATGCATCCAGAACTACATTTGGGTATTAAAACCATTCAACAATAAGTAATGGCAATCCAAACACATCGCCAGTGCCACATAAATAATTACAGAGCAAGCCCCCTGCCTGCATGCATATTTAAAAAGTACTTTTTTTTTCTCCTCTTCCCCTTTTCAAGGTTTAAATCCCAGGTATTTGGGCACCTCCAGATTGCAGAGCTGAGAGCTATAAGAGGCTCAGCTATGCAGGAAGATATCCCCCTCTACACCAACATCTCCATTTCACCCCATACGTCTACTGACGGACATATACTGGTTTATTTTCCCATACAATATCCCCAGGACCCGCTCACTTCCATAGCGAGCCCAACCTTCCAGCACAAACAACTCTGGAGCGAAAATCCCCCCTTTCAGCAAACAAGAAAAAAACCTCAGCAGGGTTTCGCACTACCTACAATTTCACGCATTTCACGAAAACACCGAAACCGCACCAAAAACCCCAGAGATGCCTTCCCCCCTCGCTTCTGGATCCTCACAGGAGCGCAGCGGCCTCAAGAACCCCCCCTTCCATCAGGGATCCCCCTCTCCTCACGCCGCAAACTTCCTCCTCACCCCGCAAGAGGCACCGGCTGGCTCCCGCCTTCTTCTTCTCCCCCTTCTCCGCTATCTTCTTCTTTTCTTTTTCCCTTCCTCCTCCTCCTCCTCCTCCTCCTCCTCCTGCCGGGCTGCCCGCACCTGGCTCGGCGCCGGGAAGTCGGTGCCGTCCCCACGCCCCTTCCCCGCCCCGGAGAGAAGGAGGGTGCAGAGCGAGGGGCGGGCAACAGATGGAGCATCCCCGCCCCGCCGTTGCCAGGCGACACGGAGGGGCCGGGGCCGGGTCTCTGGGACCCGGGGACCCGTGACACCGAGCACGGGGTCGTGGCGGTGGCCGGACGGCGGCAGGAAGGTCCCCGCCGCACGGGTTGTGTGAGGTTGGGTGTTGTGCTCCGGTGGGTGTGAGTGACGCGCGCCCGACCCCGCTCCTGGGTTTAGTCGTAGTCACTCGGCTTTACTCAAAAATAATGCGCTATTGCTCAAAATTATCTGTAATTTATTATCCGCAATTGCTGGGGAGAGGGGAAGATGCCTGAGGTTCGTGAGGAACGAAATGTGGCTTAAAACCCGATTAAAACACGATTGTCTCTATATTACATAATGATATATTATATAACTTTATATTATATATAAAATACAAATTTATATAATTGTATGTTTATTATTTATATATCTATATGTAATTAATATGTTTTTATATAATTATGTGCGTGCACATGGCACAGCTTGCCCAGAGAAGCTGTGGATTCCCCATCTCTGAAAGGGTTCAAGGCCAAAGTGGACAGTGCCGCCCTATGCCGGGGTTATGGACTACTTAATCTTCCTGCAGGTGGTGAGTGTGCAGGAATACATCTGAGATAGAACAGAAGAATTTTCACGGGCTGATTTTGGGTTTCTGATGCTTTGTAAGTGAAGGGGCTGCAGCGGCAGGTGCTGAAGGCTCTAGATCCCCAGGCAGGGACAATCTCTGGGGACATGAGGGTTCACAGGGGACAGCCTCACCTGCCCAGTGTACACTCATTCCTACAACAGAGTTACAACTGAACACGTGTATGCCTCCCCGGGATGGTGGTGTCAGGCTAAAGTACTCTCAGTGTGCTCAAAACAAAACAGATCCTGTTTGGAAATGATGTCTGTTTTGTCCTTGATTTTAATCCCTTTAGTTACAAGATAATGAGAAGCAAAACAAAAAGGCTGAGAACAGTCACGCTGACTTTGTTATTTTATATTCACTTCTCTTCTTAGAAGTTGTGTAACTTCCTTTTTCACAACACCTCATAAGAACTGTGTTTACTGTGCTGTGCTAATAAAGAAAAAATTAAATAAAGAAAAATTAAAATCTGTTTCTGTGGATTTGCAGCAGAAGACTACAAGGCAGAAAGGGGAATTAAAAAAATCCATTTTCCATAAAATTCCTATCTGTGAGCCAAACCCTGCCCTTACTGACTGTCACAGTTGTCTCTGCTTTGTCACACACAGATGGAAACACCATCCTGGCAGGATTCAGCCAGCAAACAAACACCTCCCTCGCAACTATAATGGCACCAAAAGACTCAGAAAAGGAAAGAATCCCCAGCTGTTACCCTGCCATTTGATCTGGCCATATTTCAAAGCCTGTCTTTAATGTTACCTCCAGGTATATCAGAAGGGGCAAAACTCTTTGAGATGTACTTTTGCAACAGTGCTCATACATGGACTTACGAAGATGCTGTAAATGTAAATCACTGAAAGATCACTTAAGTACTTAATACTTCTAAAATATTTTGGACTTTATTGGGTCCAAAGATAGGGTGTTTTCCAGAGAGGCCCAAAAGTTACTTGAAGAACGAGATAAGGACATTCTCAGAAAACAAGAGCAAAGCAGGCAGACACAAACCCATCTACTGAGCGTTAACATCTCATGTCCCATGTATTCCCTGAACCTGCCCTCATTTTCATCACAGTCAGCGACTCCTAAGTGTAAAATATTGCTGTTCAAGAAGCAAAATAAGAGAAAGAAATTAATCAGCCTCAATTCTTATATATATATGCAATACTTGAAGCAATTCACTCAACTTGACCCTTTTTGCAGTTCATTGAATGAAAATAAAAAGAATTCTGTCTCTGCTGAGCGCAGAAGGTTTAGAAGGGTGGAGGATGCCTGAGGTTTAGTGTAACAAAGTGTAACAGCAATACATGAAGGCCAAGTGCAGCTTCAGCCAGAACAGACTGCCGGACCCCACCAGTGCAAGGAGGTCACTGGGACTCGGCTGGGCACAGCTCAGGGCAGGTCCTGCACACGGGACCCAGCAAACCTTGGGCTCCCTGCAGTGGCAGTGGGGCTCCAGACCCTTCCCGTTCGGGGGCTCTCCCGGGAAGCTGAGAAACTGATAAAGAACAGTACAACAGTAATCAAAAACCCCTCCCCGACACCCTCCTATTCAATAGTCTAAATGAACGGGAAAGTAATTTCTACAAGACAGATTTAGGGATAGACAACTTCACTGCTTTTTAAATATTCTTCTAAACACTTCTAAAATCTGCTTTTCCTTTCAGCATTCAATTTGAGACAGTTTTATGTCAGGGGCTCACTGCAGAGTAAACAACAATCACACAGGAAATAATTACCTGCACAGTACATTTTGTAACTGTTTCCTGAAGATGCAAGTCAGAAGTGTTTGTATTGTTATACAGATCAGGCACTACTATGGACATTGTGAAATCTGACAATTACAGAACCATTACCTGACACAGATCTACTTTCAACAGCTTGTGATGAAAAAAAAATAAAATAAGCATTAAAAAGATAAAGCAGCAATCATTAAAACTAATATTATCATAGAGATGTTAAGAACATATATATATAACTGTGTGCTATATACACCTGCTGAACACACTACCCAGGGCTTTGACATTTATTACACAGTAATAATTGAGGAGGCACAAATCTCTCATTGATAGATGTATTTGTCATAAATGAAAGGAGTAGAAAACGTAACGACTTTAGACAATCACTCCTCATTAAGAAGTGACTGTGTAAAATCTTTATTAAGTAATAACTCTAGCTGCAATACAGGTCAATTTCTCACCTCATTAAAACTAAGCTTGATCAAGTAGAGATTGTTATAAGTTGCCTTTGATCTCCATCGAGACAAAACCCTTATTTTTACACATTTCATGGTAAAATGATAATTTTCTGTTTAATATGACTTATGATTTGTTTCATAAGGGAAAAGCAGAGCATGCTGTCATGGCTGAGGGAGGTGACCATCACTGGCTTCTCTTGGAGGAATGAGGATTAATTTTGGGAGTGACACAGGCCTTTAAGTGATTCATGCCTAAGAGCAGCAAGGGTGCAGAGGAACGGTGTCTGCGTGTCTGCCCAGGACAGCAGCTTCCACTTGGCACAGCTGCGGCTCAACTGAGTCAGCGCCAGGCAAGGAGAGCTTGCGTGATACATTTTTCCCGTCTGAGAACACGAGTCTATTGTCATGTCATGATTGCAGGCAGCTGAGGAATTTGTGCAGGTTAGTGACCGCTCAGATGACCACAGACATTGAAATACGCTCCAGGCTTTGTGCATGGTTTGCACAAGCAGGCTCTGCACACTGAGACCCTCCTGAGCACAGTATTTGTGACCCCATCAACAGCAGACTTGCTGCTTTTCAGAGGGAATCCATTCAATGCTGATATGCTCATCCAGGGCCATAATAGCTGGACCCTGAAAACGGCATGGCTTTCCTTCATACTCATTTTCCACCTTAATTCATCTTGTTTTTTCCTAAATCCCACCCTCCATATGCCACTTGTATTAAGTGTACCTTGCAAAGTAGCTGTGCTCAAGTCCTGTCCAGGGTTTGAAGATGGTGGCAAGTAGCTGTCAACGGAGACTAAACTTTTATCCTCATTACCACATGAAAGAAAAGACATGGGTTCATTGGCAAAAGGATGCTTGGCACTGCCAGATCCCACTCCCAGATATCCCAAACAAACACTATGCATCCTGAAAAAGGTTCTTGCAGAAGCATGCCAGAGAAAATTTGTGAAAAATATTTGTTATTTGGGTGATTAGAAGATTGCTGAACACATCACTGAGTGCCTAAATTAGAATTACGATCTCCCCTTCCCTGTGCAGGTGGTGAGGCATGGCAGGGAGTTGGAACGAGATGATCTTTAAGGTCCCTTCCAACCCAAACCATTCCATGATTCCACAATTCTATGATTTCCAGTAGCACAAAGAGTGCCTGGTGAAACCAGGGAATCCTGGCCAGGATACACTGAGTAGAGCACATCATTGAAAGGGTTTATGGCAGGGAAACTGGCTGAGATGGTACAAAGCACTGCAGTTTCTCTGGAGCAGTTCTGAGCAAACATTGGCACCTCCTCTGCTGTTCCAGAGGCAGAGTCTTTCCTCTGCATCTCACTAAGGCATCACTCACAGGCGAGGCACCCTAACGACAAGAAACTGGAGCTGAAATGTGAAGAACAGAGACTAATTAATAACGAAGATAATGAGATCACCAGAATATATATACACCAAACCTGCATCTTAATTATCTCATGATAAGTGGCAACTCCAACCATGCTTCAAAAGCCTTTAATCATGCTCTCTCTGATGAGTATCAGTGGCTATTTTACAGAGACTTATTTAAAAACACCTTTTGTGTGGGTTTTTCCCCTACAATAAGAGCCAACCAAGTTACTACTGTCTGTAACTGCTCTGCTCCAAAATGAGATATCGCAGACTTGTAATTACAGCTGGTATGATATCCATCTCATCTACTCTCATCTTATTTTGGAGTGCTTCCTTTGAAGGAAATGCAGTAAGACTGGTGTTAGTTACTGCAGTATTATTATGAATCCCTTTTATTATGACAGAACAAACCAAGAATGATTAAGGCAGTTTCTGCCAAAACACAGGGAGCGATCAGTCCCTGCCCCAAAGACCTTGCAATCAGAACAGGCAAAGACACTTTGAGGTAGGGAAAAGAGGATAGAATGAACTTACTCCTAACTACAACTTGTTCACATGATTTAAGGTGAAGTCAGAAGGAGGCTGAGATAGGATGAACACAGGACAAGTGTGGAGCAGAGGAGGTGAAAACTGCAGAGGGGGCAGAAACAGGCTGCATTTACAGCTGGCACAGCCTTTTCAGGACTCTCTGCCTCTTCTTCCCTGCCCTCCCCATCCATTCACCCCTAAACAGGGTGAGGAGGTCAGCTCCAAACTACAGCTGCAGGGGAACACTGCTCTGGGTGCAGCAGGCACAGGTCAGCCCCTGCTCCCACTCCCAGAAAACAGAACACCAAGTGCCTGCAGAAAGGCTTATTTTAGTAACTAAGGAAGCAGCATTTAAGACTCTACACCACGGGGATCTGCTCTCCCCATGACCTTCAGAGCAGAGAGCTTGCTTGTGTCCTATCCCCAGGAACAAGGCGGGCAGCCAGGCACATCAAACAGCTCTAGTCAAGTGCAGGGCTTGCTGGAGAAGGTCTCTGTGCAAGATGAGAGCACTGAAGGCAGGATGGGGCTGGCTGAAGGCCCATTAGCATCGATTCCTTGGGCTTGTAATGAAGTTGGGCCCGACTCTGTGACATGCAATTACAGCATGAAGACATTTCAGGGGACTCACCCACTGCTCTCTCCAGAGATGAGCTACTTGTAACCTCTCTGCCACCAGTAGGTTATTCTTTGGTTGCTTAATGAGGGATTTTCTATGTTCCTCTCCAAAACGCCTCATGAGAGACAAGTAGTCAAGAGTTGTGGGTGCAAAGGCCAGATAATGGCACAGGATCCTCTGAAAAGCAGCCTATATTTTGTCCATCACTGCAACTGTACCATTAGGTTTTTCATGTCAAGCTCTGAAGGCATCTCATAATCATACCTGTGAACCTATGCTTAATGCACCTTTGTGAAAAGCATTACAAAAACATGTCAGACACAAAATCTATTCTATTTAACCTTTGTCAAAATACCCAGTAATAAAAAATAAAATAAAACAGGCTATATGAGCAAATTCAAGTGAAAAATACGTAGCCTCTCCTTTAGAAATGGGCTGGAAGGACTCTGGGAGGGCATGGACACATTCACTTTGCTGACAAGAGCATATGAAGGAAAGGAAAGTGTGAGCATCCCTCAGCCACCTTGGAGCTTAAACCGAGGTGGAGTCAAGCAGCAGCTCCAGAAACAAGGAATCACATTTACTGAGCTGTCTCCACTGTGGCTGTAGGGATAGGAGGCTTCAGTGGTTTTTTTTCTAGCCAAGCAAGCAACTGGCAGGGCTCAGGTGAGCCTGGAGCTGCAGATGGAGCAGGGGGTTCTGACAGCCTTTCTGACACGAATCTGATGGATTATACTTTGCATGGTCTGTAGAAGACAGGCTGCTGCCAGAAGAACTTTTCAGCAGTTTCAGCTCTGAGCATGTTTTCACCACATGTTTTTAAACTTTTAGTCCCTTGTCTGTGTAACACAATTTGTTACAGCAGAGGAATGGAAAAGAAAAAGAATCAGTGGGCCAGGATGGGAATAATTCATGCTCACCAGGGGCTAGTATTTCTCTCATGGCACACAGCAAGGCTGTAGAACAGAACATCCAAAAGCAAGGACAAACCTGCACTGAGCCCATGGATGCAACTTCACTTTGGTCCTATTGCTCATTTGCATTAATACATCTCTTTAATCACACAATTACACACTACTTCCCACTGGCCTGGACGTGTTCAGGACTCTGGCTGGCTGGTGCTCGTCTTATCAGCAATTATTCAATATCTGCTTTTGTCTCTTGATCAAAGTGCAGCTTCATGTCTTATTTATGGCTACTACTAACAGCCTGCTCTGTAGACAGAACTGTTTATTTCCCCCCAAGCTTTTCTGTGGTGTTCATCACTCTGACATCTGAGTGCTCTGCAACGATTAATTTATCTTCAGAAAATCTCTTCAAAATGAGAGAAGATGATATTCCCATTTTACAGATCAGGAGCTGCTGCACAGACAGATTGAGGTCAAACATTTCCACTCATG
Source organism: Certhia americana (assembly GCA_018697195.1). Lineage (NCBI taxonomy): Eukaryota > Metazoa > Chordata > Aves > Passeriformes > Certhiidae > Certhia > Certhia americana. The sequence goes on along the minus strand of CM031873.1, from coordinate 7,927,282 downwards.
ATAGGTCCTAGTATGAAACGTCTCAGACCTAAATTTTTTTAGATACTTTCAAATATAATGCCAAAAAATAAAACCAAATCAACTTCAGTTTTGTGTGTTCAAATAAAACTGACTGGCTTCTTAGAAAGTCAGGTACAAGAACAGGAGAGGATTAGGAACTGTAAATGTTGGTTACCAGGAAGAAGGATGAAAACTTTCTGACCACCAGAAAGTTTCTGTATCTAAAAAATATCTATATTTTTGATATCTAAAGTATCTAAAAACCAGTACAGACAACCCATGTGAATATAAAATGCATTATGAGCCTTTGATGAAGCAGCAAAGTATACCTTAATAAACTAAACACATAAGGATGTCCTCAGCAATTTAAGACACAGGATCAGACCCTGAGAGCACAGTTTAAGATAGGAAGAATTGCAGGTTCTCTCCACTTCTTGGCCCATTGAGCATGGAAAAAACAGAAAGCTTTGTAGTATTTCCTTCCACCCTGGGAAGGAAAGCTTTTGTTTTATCACTGTGTTAAAAGCATCTGCAAGATCAAATGTGCCAGTATCACTTTACAGCATGAAAATGCTGCACAGGGGACTCTCAAGACTCATCTTTTCAAATGCTGATACTTCTTTGTCAGTTTTAATAAAAGCTACAAAACCAAAGTGGGCCATGTGGTCTCAATGAAGTAGAGACCTGGCAGTCAATAACAGAAACAATCTGCACTTACTCTCTGAGAGATCTGCTTTTAGCAGCAACGTCTCTATAATAAGACATCGCTCAAGAGCTCCCTTCAATTTTTCGTGGGACAATGAGCCCACTGTGCCCAAAGCACATCCGTGCCTATGGAGATTTGCAAACCAGGACAGTGTTTAGACTGGTAACTTGACCATGTACCATATGATGACAGATCACAGCTTGCAGGATGTTTGATGCTTCCTCTTCTGCCCTCAAATGGACAGTTTTTTATCTCAAAAGAAAATGAGATAGAAAACTGTCACTCTGTCAAAATGTTGACTTTTAATGCAACACAGATACTAGTTTCTGTTTTATCTCATGACCTCTTTCACAGAAGGCCTCAAAAGTGCTCACAGGTCTACCCAATCCAAGCTCCTGCCTCCAGTCCTGTTTTTTAGCACATGAATAAGGTTAGGAAAGACAACAAAACCTGGGGAGAAGAGGGACATGGAAGTTAAAAGAAAGCCTTTTTAATTTGTTATCCCTGAAAGACACCAAACTGTGCCACAGAAAACGCTTTTTAGTTGAGAATCCTGATACATCTCAGACTGTGTAGGATTTAGATAATCTAAATTACATTGCAGATCAAAGTTTTATTTGTTCGGAAAATTGCATCTGAGACCATTAACCTTTTCTGCCTTATCAATCCAGCACCATCTTCCCGTAGCACATACCTAAAAATGGGACTCCTGAAACAGCTGGTCCCAGTGCCACCAGTAAAGGAACCGGCTGTCACCAGGGGAAAAACCCCATGGGCCCAAGGTGGCCTTGGCTCAGCCCCTGGCACTGACAGCTGTGGTCTCTCCATCCAGGGTAGGTGAAGAGTTGTTTGTCAGAGGGATGAGAAGGTTGCAAAATGCAAGAGCTGATCTGTTTGCTGTGTTTGGCCATTTCCACCAAGTCAAATTGTGGCTCTGCCTGGGCTCTGCTGTCTCAGTGACCTGTGACCTCTGGCAGTGCCAGCACTGACACCTGCCCTGCCAGCTGAGCTTCATCTTCCTGTCACCTGTGGCCAAGTGGGGACAGCAGCGTGACAAACCCCAGCCCCTGCAGTCCTAGGGTCTCTATGGACACAAGAGAGACATGAACAGGTCTGGTTCCTGTGGCTCTGCACTTCAGTGACATTGTGGTACTTGGCTGATGTGTCCCTTATCTTTCACTTTTGGCTCTTTGCTTCACTAAATGAGGAACCAAATGTTTCCAGTTCCCTCTGATGGAGAGACATAGTAGTGAGCAGGAAGCTGGACTGTCAGGCTAAACCTGTTGCAGTAAGTAATGTTCATAAAATCATTTCAGTCCAAGTTGCAGCTGTTGCAAAGTTGTACAGGCCTGGTTCAAGATTACTTTTGGGTTTAGGATCTTGGATCATGCAGAATGTCAGGAATAGGCTAAATCACCAGTTCTGTCCAGAAATAGAATTCTTATTCTTGGATATGGTTAAAAAATAGCAATGACGAAAATATTAACGTACAGATAGAAACCCCCCACTACTTCCTATAAGTATTGCCTACAAAGCATTTCAGAGGCATGGTTGGATATTACAAAGGGAAGTCAATCTCAGTAAGAAACATACAGATTTCAATTTAAAAGTTACACAGGGACAGTCTTATCATCTGGAACATGAATTCTAGCCTTAACGACTCAATACAGACATCAAAGTCATCCAATTTCCAGCCTGGGACATCCGTAGCACATTCCTTTGCCTTTCTGATTTGTGGCTCCTAATTCATCACCCATCTCAATTCATATTGAAATCTACTAAGCCAGGTACCTCCATGGCTCTGTACTGCAGCAGCAAGAGACAGCAAATCGATTTTCTGTGGCACCAGAGAATGACAACTCAGTGCTTTGCATGACATCTCGTTTTGGTGGATTTTAATCTTGTCCCTGAGAGACAGGAGCTGCTGTAGCCACTGCTGGTTGGAAACTCTTTTTTTGCAGCTCACAGATATATAATAAGCAGAGGTTCAGTGGGGAGAGAGAAAGGAAACAAGATTTTTGCATTATGAAAGTGGTGCTTTGGAAAAAGCTTCCACAATTCCAGTGATACAAAAACAGAGAATAAAAGAGAAAAGGCAAATTTTTAAATCAAACCTTGTCACCAGAATTACACCCTCTTTCTCCATGCCACCCTTGCCCAGCCAGATCCCTCAGTATTTTATTCCAGTCCAAGCCAAGACCCAGATTTGAGGCTCCCAGGGCACAGCATTTTACAGAGATAAGCCAGCTGTGTAGAAACCTGGAGTTAAGTTAACAAAGTTCAGTGAGCATTGAGTGAGGAGCAGAGGGGATTTACCTGGAAATGGATCATCTGTGAACCACCAGTTGGTTCACAGGGACTAATGTACTTACCTTGCTCCCCAGGTATTTTCACTTAGAAAAATTCTGTCTTGATACTACAGCAAACAGCCCTACAATGACTTTGACAAACTAACCCCTAATGCAGATGAGAAAGCAACAGGGATTTTTCTTGTACAGTCATTTCCTGTTCTGCCCTTTGCTCTGGCCCAATCAGATAAAGACAGAATCTCTCAGGGCACAAAACCCCCAAGATATAAGGCCATAAGACAAAAACATTTCTGGTTACTGAGTGCCTCCTCACCATAACCTCATTATCACAGCTGTCAATCACCAGGACAAACTAGTCACCAGCATGGGAACCACTGATAAGAGATGCTCACCTTCCAATGCACTTGCTGCCTGGAACAACACAAGGGATGGCAGCTTTAGCACAACAGGCTCCTCCAGGCCAAAGTAGCAGGAAGTGTCCTGTCCCTCCACTGCAAGGGACTGGAGGGGTCACATGAAGAGATTGCCTTTGGCACTGTCACACCATGAGGTTGGCTTAGTGTGGAATTGTTCAGCCCCTTCAATTCTACACGAAGCCAGCACTCATATGGAGATAATTGTTTGTATCTCCTAGATTTATATCCCACAATGGTGATGTCCTGTGATCAGGCTGGAAAATGTAAGGGCCTTTTTTTCTTACAGATTTCTCAGCACATAAATCTTGTATCCACGTGCTATCCTGTCTTAAGTGGCTATCCAAAACCACCATTATTAATCATTCACCTGGTACATGATCTCTTTATTTTATCAAAAGCCTTGATGTACTGATAAGGGGTGGCTACAGTCCTGACCATGCCAGTACTTGTGGAAGAGTGGTTAGAGAATAAGGGACAAGCTAATGTGCATCAGCTGGTGGTGCAAAGTTAGCTAAGTTTAGGACTCATCTTAGCTGACAAGGACGCTGTGTCCTTGTAAGTAAGTGTTATAACAACAACGGAATATTGTAGCTGATAAAGAGGGAACAGAATGCTAACTGAACCACAAGAATGAGAAACTAAGAGGAGTTAACATTGCTGTGAGTAGCCAATAATTAGCTTGCTTTTGCACTACGTATGAGCTTCATTACTAATTGTATAAAAGACATGACTAATGGAATAAAGTCGAGACTGACTGATCTCTCATATTGAGAGCAGTCTGTTCTCCTGCTGACCCCAACAATCACTTGTATCCAGTTCTGATCATAATATTCCTCAACCACTGCTCAATACAGTGGCATTACAGTGAGAATTTGATCATGATTTATAAACATGAGTAAGTAAAACATCTTTAACAAACTTCAGAAAAATGCTGTTAACATTTTAAAATCAGCAAAAGATCTCTGAATTTTCAAAAATTTACCGTGAACATACATTGCCTGAGCCAGACATTTTAACAGATGGACTTGGGGAGCTTTTTTAATATTGGCTATTAATGAGTGAAAATGTTCACAATGACAAATGCAATGTATTTTTAGTCTCTACTGGGACAGTAGTCTAGTTTTTATCAGCACTTTATGTCAAACTTTCCTCTTTGACACAAACCCCACCTGTGAGCCTGAATACGCAGGCACACAATCCTGAGCTCCTTCCAGCCTCACCTTCCTGTTTACAGTAAGGTCTGCAAACACTTACACTGCTCTGACTGACTGCCAGGTGTGTCCGTGCTTCCACCTTGTCTTATTTCTCACCCAGCACTCAAGAATGTTCTTATAACTGGGATTGCTCAGTGACTGTAGTTTAGCTAACCTGGAATTATCCAGTGTAAATTAACTCAGCATCAGGCTTTGCTGCTGAAATGAATGGATTAACTCATGATACAGTTAAGAAGGCGGACCAGGCTGTGTACTATAAACATCGCAAATGCAAATGTCTTTCATAAAGTCAATTCTTTTGTTGTTATTTTTCAGAGTATACACTGGGCAGCAGTGAGGAGGGAAGGGGTGGCTGTGAGCCATCTGTCCTCAGCAGCACATGTACAGGGTCCCAGTCACCTTCTGGCCTTGCTGTGTCTTTAATTTTCATCTCAATACTTCAGTATTGGGGCACAGCTACACCAACACCTCCAAAATCCCAGCAGCATGAACTGTCCTTGCCATGCTGTGAACCCTGGCTGCAAGCAAAGCAAATATTTTGAATCTGATTCCTGTGGCCTTTTCCCTGTATAACACATGCAGTCTTAATGGTTCCCAAAAGAACACTGTGGTAAACATAAACTGTGGTAAGTTTGACAAATGCCAGCTGACGTAAAATGGACCCATTGTGTGTGTTTAACTGGAAACAGTCAGAAATTCACGTTTTGAGTTTGTGGTTTCTTCTGGGATCATTGTAATAGTTTCTACATATCACAAGTTTATTCCAATAGAGGATCATTTTTAGTTAGAGAGCACCAGAAAGAGAAAGGACATGAGGAAACCTGAGGTTATTTCACAGGGAGCCTGCACAGGTGGCTCAGTGCTGCTCACCTGCAATTTTGCTGTTTTGTGAACTCAGCAGCACTCATTTCCCCAAATCGCCCAGGAGAAGCTTTTCTCACTCACTGGCCTTTTGGAGGTGCTGGCAGGTGCTGCAGAGCAGACACAGAAAAGGAAGAACGTTCCAGGGCAACTCAGCTTGGATACCATCAGTAATTTCCTAACACCTGCATGAAAAGAAAGAGTGGCTACTGCCATTTCACTGCAAAGAAATCTGAGAGACAGAGGCTGTGGATTTAAAGGTGGTCAGACATCTACTTTCCATCCTTTAATTGCTTTTGTTCCATATTTGTGTGATGAAAGCTCAAAGAAACACAGGTTTTGCCAAACAGCAGGAATACAGTCTAGGTCTTAGGCTATAAAAAACCGAAACTACACTAAAACTATTTTCAAGTGACTTCTCCAAGCTCAGACAAGAAAAGTGATGAGGTCAGGACTTGGATGCTTCTTTCCCCATTCTCACAATGCCATCCCTAGGACTCATCCCTGCTAGGATGGATGCTGCACGGGACTAGAACTACCCTCATCCTGGAAACATTTTCCACAAATATTCAGCTGCTCTCCTTCCCTCCTCCCTGAGCAATGGGCAAGGGTGGGTTGAAAGTACTTCACAATTTATTTTTTTTTTTTGCTGTGGCAGAGGATGCATTTCCTTCTACATCTGTGCTTTTGTTCACTGGTGCTCAGAAAAACAACTGAGCCCTGGGCAGTGACCTGGAGCGACAGCAGTGCTCTGGCTCCCCAGCACACAGGACACAGCTATTTGTGAGGCTGCCTCACTGGATCAATTGTCTCTCCTTCCCAAGTCATGCTGCCATTTTATCATTAAATCACTATTAATATCAAAACTGGAAGTATCCCCAAGACCTGAATAAAGTCCATCACAAAGTTCCCCATCTGAAACCAATATTCCAGCTGCTGTTCCTGGGGAAAGCAATGTGTTTTTTTGACATCCAACTATGCTAAAAGAAGCTGACCACCAGATAAAGGCAGCCCACAATGACCGAGTGAGCACCAGTGCTTCTGCCCAAGACTGGTCTAAAAGTTACTGACATCACTAGCAAACCTTTATTTTGATTGAGACACATTTGACATTAGCCCTCAAAACCTTTATTCAGTTATACTTACTTGTGTTGGGTCCCAGCTACACTTCATGAACTTCTCTGTTGCTTTAATCTCCTGTTAGGTGAGATTTAATCTCCCTGCTATTGTGCCCTGCCTGGGGACAGTGTTGATCCCATGAGTGCCTCCAGGCAGGCCAAGACCCCCCCGAGGCCAAGAGACAAGTTGGAAACTTCTGGTGCCCTTCATTCACCAACCTTAAAGGGGGACAGGAAATGTTTCCTACCAGACTGCTCTGCTCCTACAACTTCCCAAATGCTGCTAGCCCCTCCTTGCCAGGAATAAATTCTATCTTCTAGGCTCACAGAGAACAAATGCTGCATTTTGGCATTTTCATGCACTTGTAAGTAGCAACTAATAGTAACTAAATGCTTCAGATACATGGTTGAGTGGCAGCTCTGCCAGGAGAGTTTGCATTTGTAGCTGTCCTGCAGACACAACTGCTCTGCCTGGAAACAGCATGGATGCTGCAAGTGTGGTTTAAGGCGTCAAGCAAGCCGTGGGGGAAAAGTGCCCTTCATCCCAGAGATAAACCTGCCCTCCTTCTCTTCCATCCCCTTTGCAGAGCTAGCTCTGACCAGCCTTCCATATCCGTCTTGCAGATATTTTCACTTCTCCCATGTTACAATTGCTTCTGTTTTACATCTGGCTGACCAAAACTCAAGAGAAACAAGTTCAAAGACTTTCTCAAATCACAGTATAACAGTAGGTGGTCCCCCTATGGCAATCACACATCTTACAATTAGGAAAAAGGAAAACGAAGGAAATAATTGCAGTGTCAGCACAGGGCCCCTGCTGTCAGTTATCCCTGATGGGGAGTGTCTGCTCCCTGTCTCCTTCCTGGTGGCTCAGCCTCAGGCATGCAGAGGCAGCACTGACAGCCAGGGATGGATCAGCATCGTAAGTCACTCCTATCTGGTGTCCCACATGACTGAAGATTGCCTTCAGCTGCCTGCACACAGACATTTAATGCCACTCCAAAACCTCAAGATATTCAAGGCATTCACATGCATGTGACATACCCCCTCCAGGAGTCCACAACGCAGCACCACAAACGGTGGGCACAGGTACCCAGGAGAGAGGGTGACAAGACCCACAGCCTCCACGGGGCTAGGCTCCTCATCTCCTGTGCTGAGATGTGAACACCAATTCACTACCCAGCTGCAGTTTTCTGGGTTTCTTAGGCTGCCTGGGTGGCTGGAGCTAAAGATATTCAAGTCAGACCCATCAGCCTTTCTATCACCTGAGCACGCTCTGAGCCGTGTGTCAAATCCTCACCTCAGTCCCTTCAGCAAAGTGCAACTGCCTTTCTCCATCCGAAACTCAGAGGAATGCACATGACCCAGGGGATTGTCCTTTGAGGCTGCAGACACTGCAGGGACTCACCTGGGAACAACCCAAAGGCTACACAGGCTCCTCTGAAGACAGCTATTGGATTACTGCTTCTGGCTCAATGCTTTGTGCTTTAGGCTCTGCCAGACAGGTTTAATCAGCTGGTAATGTGATACTTCCTTCTATAAAGACCTGAGATATACTTCCCTGGCAGTATGCCTTTTCCTTCAGGAGATCAGCCTGCATCCCTGATTTCCCAAGTGTTGGGACAGGGAGCTGAAGTTAAAAAAAAAGAAAAAAATCAATTATCAAGGCAGTTATAATTTCTGTGTAAACCTGACAGGACATCCTGCTCAAAAAGTATACCTCAAAAGGATACCTCAGGAGCTCTTGAGCTCTTGAAGCTGGCTCATTTCAGCTTCAGACAGCAGGAGAGGCTGAGCTCAAAACTCTTGACTTAAGAGATCCACACTGGGTTTAAGTCCTTGAGGTGATTAAGGAATGAGAAGTGAATCTCAAAAGAAATCAGAGGTGACACAACAAACCGTGGATACAAATTTGAGCAGAAAAGCACTACAAAAGAGAAAAAGAGATGTTATCTACTAGTCCAGAAAGTTTACTAAATAACCTACCTTATGAGATTTCTTGAGGCAGGAGTGGTGCTCAGATCTGGGACATCCTAACTGCTCTGAAGGTTGCCCTCCAGTTTCTTAATTTACTTTATATGTAGTTTCCTTGTCTCCCTCATCCAACTCCCCTCTTTCAGCATCTCTCCACTCTTTTGCTAAGCCACATTTAGCCAGCAATGTTAAAAAATGTCACAGGAAAAAAGCCAGCCAAGGTGGTCCCTCCATAGCCATGTGGGATCTTCACTTTGAAAAGTGTTAAAAAACATCCTGAGTGAAATATTTACTCATGCTAAAATCTTGGGCACCACTATCTCACCTGGATGCACTGGCACCTTGTTTGGAGAAGGAACTGAAAGCACGTCTTGCCTCTCTTTTTATCCAGCATAAAACAGGATGAAAATTTCTGGACAGTTTCTTAGGTTGCACGTGACCAGGCAAAGCCAGTCTTGTTAATTCCAGCATGCAGCCTCTGTTGTCACTGCTTGCTGTAAAAAAGCTTTAGCTGGACATGAATGAAAGGCAATGACTAAAACATTGTATGAAATTGATTTAATAAGATTCAATGATTGAAACAGGAAAGATTTTCCTTGACAAATTGTTACAGGCCAGATTCAGCCTTCTGTGACCAGCTCTGCTGTCAGCCTAATTGAAATTTGTACAGTAAAGGGGCAATAGCCTTTGCTCTCAATTAACTCTGAAGAAAAGCAGAAATCTTTTCAATCCTTCTGAATTATCAGCCCTTCTTTCATCTGTTTTGGTTGGGTTTTTTTTTTTCTGTGTATTTATACAGCTATTAAGAATATTTGGGGATACCATAATTCACAATCCTAATTGAGGACCATGTATTAAATTGTTTTAAAAGCTGGGATTAGAGAACAGGAGAAAAATGGTATTTTATTTTGAGGAAGGAGGTAGCAATATGTTACAAATACCCACTGTAAGGGCTGCATTTAGTCCCAGCTCATCCTGTCACAGGCTTCTGGCTGCAGATTGCTTTGGATGTATTGAGTGTTTCCTAGATTTTGGTTACAGATATAAAAATCCAATTCTGCTACTCTTGGTTATACTGACATGTATATCCTTTGGAATTACTCCTTAAGGCTCAACTGAACTTTCTTTGTGGGAAAAAATAACACCTCATGGTAAATGAGTCCTTGAATCTGGATACAACAACCTTGGATTAGGTCTGTTTCACACAAGCTAAAGACAGTATTCCCAGGTATGTCTCAACATGCTGCTGATCCCTGCTCACCCTGAAAGCAGCGACATGTGTGTTGCTACCCAAATGGGGATCCCAACAACTTGAGCAAGCAGAAGGCATTATTTGGGCTCTAGGGAGGAGCAGCCACTGAAGCTGCAGGAGGCTTTATGTGAGAATCTCCTTCTCAGGAGATTAATATCCTTATTAATAAAACAGTAGGGAATGTGGAAAACCAGATTTATCTCAGAGTAAAATGTTTCTTTGGGAGTTCCCTGAGGAGTCAGTAGCGGCTTGTTATGGAACTAACATGGCTTTTACTGCTGCAGCCATGTGAATGAGAAATATTTCAGTGTTAGGAGCAGTTAATAGAGGCACAAAGCAGGAAAGCTGGGCAAGCAGAACCAGTGCCTTGAGTAACAAAACCCACAGCTATTGGAAAACCTCCTGAAAGATTCTGAGTATGAAACAACCCATGACCTAATTAGGTGGCACTGTAACTGAAGAACAGAGGAAGGAACAGAAAGAAAGCAGGGAGAAGATTAAGGCGAGAGAGACAGAGAGTCCCTAATACTCAGGAGATGAGTCCAAGCTGAGCTGACCAACCCTGACGCTTTATTTAACACACACAAACACTCCGTGAGGGAGGAGGGAGGCACAGATAAAGGGAGGAGGGAGGCACAAATAAAGGACACTTGCTCCATGCTCATGGAAAATCTCTTCATGGAATATATTTTATACACTGAGATGAATGAGGGAAACAGACAGGAAACACCACAATATGTTGGGATTGGGAATTAACTAATATCCATACTGGTTTCTGCTACTAAAATACTGCATTTTTCTCCAAGGGGAAAAAATGGGTTAGGAATCCCTAAGCAGCCTTGTAGGAAACAAGTATAACCATGAACTGGGCCACAACATGATAAGGATGTGATCTATTCTGCATCTTTCCCACAATGATTCCCCATCAGCCATGGCAAAAGCACAGTTCAGAGGCAAACTGGCACCTCTGAGCCAGACAGAGCATGGTTCACGTGCACAGTTTACTTGGGTGACACAAAGTAGTTCTCTGCAGTACAGACTCGGCAATGCCAAAGCTACACTAAACCCTTGAGGCCATCACATGAGGCTACAGGGGAATAATCTGAAATATCCACGTAGATGCTGCTGTGGAGTGCCAAACCACCCAATCAACAGCAGACTACACCCAAGGAGTTCACCACACACCAGCAGAACCACCCTCTGCTAAAGGGAGCACAGGACACACCTCACACTCACCAGGGCTGCCAGATTCCTTCTGAAACAATGACGGGCCAGACTCTTAATTAGGGTGCACAGTCCCAGTGCTGACTTCAGTAAGCTCTGCTGATTTAAATGGCAAGGTTCTGGTATATCCCATGTGATACTGGGAGTGGAGAAGAACAGGGTCAGCCCAATCCTTGTCACCTCTCAGCCCAAGAGGCCCCCGGCTATGTCACAGGTGGCTTCCCACAGACATTGCTGTGAGCAGTTCTGGGCCAAGGAGAGCTGATGAAGTGCAGCAGCCTCATCTGGCTGCCAGTCAAGTATGACAGCCCTCACTTAACTACTTATTCATTCCGACAAGGAACCAAAGCTACAGGGATTTGGCCTGAGCATCAGATGTGTGAAATCTTTGAACTAAGTTTCTTTAAACGCACAGTCCCCCCACAGAAACCATTTGTACAACTGCCTGATCAAAAAGCATCAATAGATCAAGTCATGACTTCCCTTCCTCTCACTGCAGTGTTCACTATTCCCAAAGAATCAGATCTGAATCCTTCATTCACTGTGCTCTGTAACTAATCTGCTTCATTCCCACACCAGAAGCTGCTGTGAAGTGCTGCTGTTTTGGGCTGGGTGGCACAGGGGGTCTCTGTCCCTGGCTGAAAGACGAGCAGACACACTCAGCTCCCTGGCAGCAGCCTCAATCACCACCCAGCACTGATGGGAGCTGTGTTCCTCAGGATACAGCTTTAGGCAGCTGAGCTGTGAGAGATTTGCACATGAGGAGCTGTGGTCTTTCCCTGGTCTTTCCCTAGAGCAACACAGGTAACACTGCAGGGAGCTGGGCCAGCCCAGCCCTCTGCTATGCATGTGAGTCCCACAGCCCTACCCTGACAGGTACCTCATAGGAACGTGTTTCTTCATAGGATGTGCCACTGTCTGGCACCTCTGCCCCAAAACTCTTCAACCACGAGTGACTGCTGCAATGACTGCTGTTTGCAGCAAAGGCACGGGGAGAGGTTGCCATGAGCACCGAAGCAGTCATGCCCACCCACCCCAATGCAGCCCACGCAGGCACATCATCTGTCAGGGAGAAAGGCTCTTTGTGGGCTCGATTTAAGTGCAGGGAAGGAGATCAACTCCTTCCCTGAGGCCACACTGAGGCTGTGACAGAGGCTAGAGATGGATGTAGACACCCCAATCCTAAACCAGCCACAATCATATCCTCTCCTCTGATTTAGGATAAATATCCAGGTTTTCCACAATCATTTCTTACTGCACTAAAAGCAAACACAAACACTTCAGAAAGCAGAAAAGCTCAGTGGTAACAAAACCTCACAGTACATTCCAGTTCTGCCTATGAAAATAGATACCTTAGAAAACAGGGAACAGCTCAGCTCAGTTTTTCTCTTCAAGCTTGCTTCATCACAGTCTCTGCCTTCAGTGCCTAAGGAGTGGGAATGGCTCCCCGTGCACTGCAGAGCTACTGTTGCATCAGCCGTGCAGGGGGAAATGTGCAGAGCCCACGGGGCTGTCCCTGCTCTGCTGTAGGTACAACTGCACACACAATGCCACGGGCTGGCTCCGAAAAGAACAAGCTGACAAAGAGGGAAGGGTCAGGCTCTGCTTTCCCAGTCTCTAAGGTCTTCTAAGACCCAGCTCCTTCAGTCCCATACCACTCAGTTAAAAGCTAGTTGAAGCAGCTTCGCACGAACTGAAAGCAGGCTTCTGTATATTTTAACTGTGCGTTTTAGCCTGATTTACATCCCTGAATTACAGCATGCTTAACAAAGACGACTTCAGAGGGAAGAAAACATTCCTTAATTTAAAACTGTACTTACTGAGAGTGACTGTGAGTCTCTACGGGAACTGCAGTATCTCTGAAGCCTGTCTCGGCAGCAGCAAAGTTTTCTCTCTTGCCTTGCACAAGTGGGATGTGAAGCCAGACCTGGGACACACTCTGTGTCTGTGTTGATGTGGGCTCTCAACTGTGTATCGTTGCCAAGACACCCGGGGCAGACTCCAAAGCGTCCAGATCTCGCCCTGGCCAAGGCATTCCTAATCAAATGCTCCTTTCAGCACGACCACAGTCATCACACAGGGCTGTGAACAGCATCGTTTTCTTTGATTCAGTTAAACTTCCATTAAGTGCTCTCATCAGTTTGAAATATTGCTTATTAATGAAACATTTTCTATCTGGAACTGAAACCGAAGTTAAAAACTATGTAAGGTTTTTTGAAATAAATAAACTTTCTGCCTCACCACCCTGCTTTGAGCTGCTCCAAGATCACAGAAAAAATGGCAGGATTGAAGTCTGCCCCCAGGTTTGATGCTGAAACCTGCAGTGGAATCAGTTATTTCTGAACAACTGTAAGAATCTGCTATGCCAAAATCTCATAATCTGCAGGTAAATGATTCTTGATGGAAACACAAGGAATTCATAAATGCAACTACTGCAGCCACACACAATTAAACTTTTGCAGTGTGGCAACAGGTCCAGGGACAGTTGGCTCTCATGGTGCCAAGGTTTTTCTCAAAAATATTACAGTCCAAAATACAAGATGCATGACGTTTCAGAGAGCAAGAAATAGTCAGATAAAAAGAAAACAGAAGTCTCAAGTGCAACAGAAGCCAAACTTCTCTATCTGAAAAAATATGATCTCTCTGCTCCCTCTCAAATCAGTATTACAGGTGTCATTTTGGGCTCTCACCCTTTTGAATTTGTTGTCCCTTCATAACGGGTTAATGGCAATTCTGTATCTTAGTGGTGGTTAAGATGGAAAAGGTTCACAGACCTCATGGAAGCCTGTGCAAAAACCAGAAGAGGTGAACAGATATTTAAGAATCCCATTTTCCAGTGTTACAGCTGATCCTAAGTGCACTCCAGCTTCCTTGTTCAACATTAATCTGTGTTTCTACAGGTAAGTCGACTACAATAAAAATGTTTACATTACGGAAGGCAGATCAAAGCATTTTAAAATCATCGGTATGCTTGATCTGACATGTTTTTTTCTTTTTTCCCCTATTGCTCACAGGCAGTTCTGAAAATTACTTCTTGAGTTTTTCAGTATCTTTCAATTTTTAATGGTATAGAAAACATACTTCCTGCCCTTTTCTATCATTTAATCATAAACTTCTAAAATTCAGATTTCTGCAACATTGGAAATTAATGAACACTGAATTTTGCTGATAGGGGTTGTTTAAAGCGGGAAGGATCAAACATTCCCAATATTTAAGTTTTCAGAGAGGACATACTTTAATCCTCTTCTTTCCTCCTACAGTTACCATTACAGGTGTGTAAGTAACTTAAAATGAACCCCTCATACAAGACCATATGTAGTATGGCTGGAGTAAACCAGTTAAAATCCCCTCCCAGCAGGGCCTCAGTTGCTGACTTCAAATAATAGTAAAAGAGAGTGGGAAGCAAAAGGAGACAATGAGGTCAAGAAAGTATCAGGGGAAGGTAACTCTGGTTTTGCATCTGAGTTTTTACACTTCTTCTACCAGACAGAGTCTGGTAGAAGAATGAACTGCTCTTCTGGCACTACATTTGCACTGAGCCATGGAGAGTTCTGCCTCCGACCAGCTTCATCACTCAGCCCAAAAGAGATTAAGTGTGAATAGTTCTGCCAAAAAGATGATCATCTGTTAATAGAACTAGTTCTGGACACCCCAAGGAGTGAGGTACCCGAGACAGCTCACGCTCTTTACACACAGATGCTGAAGTCACATCACTCTCAAGCAGGCAAGGCTCGGTTTCTAGGTCAAATCACTGCACAGTTGGGCCTGATGTCCATAAAATTTAGGAATACAGAGCCAAGGGCTACAGGGCAGAGGGTGAAAACAGCTCTCCAGCAGAGTTAGGATGTCTTGGGATGTGAACTGAGATGGAAGGGCTTCACAATGCACAGCAAAGACTGGCAAATATTACACTTAAATAAACCAAGTATGTTTAAAAATGTATCTCTCTCATTCATAATTTCCATTAATTTTTCAGAAGGTCTAAGAAGATCTGATTCTGAAAAGGTAAATTAACTCCTTATCTCTTCACACTTAAAGCTTTTTAAAAAGCAGGCCTGAAGTCTGGAATAAATTCAGCAGGCAACAATGTCTTGACCTTACATAGGAATATCTGCTTAATAAATTTTTAACAGACTGTTTTCTTTCTGGTGGGTAATGGAAGCTACACCCACCACTTCATTTTGACGTGAGTAACCCAGAAAAGCCTCAGCTCACTGTAAAAACGCCAAGTGATAAGTTTCTTTGTTAAAAGATGCCTCGGGGCTCTTGTCGCATTCTTCTAAACACATCAGGAAAAGCGAAATGCATTGTTAACAGCTAGTAGAAAAGCACTACACATTAGTCATTCTTCTCCTGAATGGAAAAGAACAATTTCTCATGAAATATCGTTGCCATTATATTCCTAGATTGCTTTGCTGGGCAGCTGCCCTGTCTTTCACAAGCCTCAGGCTGAAAATTTGGATTCTGAAAGAGAAATTTTGATATTCCTAAAAAGAATTAAAGGAAAATGTAAAAGTTCTCACTAGAATAAATTTGTAAAGACTGGTGCCAGTCAGTTTCTTGAAGTGTTCTTAAAGATTAAACAAGTTAAAATCAAGTCAAAATGAAAAACTGAAACTTCTACTCTTGAAAGACATCAAAATGAGAAACTCTGAAATTCACAAATAATTTCATTTTTCCTGAGCCAAAATCTTGTCAAAATCAGCATTTTGTGGACATTTAAACTTTGACAGAAAACACCTTTACCATTGAATTTGGCACATCCAGAATTTCAGCCAGAAATGCCAATGTAAAAAGAGAAGTTGCGAGACACACAAAGAAGAAACACACGCAGGTGGAGGAGCAGAGTGCAGCGTCTGTGTATCCAGGGCTCGTCCACTGCCCAGTGCCAGCTCAGTGCCCGCTCCTGGCACAGCAGCGTGCCGTGGCACCTCTGTCAGTCCCCAGCTGCTCTGTTAGGTGGCTCTGGAGAGCTTGGGGATCCCTCTGCGATCAGCTGCTCCTGCCTGGCCGGGGCTGCTGACCCTAATGCTGCTTTTGTGGCCCAGCATTGTCCGGCAGAAAGGCTTCAGCTGCTCCTCAATGCCTGTCAGAGCACACTAGGGCTCACTATAGCTGAGGTTTCGCCTGGTGCCACAGCAAAACCGTGGCTATTTATCCGCTGTCTTATTTCCAGTTCACACTTCTTCCAAGCAGGGTACACAATGACATGGATAAATGGCAATTAAATCAACAGTTAGTTGTGTTAACTACTGGTAACTAAGAAGCCACCTTGATCCCTCTCTGCATCTAAGATTCACCACATAACGCTGAGGCCTCAGTGCATGAAGACTTTAATTTCAGATTAAACGTGTTGCATTGGAAATAGCTCTGATAAGCCCCAGCAGCAGTTTACAGCTGGCAAAGAGGAACAAGTGAACAGCTGGGGGAAGCCAGCGGGGATAAGCTTTTGCACTGGAAGAAGGGGTGCAACCAAACCCATTTATTTTTTTTTAAGTTTTACCACCTTCCCCTGTTTCTGGCACCTGCAAACTGCCTGGAGGAAAGACAAATTCTGTGGGCTGGCTGTTTTAACAAAACCTGATTCCACTTGCTGGAGTTCCAGTTCTCCAGGATTAAAATCTGAAAAAAACACAAAAAAATCCCATCCCTTGGGAGACTTAACCAAAACCTGCACCAGTAAGAATGAGACTGAGCCCCAGCATAACTGGAGAAGGCAGACCCAGGGTGTGAGCTCTCCAACAGCACATGTTGAAGTTGCAGTTTATCACAGAGTTTATTGGCTTCCAGCTGAAAGCATGGCTTCCTCCTTTCAGAATTTTCCTGCAGAAAATTTTGTGAATTGCTCTCCAGATGATTCACATTTAGTCTTAGAGACTATTTTTAACTGTTTTTATTTCAGCACACGTTCTTGGAGAGACCCTGCTATTTATGTGGTCGACATTTCCCGACTCTTGGCTCCTCTGGGGAGAAGCTCCACGAGGCAGCTTTTGGGAGAAAAGCCTGCACATCATTCCTCCTTTTGTGTGTTCCACACAGCAGAGCCAGAGCACTCCTGAGGTTGACAGCAGCAGTTTTTGCCACCATGAAGATACATAACGGAAAGCAAACAGGCCATGGAAAATCAAACACACTCCAGCTCCTCAGAATGTTTGCAAGGCCATTTTCAGGCTGGTTTGGGCAAAGGTCTGATGGTCTGGACACTGAAGGCATAATCATGCAGCAAATACAGAGGCAGTTGCGTACAACTGAGCAATAAGGAACTTGAGAAAATTGCTGCAATATGCTTGGGGTAAACCTGACACAAAGACGGAAGTCACCTCTTTGTTAGGGTCACACAGCTTTGGAAAAATGGGAGATATTAAATTATCAGTGGGGCCACAGCCAACATCAAGGTATGTGTACATCTGCTGTTTGAGCTGGACACTGATGTCTTAGGGATTAGTTTTATAGCATTGACACAGATATTATGGGATATAGCTAGCAACAGCCCAAATCACAAGCACCTAAGTAATGTTTCCAGCCCAAGAGGCAGCTCTGCAAGTGGGAAACTGCCTTGTATCAGCTTTCACTGATTTCTTTCACATATGGGAATGGTGCTGAAGAATGAAATAATTTTTACACTGGTAAAGTTCCACAGATAAAGGTCTGTCTTGCTTTAATAGAACCCATAAAAAAGGCTATTTTTATGAAACACAAAAGATTAATATTATAAAGTTTCTGCTGCTCTTCCAAGGGTGGTTAAAATTTTTGAATTAGTCTAAATTTTTGGCTGGACAGAATTGGGATTCATGCACACACACATATAGTCAGGACAGATCACAAACATTAGGAAACCCAACTAAACCAGAAGGGAATGAACTGGAGGCAGAGGCGAAAAGCAATTTCAAGGTACGCGTGTTAAGTAATTGTAATTTTTATCTTTGTTGTCTTCCCTGGCTTACAAGTAAATCTCTACCATGAAGACATTCAGCACACTCTAATATACAACCCCATCTTTTAAGAGCATCCTGTATATTGATCTCCAAAGTATGGCTCAAGCTCATTAGTTTATAATCTGCTAGGTTAGGAAGAGCTCCTGGGGAGCCAACATATGGATGTACTCTGAGCACATTATCAGGACAGCAGCTCAGCCCATTGCACTGTACAGTGGAGCTGGGCACACTCTTTTATTGTGGTCAATATGGCACTAATTAGGGTCACTCTGTGGTTCATGAGACTAAAAGATTTGATCTGATTTATCCCAGAAGTAATTCAAAGAAAATGGAGGAGTTACACCAGGAGTCATGGCCAACTATGCTCCTCTCCTTGAAACCCCTGCTTGAAAATATTAGTTATTTGCACACTGAAGTCAGGGGTACTAAACAGTAATTAGACAGCTACATGGGAAAGAATTACCTGATTGTGAGATGATTAATTAGTAGGCTGTCAAGATATGATTATCCTGGATCTAGGTAGGGAATACACCACATTTGTTCTTTGCTCCTTACAAGATGATGATGATGATGACATAAAGCACTTCTGTCCCAAATCCCTAAATGAACAGCAAAAGAGCACAGAGAGTAGCACTCAGTACCCAGAGCTTTAATGAAAGTAGGAAAATGCAGGACAGACTGACACAGCTCAGTCCTGTCATGGTAGGTCAAAACCAGACAAGGAAACAACTTCACAAAGACCCTTGCACTATCCATCGAATGCATTCAATGCACCACTCCTGACATCAACTGTAAAGCCTTACAGCAGGAGAGAAGCAATTTCTGACCACCTCTGTTTGGCAGTGTAGGCACCATGCTTCGAGACCATCAGCTCCAAATTTTAGCATTGCAAATTGTTTTCAGCCTTGTAAATTTTATAAATGCCTGTAGGGACTGGAGGATAAACAGCACATGCACCTGTGGCTCCTGAGACACCAGGGAAAGGCAGGTAGGCTGATGTGATAGAGAGAAGCAAGACTTCCAAAACTGGCTGCTTCTAGCAAAACACAGCCTGACCTAATCAGTTGAACAAGACTTTTGCACAAGGGTGCTGCAAACTTATAATGCCACCCTTGTGCAGTTTTGTAAAAAAGATTTGACACCTACCAATCTCCCTAGACCAGCAGCTTCATAAACTAGTGCAGGTAAGCAAGACAGGCATGAGCCTTGGGCATCATCCAGAGCTTTGATCCTTTCCCTGGATGAGGATGCTCTCCCCTTCATTTGGACAGGCTCTGCAGACAGAGGAGCACTCTAGAAAATTATTAGCGTTTGAAAGTCAGTATCAAATCCACCTACATGCACAGAAGTACTGCTGCTATAGCTGCTCAGATAGAGAAGCTGGCCCAGCAGACATGGCACCAGCTGAGATGCAGGTACCTGGTCCCCTCTCAGTGAAGGACATCTTCTGTGACCTCAGTGCTATGCATGCATCTGGCTTATCTGGAAACCAATCTGACTCTGCCACCAACCTGGGCCTTATCCCTGAACTGCTCAATTTATCTTCAGACTTGGATGAATAACAATTTTCTAGCTCCCAGAGAAGCTGCAACAGAAATTCATTAGAGCCTGTGAAGCATTTTGATAGTATAATAATGGAATAAGTATTGTAAATAGTTTTTATGTTAATTCCTTCATCTACATAACTCTGGCCTCAGCCTCCAGGAATTTAACTGATATGTGGTATGTGGAATAAATCTCTCAAAAGTTACAAACCTCTGTAACAAGCTTGCAGATCATTTCCACATCTCTCCACCCACTCTCCTCACACTGGTCCCTGCAGGGTAAGGGAAAGCAGCTGCTGTGAGATGATAGAGTGTCAGCCACAGTGCACTGGGAATTGTGCTGCTTCCCATAGCTTTGGCACCAGCCCTAAGGGGAAACAAGAAGGATGGCAACCCCTTTAAAATCCCTTAATGACTGAGGTCATGCCTACCCAGCTCACTGGGATGGAGGTGTGTGGGCAGCTTTCCCTTGCTGGTCCATTTTACCAGCTGGGGTCTTCTCACGCGGGTAAGTAAACGTCATTAGCACCTCTCACATTCCAACCCTCTGCTGGGACAGCTCCTGGCAAATCCTTAATTCTAGAAAAAACAAAGCACGCAGGTGCTTCAGAACCAGCCCCTTCAGAAGAATCAGGAAAAAAGCCCCTGTGCATACTGGTGACACAAGGCCTCCCACCTCCCTGGGAACCCTCAGAATTGCAACCAGGGTGCTGAGCACACTGTGCTGAACTTTGCCTCTGTGTCACCCCTTAGCTAGACAGCTCCCAATTAACAACTTTGTGTGGGCCCAACCAGCTCTAGACAATATTTTCAAATGTGACCACTGTGAAAGGAAAAAAAAAATAGGTCAAGGGGATTATGCAGGGTGACTAATGATTGCTGCATGCTGGGCTGAGATGTGAAGTCTGACTGTGTTTTCAAAGGTGCATAATAATGCGTCCTTGTCTGACCTGTGGTGCTGTTGACACTTTTTCTGAGTTGACTCCTCCTCACAAATCTCCATCAGGCTGGAAGTTTGAATGTCCACCATGAATTATGGCAGCCAAGTGGAAGGGCTATCAAACTTTGCAGAATTCCCATTTAAGTTTCACTTCATTTCTTAAAAGCCAGGCAGCAGAGGCAATTATCTAACTGTCAAGCCCTTTTGGAGTTGTTTGCTGAGGGATGTGGCTGCTGTTCTCAGATGTGGGGCAGGACATGTTAATTCTGTGACAGTTCTCTGGAGTTGGACAAGAGATAAGAGGAGGGGGCTACTCTGCTTAGTAGTGCTGGCAGCTATGGTCAGGTGAATGTGCCCTGCCAGCCAGCTTGCCATCTAGACAGTCAAAACTTAAAGTTTTATCCTTATTTTGACAAGGAGGAGCATGGTATATGGAGGACATGGATTCAGCTGCCCTTCCCAAGAATCACAAGAGGTTTGTAGCAATAGGAAAATTAATTCAACTGATTTCTATCCTGGTCCTGTGTTTAGGATTAGAGTCCCTTCAAATACACCTTTCATTAACAGGGAAGTTAGAATTCATTTTTCTTGGCGACAAATGTTCATTAGCCAAGTATTTGTCTCAACTTTTCTGTGCTGGTCACAGAAGTATGCCCCTTTCTAGCTACAGAAATTGGAAGAAAAAGCAACTCAGCTATAGCTCAGCCAAACCTACCGTTCCCCACAGGAACTCTACCCTACAGGGGCAACAAGTGCTGCAGCAGCCTGAGAGAATGACAGAAAGCAGCCTTTTGTTTCTGTTATGGTCCCTTCACTGGCACTAAGACTATAAATATCACCAGAGAAGTTTCCTCAACAGACACATCATACCAGGAAAAACATAACCTCTGGTTCAGCTTCACTATGAACAGGAACTGGGAGACATTTGGTGTCAGACAGCAAGGCCTTGCACATGGGCTGTTGGCAGCCTGGCAAGAGCAGGGTGTGATGATGCCAGACTGGGTGATGCTGGGCTGAGCCTGGAGCAGGGAACAGCAGGTGCAGATCTGCTGTAGGAGGCAAGACACCTTCAATTCATACAACATTTATTTCAGGACGCCTCAGGGAAAATTCCCAGCTTCAGCAGAAATGTACAGCTGCCCAATAAAGCTCACAAGTGTGGGCAAGGCTGTGACAATATTAGCACCATCCAGACCTTTCAGATTGATTTGCACCTTTTGGGTGATGTTTGCATTTATACAAGGCATGAGGGAGGGCAGAACTTAGGTACATCCCCTAGCTGGCTTTAGATTAGACCTGTTTTCATTCCCAAGCTTGTAGAAGGCTTGAGCTCCTCACTCCTGAGATACAGTACAGAATGCAACAGAGGATCCACTTCCACCCCATTTTTAGGTCTCAGCAATCACAGGCCGAAAAGAATAATTTTGTACAAATTCCCCAATTTAAATAAGCTCCAAAGTGACAAGAATACACTTCTTGCTTTTCAAAGAAAAGCCTGCTGGAGCTAACAGTCTGATTGTTCCATAAATTAATTTCTTTCCCAAGTGTAAAATCTCCACTTGCTCATTCCATGTTGTTCATCCTAATTAAATAGTGATGTGAAGTAATCAGCAGTATTTCAATGGTCTGGTGCTGCACAGATATTTCTGAATATACAATATTAGAGGGAAATGAAGCTAATGAAGAAGATTCCCACCATGACCTGCTGTGTGGGCTGGAAACATCCACTGAAAACCAAGAAACCTTGTGATTGTGGGATGAGTCCAGCCACAGTCTGCAGTGCCCCATGTTCTGTAAAGATCAGGTCCAGAAGGGGCCCTCCCTATGCTAGATATGACCTTCCTTTACCACTTCAGCAGGGAGCAAAATACCTCTAGTTACCTTTCACATTCTATTTCCATAATATGCTCAAATTAAAACACTGAACTACTCTTAAACACTAATCCCTGCCCTTGACACTCACCTCTCCCTTCTAAGTAATCATGTTCAGTATGGAAGAGTTTAGAGGTCCTGTGAGGCAGTAAGTTTTCAGTATAGGGAAAACTTTGAGACCCTCTGAGTCATCTGAGAAGCAGTTACAGATGGTGAAATGCCTCAGGAAGCAGAAAGGTGTGTGGTCCATGTGGTTCTTGTTATTCACAGGCTCTCATGGAAGCATCAGGAATGCCAAGGCAGTCCCAGCCTCCTGGAGAATGGGATATGGTGCCTCCCCAAGCAGACCTGCACATGCCAGCCCCAGGGAGCCACGCTAACAGAGGTAAGAGGGGATGTCCTAACACAGACTGAACTCCTGGGAGCTTATTTGGGAGAGTCCTTCCTCTCTTGGGTATCAGTTCCCTCAGAGGAAGAAAAGACATTGCACAGAAAGGTGAATATGCACAGTGCAATTATCTAATTCAAACTGAATATGACCATTTCATTCAGTAAATCTTGCAATAATCCTATTAGTGCTGATTTCTTCCCTTTCCAATGTCCTCCTTCTAAAATGAAGTGATCCTGACCTCCCAGGAGAGAGGCAAAGGAACACATGACAGGCACTATAAAAGAGAGACTACTACTACACTACAATCAAGAGAGACTGTATCTTCCTGTGAAGGTTTTTTGATCTAGCTTACTAGTATCTAGTAAGGCTAGAGAAAAAGCATGTCCCTCAACAGTACAGCAAGTAATGCCCTGGTTCTAAGTCAGGAAACATCGGACGATTTTGTTTATGGGGGAAAATTAGTGACCTTCAATAATGGCAGAGAAAGTGCTCCAGAACTTTCCCCAGCCCTAAGACCTTGCCTCATGCAGCACGTGGGGCAGTGTAATTCCATACATTTCTCTGCTAAAACCTTCTTTGTAACCCATTGGGATATCAGTCACTCTTCGTAGGGCACCTTCTGAGCACAAACTCTTTCCCCTTTGATTGGAGAACCATGACATGACACAGGATGCCTCTTAATGGCAGTGTTTTGTCAGGGTGCATTAATCTGAGAAGCCTTCCTCAGAGTTTCTTTACAGGCAAGGAATTGTACTAGAGAACAGTTGAACTCTGAATTTACTGCACAAAACTCCCTTTTATAATTCACCATAATATCTCCCCATTGGCTTGGCAGTGAGACAAACAGAAACATTTAAGTGCAGTTTCAAAACACAGTGGAAAGAGAAAGCTGGTGATTTATTCTGCCACTTGACTGACAGCTTCCCAGGTGACAAACGGGTGGCAGCTCCCACAGCCAGATAACTCTGCAAAGTGTGATTCATAGTGGGATGGTTGTTGATACTTGTGCTGAACAGTTCAGAGGAAAACAAATATCTGTGAGAGGCAATATTTATCTATTGTCTCATAAAATACTCTGCATTACTGATTTCCATAAAAATCAGATCTCAGAGGTGCAGTGAAATACTGACTTCATTCATAATTCAGGTCTCCTCACTTTTTCACAATAGCAACTACTCTGTGAAATATTCTGAGGAATGACAAGACCATTTTGAATTCTGAAACTGTGAAAACCCAAACAGAACCTTGTCAAAGGTGAAACTGTAAGAGTTGGAAGGGAGGCATATATATGGGTAAAGTTCTTACTGTGACAGTTTCAAAAGCTTACTAAGTGGGAAAAAAACCTCCAACCAGCCCAGCAGGAACACAAGCTTGTTTCTCTCATGTTCTTAAGTTGATTTTTACCATCTAAAAATCTGACAAACAGTCCTTCATGGTTCTTCAACACCTCTCTCCACTCTGGAGAGGTTTCCACCTTCCATTCACTAGACCTTTCCATGATTGTGCCTTAGGGCATTGTAACCTTATGGTCCATCTCCTGATGAAAGACACATGCCCCAGTTACCCACAAAAATGTTCCCCAATGGCATTAGCCTTCAGGGACGCAGTAATTAAGAACTCATTGAAGCAACAAACACCAATAATTTTTTCAACATGCATATGGCAGTAATAAGTGCAGAATAGTTACAGATACAGGAAACTTCTTGTGGAGAATACACAAAAATATGCAAGGTTCTGTCTGTTGCTCTGTCACTAAAACAAGACAAACATCCTCTCTGCTGGTTGAAGAATGTGGCAGCACAGTCTAGTAAGCTGAGAAGTTCCCCCCATTTTAAATGAGGTCAGGCTTTGTTAAATGAGGTCAGTGCTGTGAATAAATTTCTACCATGGGCAAGACAATTTCCCTAAGTATTGCACTATTCTATACAAATGGGTAGCCAAAACTCTATGATGTATTGACACCATATTTATGTATTTACTGTACTTATCAAAGGGTGCAGAGCCTGCAAACTTTTTCTCTGCCAGTCATTATCCTGCTTGTCTCCACGTGGTACTGCACAAACACACACTGAAAAAGCCTTTTCCCCAAACAATATGTGGAGCAATCAGAGACTGATGCCCAAAGGTAACAAATGAGCAGGATTCACACCAGGGCTATCTCCTCACTGACTCTCAGCTCCCTGGCTCAGGACAAATCAAAACCTCTTGCAAAGTTAAACAGTTTGTAATCACAGTCTTATTTACACAGGCTGGCACAAAGTTCAAGAAATCACCCTTTTTGATATGCCTTTTCTACTCTGTGCATTCCCTTTCCAAACCCTTTCTAGCCCTGGTGGTTCAGACTGAACCACCAAATTCACACTGTCGGCCCAAAATGCTCATCAGCATTTGCATCAGCTCTGTATCAACACTGCCATAGTTATATTATTATTCTAACTTAAGCTTCCTAGCAGCTTATCATAACTGAATTCCAAAACAAGCCTGGGATCCAGGGTACACATCCACCCAAACAGGCTGCTCTGTCACATGGCCTGTCCCCCAGCTGATGCTGGAATCAGCTGGGCGTTTACAGTAACAGCTTGGGTAAAAAGGTGAGCCAAATAGCAAGTTTGGCATATTAAATCCTAATTAACAAGGCTTCTCAGGGGCCTAATTAATCTTGCCTAGATTTTCACAAACTCAGAAAATGTAACAATTGACAGTTTCTTTCCTATTTCTCATCTGTAGCTGTTGGAGCAAGGACAGGTTCACTCTACTTTACCAGTGCCAAAACTGGTTTAGGTTCTGCAAGGAAAGAAATGATCTCCCTGTTCCACTGAGCTTAGGATGAACCTCAGCAGCCTCCTGGCACATTATCGCTCAACCGAAGCTGCATTTCTCTGCATCCCCATCCTAGACAGAGCCTTTGTGTCCCTGACTGAAAGAAGGTCAAATAGCCCATATCTCTTCTTAATTTTTAATTGCAATTTCATGCTGTTATTTCAGCCGCTGGAAGCAGTGTAGCACAAATCCCTCAGGAGTAATTCCTAGATACTCTCTCGTAGGCTGGCCTACTTTTTTCTTCCTGTTCAGTTACAAATTGTTTCTCTAAACCCAGATGTGTGACAGTGCTGGCAAAGCCTGCCTCCACCCAGACAAAGACATTCTACGCTGCAGCGTGTAAAAAAAAAATTAAAAATCACATTTTGATTCTTCAGTTCTTAAAAACAGACAGGATAATCAAGATCTCATTTTAGCTCTATGAGCCCAGCTGAGTATGATGGTTTAATTTTAAACAGTTCTGTTGCCTCTGATGCAGGACATTGCCATGGTTCCCCTTCTGTGGCACTTTTGTTGTGGCAGAGTCCCACAGCGGGACCAGGTCACAGCTCTGCCAGGAAAACCTGGGGGGGGACACCGGAGTAAGCAGGACAAAGACCACATGGCTTTGTGGGGACTTTGGATGTGGCAAGAGCTGGGAAAGACATGAGAGACGAAGGATGTGGGAAAGGTGTCCTGGAGCTTTCATAACTGAGGAAAGAACTGGGCAATTTCATGAACTGTCTGGGTCACTTTGGTGGCAATTCTTGAGGCTACTGAAATCATGTATTTGATTTCTGAATATACTGTCTCATCCCAGTAATAGCTGTGTGACAGAAATTACTCCTATAAGATTTCACTTATGGAAGAATGTTTTTATTTTAGTGGGAAAATTTCTAGCAGTATATGCAGCTATTGTTTTGAAAAATGAAAGAAGCTACTTTCAACAAACAACACTGCTCTCAGGTTTGTCAGAGAAGATAAAAGGCAGAAAAGAAGTAATCAAATCCTTTTTGTTTGCTTGTGCAATGAAAGATTTTGCTGGTTTTATCAGCTAGAACATCGGTCTGTGGTTGACTTTCTCTCTACAGTTTCATAGTAACCTAGAATCTGGATTTTATTAACCAGCTTTTACACATTTACATAGAAACTTCTTCTGAAGAAAAACAACAACAAAATGCACAAACAAATAAAAAGAAAACAACCAATTTAAACCAATGTTATTTACATTAAAAAACCCTCCACCCCTATATTTCAATTTTACACCCTTATCACTGTAAATATTCTGAGAAGAAGAAAGATGATTGTGGATTGTCCCTCAATATTCTATAAATGAAGCAGAAATTTCCTCAAGCAGTGAGGAGAAATGATACAAAGTAGAATAATAAATTAAAAAAAAATCAAGAATGAGCCAGTGTCAATTTATAAACTGGAGGACAAAGATTTCCTTGTCATGCAAATGTCAAGAAATCCAGTGAATGCTGTCTGCCCTGTCCTCATACAGCTACTTTTATTACAGATATTTTGGTCTTCCCCAAAGGCTGTGTATCAGTCAGGACTTGTTCACCACCCTCTGACTGAGCAGTTGCATTTCTTTCAGAGGAACTCAGAGCAAGGTGGGTGGTGTCATAATATTTCTTTGCTTTTGTTGCTAAGAATGCTGTACTCAAGACACACCACAAATTAAAGCAGACAGATTTTCAGTACATCAAACAAAAGGCACTAAACCACAAAGCCATACTTACCTGAAGGATTAGAGATGTGACTTCCTCAATAAAAGAGACCAACTTTTAGTTTTCAGTCATTTCACAGCTTCTACCTAAAGACTGTGCCACAGCCTAAATTGGTTTATCCGAGGATGGGAGGAATATTTTGCCATGGCAACTGACAGTTTCAGAAAAAACACCCTCAAAACTGTGCTCTGTCAGAAAATCAGCAGATTAAAAGGTTGAAGATAATGCCTCAGAAAGAAAATTAAGGTTGAGACAGAAAATGTCTGTTAAGCAGTGGTTCTACCAAAGAAAGAGGCGATAGGCTTCAAAATGGTAAAGCTCTGAATGCTATACAGAACTCTACCTGGACCATAGAAAAGAAATACCCAAAAAAAGGAGACATAGATAACAATAAGTGTACAAAATTACTTTCCTATGGATGCTCCAGTTAGAGCTTCATCTCTTTTTATGAATCACAGCTGTGACATCTGAAGCAGGCAGTCACACTTCCCCGTCTCAAATCACCCTGCCAAATTTAGCCCTAAGAAACAGTAAATTTTAATTCAGACAAGACCCTGTGGGAAGTAAACAAACTTTGGCCCCTCACTGATTTATGCTTCTATTACAGGAGATCAGTGGTTCACCTGTAGGAGCAAGTGCTTAAAATTTAAACCAGACCACTGGCAGAATTTGTTTTCAAGACAGAAAAACACTGTCACAAATTCAGCCCAGATGCTGGATTCTCACAGGGCACTACCTGAATCACTTTGCACTGAGACACTCCATTCTGAGGGCTGCAGCTTCTCTGCCAGGTCACCCTCCAGCCCTGCTGGCCTTAGACACTAGGGTTGCGTTTGGGGTGTTGTGCCAAGAACTGGGTGGGGAAAGATTTCTCCAGCCTGCAGGTTCTAAGATCTTACAGTATTTTTTTTGCCCAGCCAGGATAAGAAAGTCAAAAACTCGTATTTCTCTCTACAGAAAACCCAAAACACATTTTGAGGAAGAGAAGAACTATTTTTGACCAGGCCAGAGTGTCTCATTTCTTTTGAGTTATTTATGTGTGTGTTATACCACAACTGAGCAAAAATTAGTCAGGGAAAAAGTAATTTCCCCTTTAAAATTGTCAATGTGTGATGTTCCACCAAATCAAAAATGCAAGCTGGTTTTAAAAAAGAAAATAATCCTCAATCTCTTTTATGGCTGTGTTTGGAGGATTTGGCATTTATTTTGTTGAAAGGTGCCTGCCCTGCCCCAAGTGCAGAACTGCTCATTCTCAGTACAGCAGTTCTTCAGGGCAGCATTTCAGAATCAGCTTGAGCAGCCAGAAAGGCAGGTTATTTTTATGCAGGTGTTTTGACCAAGGACAGTTATTTTTGCATGTATGCACAAACCTAAAAAATAAAATTCAGAATATTATCAGGTGAAAGCAGGCAATTTCCATGTAAATGAATCCCAAATGGGGGCACACTGTGCTCTTCATTGCTCTTGGTAATTGCTCACTGGGGGTTTCTCAGCAATTGTAGGTAATGTTGCTTTTTGATGCTCAAAAAAAAAAATAGGAAAAATGAATTGCTGAGAGTGTTGCCTGTAGACATTACAATAAACTTCTCACTGGTGCAGACAGTACACACTGCCTGTGTAAAATCCTGCCTAGGAAGAGGCACTTTTTTCTCTCTATAGCTACATGGCTGTACTTAACCAAGCTTTTCTCCCACCTTATCCCTCCAGTGAGGACTCAGACAACAACCTTGGGAACAACCTCAGAGGTTGATCTAACACTTGCCAGGGTCTAAGAAGTGTTTCTACCAATTTGAGCCAGGGCTGGGATCAATCCTGAGGCTGGGCCTCTCAAAAGCCCATCTCTGGAGATGCTGAACATACTTATTTCTCAGGGGATGCAGCAGAAGCTGAGAAGAAGGAAAATCTGGCAGATTTAGGAGCACCAGATGTAACACAGACTTCTGTATGTACAGATCTCATGGTGGCAGCAGGACACAAGAGCCCCCCCCCCCCCCAGTAGCTTGGCAAGAGGAGAAATTTGCAAAGATGCACTGTGTGATTCCCCAGGTCTCGAGCACAGAGAAGGGAATCTTCACACGCAGACACTTGAGCATCTGCAGGGCTGAAAACACAGTGGGAGCCAACGGTGACTGAGAGTCTGTGGGTGGTGGGGAAAACTGGAGGCTGATAAGAAATGGGGGAAAAAAGCTTCAGTTTGATGTATTTAATACTGCTTATACTTACTACATCAGCTGGCTTCTTCTCTTGGCCATTGATTGAAAAGGTATTTCCACCTGAACTATTTGTGTGCTTTTTCTATTAAGATAGGAGTGTCTCTGCTATTGCTGCCACAGAAGGTGGAAGGAAAGATATGTTGCCTATGTGTAGCACTTGGTATTTAGGAAACACCTGTGTTTGATGTTAGGAAAAACACTATCAAGCAAAGCCTTCTAACAAATGAGATCAGATATTCTGCCTAAGAACACTGGCAACTTGATGGTCAAGGTGGAGCCATTGCTTCTAAACACAAAATATATGAGATGAAAATTAAAATATTCAGGTTACAGGCTCTCCTGCTACCTTCTTCCACAGTCTAGTGAAAAACCCATTTGTATCACAGTGTTTTCACAGTGCAGAAGGTCTCCTCTACTCTGACACAGGTGTCCGCAGATATCAAGTAGCTAGTAGGGAAAAAAAACTTTTTTCAGAAGCTGGTGAGAGATTCCTAAATGCTAGTGAAAATGTTTTCAAAGCAGCAGATCAGCCAGCAGTCCCAGCTCCATCCCAGAGCAAACACAATTTATTTGTCATGTTTCAACATTTTTTCTGCTGTTCACACAGTGTAATTAATCACTTGGCAGGCAGGGGAACACACAGAGGACTGAAAAGGCAGCTCATTCTTTGATATGCAGCAATCGTCCTGTACTTTGGTAAGAGACAGATTCACTCTTATTTACAGATGGGAACAGAAAAAAAAGATATGTGGCAAATCAATACAGCAACAATTAATAAGAAACAAACAGCTTTGATTAGAACAAGGACCCTGCCATTATTGTACCTTACAACATGCTCTTCTACTGGGTTTGCTTTTGGCCATTGATTCCAGATGAAAAGGCAATAACTCACATGTAAAAAGTCTGTCCCTTCATGTGCCCTGCTCGCTGATGGTGAGAGGCTCATAAGATCTGTCACTCAGCCTCCACTTCGGTCATCCATTGGGGTGATCTAGACTCAGGCTCCCTTCAAATTTGAGCAGCCAAAATAAACCAGGTGAAGAGATGACAAAGGAGCTCCTGTTCTGATTCCCATTTTCCTAAACTTAGGTGCTCAGATAGAAGAGCACCTAGACCCACACCACTGTTTCTCTGGGCCTGCAACGCAAATCTTGGCCAGGGAGCTGCAGATGCAGCCAGCCTCATTCCCTGTGAGTCCTGTGGCTAGTGTTCCCAGCTGGCTTGATGCCTGGAAAGGCCCAGAGCCAGCCATTTGGAAATAGGAGACACAGGCACTCTGCTTTGTTTGAGCTGGCTCAATCTGGGCCTGGGTTTTCACACACAAACTTTAGCTGTGGACTTTGTGTTGGTTACCATCTCCAAAAGGCTATCCAAGGGCTCTGAAGTGCTACCAGATGCCCACCACAAAGCAAACTGGACTAGGAAACTTTTGTCTCCCTTCAAACTGAAGCCAAAACAAAAGCTGAGACCATAGCAGCAAACACTGGGAAAGGAATTTGGGACTGACAAATTGGCTTCGGGCAAATTCTGAGTATTTCTATTACCTCTCTAAAGGCTGTGAGAAACAGAAATTATACAATAAACAGCACTTGACTGAAGCAGTGCCTCAAATGGAGCACAATTCAGACTTTAACCACATGAACAGACTCAGCTCTCAGACAAAATAGGTTTATTTGTAGATCTCAAAGCTGAAGGGCTCTAGAATTGCTATCTCCTAACTGCAATCCTATCCTTCTAAGTTACTTTGGACCAGCTGTCTCTAGTCTAAAGAGAAAACACACTCTGCAGCCTGAATCAATGCTGACGGAAGTCAGTGGGACATCCTGTAGTAACCAACTTACGCTCTTTATGTTCTGCATATCACACCTTAACAGCCTTGAGCTCAAAGGGAGAGTTCTCCATTTGCCTGTGATATCACTCACACAGCCTCTCAATATAGGCCATTAAGAACCTTCCACGGAATGGCCTTTACATTTTGAATTGCATATACAATAGGAATTTTTTTTCTGTCTTTTTTTTTTTTTTTTGACAGTTTTCAGACATTAAAAGTTTGTTGGCTTTTGCCCTTTGTTTACATTGAAGAAAAACAAAAAGTAAAATCAGACCACTTGAAAAATGACAAATGAAATGCCCCAAGCTTCTGGTAGCAGGGGGTTTTATATATCACTTTAAATTAATTGGATTCAGTTGTAATTAAAGGCTGGAGGCTTTACAGTTTCTTTTTCCCGTTTTGACTCAACATATGCAAACAGCTGGATCAGTTCAGCATTTCTTAGTGGCTCCTGCCACTTCATCCCACAGCTTGGAATTACCTTCACCTCTTCAGTTTGCTGCCTTTGGGCTTCAGAAAGCTACAACACAGGGAGGGGGCTCTTGGGAGGGTAAGGGAAAGTGAAAGCAGAGGACAGGGGAAAATAACTGGTGACAAGGCTAAATCTCCCTTTCCTTTCAAGCCGTTGTGTGAATGCAGAGACAGCATAACAATGAACCAGCTCAGTACCTGCCTTTCTGTAAGCACAGCCCCTTGGGTGGAATAAATAAGTTATATTCCCTTTTAAAATATCTATTTGTGCCATCACAACAGTTGTGTCCTTCTGCTGCCTGGAAATTTGAGCGCACCTGAGAATTAGAGTGACATGCAAAGGGCATACTGGTATGAAAATCAGATTAGACGGGCAACTACCATTTGTGCCAATGGGGGCTGCCCATAAACTTGATTACAGCATCAGGAATTCACATTCATTAAGGTCTGGGAGATGCAAGGACAGTTTATATGTTTTCCTTATGTTCTTCCTTGGGAACGGGGAACAAACGCCATCAATGGTGATAGTCTCAAATCCACGTGACCCTCAGTTTTCCTCTGCTTCATCAGCTTGAAAATTCCAACCTCCTGCCATTAAGGCGAGAGCAGAGGCTGTTTACGCCTTTTCCCAGTCTTTAGCTGACATCTAGTGAACAGTTTCCAAACTGCACCTAGAGGACCTGGAGATGGGAGATGGAACCAGCCCCTCTGGAGGGCAGTGGTGCAAAGGAACTATACGATAAGCATAGGATACACAACAGCGCACACCATTCCCTGTCCTCTCTCCACCACAAGAGCTCAGCTGGTCTGGACAGGTGTGGAAGGACCTGGTTCTTCTCCCGCGGTGCACAAATCCTGCACTGACTCCATTAAAGTGGGCAAGCACTGATTTAGAACCCCACTGCAGTGGTGCTGTCCTCTGCAGGGACGATCCAGAGGGCTGGTGGACATCAGGAGTGACCAGCAAAGCTTACAGCACAGCACGGTCAGATCAGCTCTTTCTGAACAGGGAGAGTCACCCTCTGCCCCCTTCCTTTCCCAGCGGCATAAATCCAGCACTCAAATGTGAAACTCATTAGCTGTTACCAGGATTAGCAACTGCAATTCTCACCCTTAGGCTCTCCTGGAGGATGGATGGCAGAAAGGTACAGTTTGCAGGTCTTTGCAGTTTGTCTTCAAGAGCTCTCCCCAGCACATCTTTGTGTGACTGCAGATGTGAAATCTCTAAGGAATACAGACCCAACTGTCACTGCATTCAAAGAGTTGTCAGAACTAGCATAACATCTGCTTATAGCAATAGAGGAACATCGAGTGTGTGCACAGCCTGCTTTCATTTTACAGCCTTTATCAACTACTGCAAAACAAGGAGTTTGGTTTATGGTATCTATTAAGGTAACCAAACAACAGCATGGTGGGTATCTGTGTCATCAGTTACAAAAACCAGGGGTTTAGAAACAAGCAGAGTGGTGATGGACACTGAGGTGCAGGAAATGTCTCTGCATTTTTTTGTATGGACAGTGGAAATGGTTCTATGTAACTGCATGGTGTGGTGTAACACCAGCTCACCAGTACATGTATCACATCCTTCCTCAATACAATTCAATGAGAATTGTCCTCACACTTCACTACCTGTGAAGGTAAAATGCTTTTCCTGTTGATTTCAGTATCATTTGCAGTCTATAACACCACTGACACACAATCCTTCTCTGATTAAAGGTGCTAACTGCAACCTCCAACCCAACATGGGTGGAGATGATTAAAACCAAAGTAAAGTGAAGGAGGGAGGAAGAGATGCTAAAATGAAAACTTAGTACTGCTCTACTTCTAAGACTGCACAAACACTGGGAAATTAAGGATACAAATGAGGACCTTTAATGGTTTAAAAATATGCCAGCCATAATACTATCAAAGGTTTCCAATGGCTATTGTTTCTGCTTCCCAACAGCTGTTGAGTCCCTGTTTATTATATGCAGAAGGTCCCTGAGGACTTGTTCACCTATAAAGTTTGACTGATTTAATTAGATAGAAATCAGTGTTTTCCACTTGTGAGGTGCCAGCGAGCTTGGACAGGGATCTCTCTTCATAGCCAGGTAGAATACTGAGGCTTGTAAGAGGAACATTGCCTGTCATGAAATAAGCTCCGCTTATTAAAACGTCTTTGTTCATTAAATAAAGAAAGGAATATTTGTGGGACTAACAGACCATTGTAGAATAAGAGATACAAAGTTAACAATAGATTTGTGTAATACAAAGTCAGCAGTAGGTTTGTGCAATCTAACCAGAAATTCATGTACAAAGTAACAAACCACAGAATCCTGAGACAGTTGCCAAACACTTATGTGTAGCTGCATTGTTAAGAGCTAACTTCTGTAACTACACATAGAAAAGATTGTTACAGTGCCAGCACAGAAACCGAAGAAGATACAGAGCCTTCCTCAGGAGACCCCCCGAAGGCAGAAGAAGACCCCCTTAGCCACATGCCAGTACACCAGATGAGTGACGAATACAGGAGAAGGAAAGCTGATAAAAGGACTGGGATAGAGGAGAGGCCCGTGGGCCTTGCGGAGAAGAGCTCCCAAGTCACACCCAGCACTGTGTTTTGCTCACTACTGCTTGCTGTAATTAATAAAATTTATTAATTGGCAATGGTTAGATTGGATTATTTGCATCAATTTATAACATTGCCTAAATACTAAATACTTTCCCACCAGTTAACCCGTGTTAAATACAGCTAAAATAGTATGAATGGCTTGCTAAAAGCCATGAACCTAGGAAGGAAGAGTCAATAGGCAAGTAAAACAACAACTTTTACAATGAGCTAACTACATATCACACAAGAGACTTCCTCAGCCCACTAACATGAGACAGAATTAACACTTCTCTTACCTGGTAATAGTAATCAACATACTGTGGCTGGTAGTGCTGGGGCTCAGAGCTTTCAGGAGACAGGACGTCTTTCAGTAACTCTTCACAGCCTGGCAAATAGAAACAAGAGGAAATGGTCAGGCTGAGAGTTTATATTCCATTACATGGACAATGGAGGAAGAAACATGGTTTGTAGCCTTGAGCCAATCTGTATGCACAAAACCTTGGAAGGCAGCCTTGGGATTTATTTAAATAGGTGCATAGACTATTAAATTATTGCTTCAGAGTTCTGCCCAGCACACATTCAACATGGGCAACTTGATAAGTGCAATTATCTCAGCATGGATACACTAGCCTGCAATGAAACTGAAAGCTGAGCATTGCTTGGCTTGGTAAACTACCCTGTGGGGTACAAACCCACCTCTGATCAAGCCCAGCCTCTGGGCTTGGTCAATCCTGCCTGCTTTGCAGGCTTGGCATGACCTAGTGACTACTGCACATCTGTGCCAGTGGAGCTGCCTCTAATTTTCTCTGGTCAAAATGACAAAGGGGCAATGCCTAAGTCTCTCAAATCTCCCTTCAAAAAAGCTCTGTCACAGGGTGTTTCTCAAGCAAATACCTATGCACTGCAACCAGAGATTTTAAGCTTCTGTGTTTGCTTTTGTAAACAATCACATTAAGAGCTGGAAAAATCAATGTCTGTGTTTCTCTCGGTCCTTCTCTCATCTGAAAACCTGAAACAAATATAGAGACACTGAAATCACCAAATGCCTCGTTCCCGATGAAGTACCAGTGACTGCACCTGGCAGGGTGAGCTGCAGAAGGCAGTAATGTCAGGCCAGGTTATTTTAGAGCACCCAGCTCACAGCCTTGGGCCCAGGCCATGTGAAACCTTCTCAGCAAGTGTTGTGCACTATCCTACTTGGAAGCTGTAATTGCACACCAGTTACTCCTCCCTTCCAGCCCAGCACTAATGCAATATATTTGGCTGTGACAGATACCACTCACAAAGGAGGTGAACCAGAGGAAACAGGGTGATGGAAGGAAGTGTGAACTGAACAGGTTTATACCATTAGCTGACCTTCTCTCCTGGTTTTACATAAATGAGTAACATCTGTAGGGATGAAGACATGTTGTGGCTATGGAGAGGAGTCCCTTGCAAAGGAAAGGTGCACTTTAGAAACCAGAAATAATGACCAGATGGAGGAAGCCTAAAGAGGGGGTCATCTTTGTGTTGTCCCTGTCTGCTACACATAGGCACATGTTGAGGCACCTGCTGAATGAAGACACCATTAAGATCTCAGAAGTGTCACAAAGGCAGCACACTTTCCTTTTTCAGCTTCTGCAGCAAAGTGAGAGTCTCAGGTGGTACTGAGCTGATAAATGAGGATAAATTAAGCTGTTAAATGCCCACTTTGCTGGAGAAGTTAGTGGGCAAGAGTGTGTGGTAGGGTCACTTCCCAAAGAGGGGTTTATCTGGGACAAACAAAAACATAATCTACTGGCTGATAGAGGAAAGATGTTAAACTTGACTGCCTGGAAAGAGCATCTTTGTACACAACCTGCCCTACCTGTAACCGTCACATTTTCTACCCAGTCATAATCCTTTCTTCCTCTTGGTTATAGCTTTAAGTGCTCTGTGCTTACCTAAGGTTAATCATAAGTCTTCTCACAGAGGAAAATTCAATTTATTTTTTCTACCTTTTGACATTAACAACTAAAGCTTATTGCTCATCGAACTGCCTTGTGCCAGCACCCACTGTGAGACTCCTCATACTTATGAGCTACTTTGCTAAAAGATGGAGCAACTACTCGTTAAAGTGAGTTACCTCCAGCTAAAAAGGAAAATAAATACCAAGTGCTACACAATAATGGATGCAGATTAGTGTAATGAATGGAGTATGTTTTTTTTTTTTACAGAGTTCTAAAATTTCTCAGCAATACTTTACACCATAAAGTCACAAAAGCTGTGGGTCTTCAAAAAAGGATTTAATTGCCCAAAACAAGGGTGTGAGAAATATTTCTACCTTGCCTCCTTTCAAAAGGCCAGCCAGACTGGTCTGTTAGAGCTAGAGTCACAAACAGCTCCCACATCTCCAGGGTCTGAAATGTAGAGTCTTCTGTGTCCCCTCTTTGCTATTCATTTCTTATCTAAGATTACTCCTGATCACATCCTTTCATTTTCCTTGTCCTTTAGGGAGAACCACTTCATGATAGCTCTTGGCCCTTCGTTTGTTCAGTAAAAACACTGGGGGGAAAAGCATTGCCACCTTTGCATCCAACTGACTCAGTGCAGCCCTTGCCACTTCTTCACTAGAGCCACCTGACCCAGTCTTTTATGGCCTGATCCAAAACCTGGCCAAGCACCAGACCCATTTCCAGGCATTTATTCCAATTTGTTTACTAAACTACATAGCTTAAAATGGCAAAGCCAAATCTTGCTTTTATTATAGTCACAGGCAAGGTTTCCATCGGTGCTGGCAGATTCAGGACATAAGTTCATCTGAGCCAGTCTCCTTCTGCAAAGGTGACTTTTTAGTGGGGAGATGTCTGTGTGTGCAGCTGGCAGTATACCCTGTACATGGCTTTGCATGCTAGGTGGCATGACAGCCTGGCTCTTCATCCTTTTGGGAAGATCTGCATTTCATTATACTCCATTAAAAAGGGAAGAAAAGAAGGAAATGCTGAGAGACCATTTTCCTCTGAGATTACTAAACCACATCATCACTACCTTGCAGACATCTCAACTTGTTCCAACATCCAGAAAATCAATGATAAAATGGCCAATGGCTTCAACAATCTCAAGATTGTGCCACTTTTTTTATTCCTGTTAAGAACTGAGTTTTAAGAAGAAGTTCTCAGTTCTCTTCCCTGTGAGGACACAAATCAGAATCTCTTCACTCTGGAGAACTAATGCTGTTTTTTTCCTTGGACCATCCCTTATCACCAGGAAGGTGATACACAGCCAGGTGATCCGCTTTGTTATTCAGTGTTTTTCTGCAACAATAACAATACAATCTCACCTTTTGCTCCTCTAATTTGAATTTTTCAGGTACTCCAGGAAGGTTACACAATGGTGTAACATAAAGATAGAACACTGGAGTATCTCAAATGCCGTGCATGTGCGTTCTTATTACCAGAACACATCCTGGCTTGCAGCCTGGGAAGTGCAAGTGAGCTAAATTACTGTGTCACAGTCCAGACAGAAAACAACAACAAATCAAGATTTACTCTGGCCAATCTCAATAAGGAAATAGGAAGGTACTGGGCAAAGATTTGTTCTTTGCTAGCAGAACCACTCCTGAGCAGAACCCTGTGTGCTGAGGTCTGCAGAACTGCCAAGGTGGATATTTCAAGCTGTGCAGCAGTGTGCACCCAAGGCTAGAATCTGTAAAAAATAATCCATTGTAATGAAGCAAGGGAATAATTCCTGGCTACTTTAAGGACCTCTTGCACTAGACATGTCCTATTATTGCAAATTCATTTTCCTGGAAAAGGTAGAACTGATAGCCTCTTACATGGCTGATTAGAGATATTTCATTTGAATGTCTACCTGTATCATAAGATATTAATGTGCTCGATACGCTCTCTCCTTTGCTGCAGTTGGGAAAATTTCATCTACATTTCTGGGCAGCACTTGGCAAGAAGACTTAGCTGCACTGCAATAACAGTGAGGCAGCAAAGAGAGGAAAGAGTAACCCAGGAATAGCTCTAGGTCCTTGTGCACCTATTGCTGCAGCTCCACTGTAGGGCATTCTTTATGGAGAAACACTCTGTGAAAGGCTGTGGTTGATGTAAATCACTGTGACACAGACTGGCAGCAAGCTTGTGTCTGAAGAAAGGGCTAAACAATCAGATCACAAAATGAGAGTTGCCAGAAGATGCTGAATTTTCTTCCCTGGCTAAAGACGACTGATAAGCCATCACAGAAGCAGCTTCTCTGTCCACTTAAGAGACTCTGAAACATGGAGGTATAGGAGTTTTAGTTTAACAAAGCACTGAGTCATTCTCTAGCCTGGTCTGTCAAAATTATCTCAGTTAAAAAATATTTATCCTAATACTACAAATGCAAAATCAAACAATTAATTTGGCTAGAACAGGGTCATCTTTAGTCCTAAGCAAAGATGATGAAAGTCACCTACAAGTCACTGAAGGAGAAGACATGAAACTTTAACTTCTTCAGTTCACTCAGGTTGCTAGACATGATATCCCTTAAGAGATAATTTTACAAATTTACAATCAATTTAAAGAATGGTTTTCACACCCTAACAAACATTCAATTTACAAACAGACATTCTGGCCACAAATAAATTCAATTTTAGCAAAGCTGTTTCCTGCAAATGCTCCAAGAAGGAGATTCAACACGTAACACATCAGACAATTTTCACAGGCAATTAAGCAATTTTAATACTATAGGAAATCAAATCTGGTTACCTAATTGCATGTAGTTGGTTTCTGGCATTTTTCCTAACAGCAAATAGCTTTGTACTTTATCTGTCCTTGGATCTTGAGTGGTTTATTAGACTCATTTATTGTTTCAGGGTGTATTTACTGAAATTTAGTTTTAGAAAACTCTCAAGTACTTTTAGGAGTAGACAACTTCAGTTCATTGAGCAGCTATAGGGTAATTAATTCCAGGAGAGCTCAGCTCTTCACATTCACTGACAGTCCTTGTCCCTGGAGCCATCTCAAGCACCACCCCTATCAGTAAGTTATTCTTACCATAATGCATAGATCCATCAGATCATCTCCAGTTACAGCCTCATTGAAGTTTGAGATCTGTAGTTACTAACCTAAATGGGATCATGTGGACTTTGGGGTTTTCTGATGTGCTTTACTGAAAAAAAGGTTGCTACTGCTGCAGGAGGGGAAGTATATAAATTCACAGCTGTGCTTCTTCCACACTGTTAATGAATATGAAGGAGCTCCTACAACTCTCCATTTTCAAATTCCATAACAGAGCATAATTAAAATATCCTTAAACTTTTACAAGATGGGGGAAAGACTCCCTTGCTCCAGGAGAACAACAGGCTGTGTGATTTCATTTGAAAGGACAGTGATTCTGCTAAAGCACACAGATTCATAAACACAGAAATGCTGTGTGCTGATATAGTTTAGTCTCTCCCATTATAAATGCCATGACCCTCCAAACACTACACAGCATTCAGCACTGTTTTCATGGTTAAAACAAGCTATAAAGTCAGAATATATCTGCCTTTGTATTTTAATTCTGTATTAGTCTGTGTTCATACAGTACCCTCTCATCTCTGTGAGCTGTAACACCGAGGGCAGTAGGGGGAGCTCCCCCTTTATTTGTCAGGGTTTGGGTACTTTTTTTAAGCAGAGTCTCAAAGCAAAGAGGCTCTTGGAAAGAAAATAGAAATCTTAAAATACAAGGAACAGGTCACACTCAATTAGAGCCTGGTTCTGTAAAGACTGTAAACCCATCAGCCTGCAGAGCACAGGGAATTAACTGTTCCACTCAAGCCTTTAAGTATTACAAGTGGAAGAAAATATTTACTGGATCAGTACAATATAAATTCAGAACAGCAAAAACAGCCATTGGCTTTGCTGAGCAAACAGTAATGGTTCCCATGCTGACACTGCTAAAATTAATGGGAATTCAGCCTTTGAGTGATATTTTGGCTGCTCTCAGTGACTCTGAGCAGTGCCACAGAGCACTTAAGTAAGAGGCTACAGGTGTTATTTCATGGCAATTGCTCTACAGGAAGACAGTTATTAAAGCCCTGCAGGCAGCAGATAGAGAGGGCAGCTTCAGCACGAGAAAACCTTCATACTCTGGCATTCCAATGAAATTGCTGCAAAGCTTTAAATTTGATGGCAATCCTGGCTCTGCCAGGACCCAATTGCATGGGGCAAGCAGCCTAGACAGCAGGGATTCAGCACAGATGCTGAGGCAAAGTCCTTTCATTCACAAAAGAACCGAAAAAGAAACAAAGTTTTCCATAAATAGCAAGCACCATACCTGTCCAGTATTCTACCCCAGAGACACAGTGGGAAGGAGCTCCTTCAACACACTTCTGCCCTCTAGCGTATTTACCTCCTTGAACAAATCCTCTCCACCATTTCTCAAGGTCCTACTTTCAGTGAGATTGCTCATCCTTACCCACAGCTCCTGCTACTCAGCAGCTGAAGAAAATTAACTGTTGTCCCCCTGACAGTCCAGCAGCTGCTGTAGAGGTACATGACCCATAAGGGTCCATAATGACCCATCATGAGGTTTATCCAGCTCTGAAGCACTGAGGAGGAAACAAGGCTTGATGTCCATTTGTAGAGGAACACACCACTTCTCATTTGTACCATGCAAGAGTAAATAATGCCCTGGTTTATGGAGGAGATTTTAGATCCAGGGGTAGGAGTTTCTCTATCAACCAGTTACAGAGCATTAAACACTTAGATGTTCGGGATTTTTTCAAGTTACAACATTTAGCTATTCACTGAAATCTAACCCTGGATATGAAATGCTCAAACCAACATCATCAGAGGTCAACTCTAATTTGAAGCTGTTGCTCTTAGATTTCCCAAAACTCATGATTTAAATAAATTCAAGGCACTGAACTACCAAAAAACCTTGACATTATATCACCTCTGTGCAGCAAACAATTTCATCACCATACTATAAAGGCAAGCATCTATAAGACAAACTAATTTGAAGTTAATTTTTTTCATAAATAAGAAATATAGGAAGGCATTAGGATTGTAAAGCTTGAATTTAAACATTTGGTTTCCAGTGCTAAGAATAGCACAACTTAATACTCTATTACTGAAAACCCCACTGGATTTATAGTAGCATGTCATTTTTGCTCTATTAATCTGACTGCCTCAAGCAATTGTAATAGGCTGAGATGTCAAAGAATCATATCTATAATCTGTTGCTGCCGAGCCAATATTTTTTTTGTTTGATAATATGCCTGCTACTCCCCTTGGGATGAGGCTGCAGTAAAACAACATGGTGGGGGTTTTCCATTCTGAAACACAGTCATGACCTTTCTGAACTTTAACATAACCAAT
The DNA here is from genome assembly GCA_018697195.1 of Certhia americana. Lineage (NCBI taxonomy): Eukaryota > Metazoa > Chordata > Aves > Passeriformes > Certhiidae > Certhia > Certhia americana. Next base: position 7,885,582 of record CM031873.1, on the reverse strand, counting down.
TTAATTTTAAAGGAAAATATGGCAGGTAGCCAAAGATGAATAAAATTTCCATGCTGTGAGGTGAGCAATAGAAGCAGCTTTTCTAAAGAGATGCTGTGAAAACATGCAGCATTAGTGTCTTATCAGAAATAGATAGAGCCACTGCTTCTGCTGCTTCGATGATAAACACTTAGCACTGAATCTGTAAGTGCTGAAATGCTAATGATGTGCTAAGGGAGCTCTAGGTGATGCTGCAGAATTGGGATTTCTCTGCATCCGTTGGCAAATACATCCTAACAACCATCACACAAACGATTTGGACCCTACTTGCTCCACACCTGGGCTGTAAGTTATTCATAAACGTGGGAGTGCAAGGTACTCCAGACAGTTTGATCTGGTCGCATCCTTGCAGGATTAAACCTTAGGATATGAACACAAGAATCAGTTACCACAAGGTGAGCAAGGATGAAAACCTCCAAGGCCTCATGACTCTGATAACTCAATATTCTCATGCTGTCCCCCAGTAAAGGAGCTGCAGCTGCCCACTCCATCACTAAGGGTACATGGACAAGGGCACAGTTACCACAGAAGAGATGTTCTGGGTCATTTCTATCACTTCCTGATCATATTTTGTGTATTTGTGCAATCTTTAGACTGTGAATTACAGAGAAAACCAGATGATTTACAGAGTTTGTGTCTTAAACTAGAACTCAGTTTGCTACAGCATTTTCTATTCAAGGAAAACCCCAGCAGATACTTCAGGGTCTGTGCATAAATAAAATAGTTTTCTTCCTGGGCTTTCTCTTGCCTTCTCTTTAAACACATCAGTGTCACCTTGGACAGTGTCTCCAAGAACACTGATGAGAGCAGCTTCTCACTGTAATTGAAACTAATTATAGACTGTCTTTGGCTCCCATAAACTTTAATTAAAAGTGGAATGGTTTTACGTTTTTGCATCATTATGGCTTCATAATAATCTCATTACAGCACACTCTCCAGAGGCTTCTCCTGGAACCGTACTACAATCACTGTGACATTCACCCTGAAATGAAGCCTCTGGACTATGACATCACTCCAATACTTTACAAAGGACACACCACATGTCCCAAAAAGGATAAGGAGGGATTATTTCACCTAAATAACATCTGGAAGTTAGAAAAGCAATCAGCAGCAAATCAGCTGAAGTCCCTCCTCAGTGTTTTTTTGTTGCCTTTAGGCTAAGCTCTAAAGCATAACAATGTCTGTGTCTTCTGTAAAGGACAGTTTCCTTGGAAAGGAGGTGGTTGGATCCACCCGATCTCCATCTTCAGGGTTTGCATGGACAACCTGTAATTAACTCATTCCCTTCCAATACATTACCCCAAGTACCCTGGCAACATGAATTAATTATACCTTGCAGATACCTCAAGACGAATATAATAGACTTAAATTTCCTAGTAGAGAACCAAAAGCCCAAGGGCTCCCTAGCTCCCTGAGGTAAATCAGCAGCAGAACAAGATAGAATCTGGAAGTATCAAACCTGGGCCCTGCCTGTTAACCACAAAGCTGTCTTTCTTCTGCTGTATTTGTCTTTAAACCACAACACATTTATTCTGACAAAAATTAGAAGTAAACCAATGCCCAAGCACCTATGGGTGCAGGAACTCTAACACTGCTTACCATTAGTACATGAGATGCACAAAAAAGAAAAATATCCTGGCTCTGTTCCTAGAGCTGCTCTACTGTCACTACAAATAACCACAGTTAAAAGAGAGGATGTCTTTGATCATTACATTTTCTGCAACCAGAGAAACATTAGTGGAACTGACCCGGATTACTTTTAAGAAATATGCACATACCTTTGATAGCAAAAACTCCGTGACAGAAGTCCTTAAAATTGATTCTTCCCAAATCATTCGGGTCCAAGTACTTGGCCAGTTTTTCAACCTAAAATAAAAGATGATAAAATATGTGATGAGCTTGGTGTATCATTTGTTGCTCTGGTAGTCTGTATCTTCTAGAGAAGACTACAATTGGAAGAATACTCACACTGTTCACTTGAACAAGCCGAGAAATAGTTCTACGAGGGGGAATCATGTCTTGTATGACACTGGTGCTGACTAAGGCATGTGCTCAGACGAAAACTTCTTCAGATGGGACACATCAATCCTGTTCTACAGAGATCTCAACAGCTTAATAAGAGGTGAATCTGTGACTTTTCCTCTCACCATAGAGCAGGGTGCTAACAGAATCTCCTTCTCTGGGAGCTCTTGCCATGCATTCAGCTCAGAAGAACTTAAAACCTTAGTGATTCTCCACCTCTCTTATCACAAGTCTCAGGGAAGGAGAAAGGACAAAGATGTGCACAGCCCATAGCAGTCTCATTCCCTCAATAATCTAGATTATAGGAGAGAAAACCCATTGGGCACTTGGAATGAAACCAAACTTCCTTGACACAGCAGAGAATATAATTTTTGTATAGGAAAATTAACAGTATGAAAATATATTCATGTGATGAGACAGTGATGGTTGTGTCCAGTACACTGTGCAAAAAAGCAATGTACTTACCCCTTTAATCTCAGCTTCACAGTTTAGCCTTTCTGATAATTATTCACCAATAGAATGAGATTATACTGAATTTAAATAGAGTCACCAAATTATCACTTGCCCAAAAAACAGCCTGGCAAATTTTTCAGGAGGGTTTTGGGATAGAGGAAGCAAAGCAGCCTAGACTAGGGAGGCTCTTGTGCTGTCTAGAAAAAAAGGGAATGGAGGAACAAGTAGCCAAAAAAGAATAAGGTGAGAGGCAGAACAGTCCAGGGAGTTGAGTGCACACCTGGACACATAGCTGGGAGTTCTTTCTGACAACCACGCTGCTGGAGCTTGTGTACATCTCCTTGCGTGCCTTTGCCTGTAGCACCTTGCAGGGACCCTCACTGAGGTAGAGGCAGCCTCTTGCTGCTCATATGAGCTCACAGCCAGCTCCACACAGCCCTTGGCCTGGGCCCTCCAGACACCCAGGAGTATGAACAAGCTGAGTGCAGAGACAGCAGGCATGGAGGATGCCACAGAATCCTGGTGCAGCACAATCTGTGTGAGCTCAGATATGTCAGTCTGAGCAGCAACAAAAGCTGGAAAGACACAGCAAACAAATCCAGATGACCCAGTTTCTCAATTTTCTGGTGTGATTTTTTTCCCATGAGCTAGCAAAACCCCAGCAGTTTCCCAAGGCCCTCCAGATAACGCACTAATGCATGTGCATGACTCTTCTTCCTACAGGCACTTCTCAGTGCTTATAAATTCCCTCTGTACTGATAACTGCCACAATAAGCCAAAGGGCTCATTTAGAATAAGCAAATCTGGATGAAAAAAAAATGACAAAATTTTTACTCATAAGCAAAATTCTATGTTGTATAAGAAAGGCACAATTTGATCCTTAAATTGAATCCCTTCCGCTCTCCTTTTCTTAGGGAAAATAAAAAATGAGCTCGTGTAGGCAGGGCAAGTAAGGAGCTTTATGATGAGTTCAGAACCCCTGACAAATTAGGCATTTTCTTAAAACTTTCATATTGCAAAAGGCTTCCACAGCTCCAGTCCTCCCAGCTGGGCAGCAGAGCCCAGATGTCAACTATGGTGTGAGACATGATCAAATTCCCACCCTTGCATCTCAAGGAATTGCTGTAACCCCACTAATTTAGAGCACCAGAACACATATCTGTCTTTAAAAAAAAAAAAAAAAAAAAAGCTGCTTCACCAGAAATCACAGTGTGTGGTTAATGCACTCCAGACTAGCTGAAAATCCTGACTGAAACCAATTAAGTAGAGATATGTTTGATACGAAAAATCCGTGTCAGTGTTATCCCTGTCACCTTCATGAACAATTGTGTTGTAGGTTTTAATGCACAGATTCCTGCAGCCAGCTGGGAAGCCTCTAGTCTATTTAATATTATGCTATAACACAGTAGTGTCACTAGGTGTTCCCAGTGAATCTGGCATTTTAAGATTACTTCTCGAAGTTGATCCAATGATTTTAGTCTACCAGTTGCTCAGATATTTAAAATTACACTTCTAAATTCAAATTAAATGAGATGTTATGTGCCCGGGAATGTGTATTACGGAGGAACAGAGGATATGTTCACATTTAGGTCTAAGCAATGTCTTAACAGTAAATGAAATTATCACCTGAGCAAAGTGCTTCAGTTTAGTTAGATTTAGTTTCCCCTAAATCTAATTTGCAGGTTTTCAGCTGGATATTACAATGCAAATAACTGACATCAGTGCAGGAGTCGATGAAGAATTTACAGAACAGCCTGATGGAATTAATAACAACAGTGCTCACATAGCCGGGAATAAATACAGCTCCCATCACAGGTCAGTTGTGATCAATCAACGGGGCCTACATTTGTGGATACTTGCATAGGGTTTGTGCATTAATATACGCATATATTTGGTACATAAATCCCTGCATATTTGCAGACAGTTTTCAAAAGCCTGCAGTGCACTTGATCATGCATTTTTACCAGCGCTTTCCGGAATAAGGCAAGAAGCTCTTCCTAGTTAATTCCAGACTGAAGGCATTGCTTTAAGTTAAATTTCAGTCTGTAGCCAGATAAACTACAGTTACCTCTAAATCTTCTCTGGTGTCCACGCTGTATAAACCACCCTTCTTCTTCACTTTGTAAAGAAATAAAGTCCTCTCCTTCCTCAGAAAGGATGAGGAGTGAATCCTCACAATGAATCAAAAGTTGTTTTATTTATTCATTGCCCTGGGAAACTTACGGATTTGTCAGCCTACCTGTCAGGCTGGGTGACATTGAAGCATTTTTTGCAGTCAACAACCCCCTGGGACTGGGGGAATCCATGGCCTCTGCCAGGGAATGAGGGAACAGCAGCTCTGTCCTTGATAATGGAACAGGCAGCACAGCCCAGTTTTGCACATGTGGGACATGCAGGATGTGCCAGTCCTGGACACACTCAGACTCCTGGGCCCCACATCTCTGAGGTGTGCTGGGCTCTGCTGATCCCCTGGCAAGGGACACAGAACCACAACACCAACTGCTGCCAAAATTCAGTGTAAAAAATGAGTGTGTGATTGTTGTGATACCTACAGGCAGCACAGGGAACACTGTGTGCTCCAGAGTTTAACATCAGAAGCCAATACAATGAGTAGGGGCAGTGTTTTGGGCTGGGGACAGAACTCTTCTCTGCACAGAGCAGTCCCCCACCATGTGGGATAGACAGTACAAACAAGGATTGCAAACTAGTTCTTCACTGTAGGAAGCGAACAAGGGCAGAAAAAAGGAGCTTCAGGCTCAATAATCCAGCTGGTTCTTTTGGCAGCTGCACGGGTGTCTCTATGAATCCTTCAGTAGGCATCCAATAGTCAAAGAAAAGACAAAAATCTCAGAGAGAAGAAATAAATAATTTTTCTTTGGGAAACAAATGGAGAAAACCAAATCTCTATCCCTACTGTCTAACTCTCCTGGATGAATGGGTGATTACCCTTTCAATGAAAACATGTTTCTCATTATAATAACTGTTCACTTCAGCCAAGGTGTTTGTGTCCTGTCCCTTGGGTTTTGCAGTCATCCTGACTGCCTTGAAAAGGGGTATTTGCCCTGTGCTGCTTTCTAACAAACAAGAAGAGGCTGGGAACACTTGAAAAAGCAGAATGAAAAGAATGTAGCAGAGGGAGTGGAGGAAGGAGAGAAAAGAGGACAAATCACTGACAGACCTCAGAAGAGATTTATTAAAACTGATCTTTTCTTGCAAGTGAGTTCAGTACAGGGGAACCTGTACTGAATAGCCAAAGAACCCTCTCTGGAACCCTGGCCAGCTTCTGTACTGAAGCCACCAAGAGAGCATCAGTACCTTTTCCAGCATAGATTTTCTGACTGAAACGGAATCCTGCTTCCATTTGCAGGCAAGAAGAAACTCAGACTTCTATTGACCTCACTTGATTTTCTTCAAAAAAGAAGAGATTTTGTTAACACAAAAAACATTTGTAAGATTTAGAAGTAATTGAGTTCACAGGGACCCCACACCAGCTCTATCCACTGAAATCTTGCAGCAGGATCCAAATCCCAGCCGGAAGATGCCATTTGAAATAAACAACTTGTCTCAGCAGTTTGCCTTCATACTGCAGGAGTCTATGAGCACGTCTCACCCTGAAGTGTGAGCAGGGAACTCCTGGGAGCTGTGACAAAGGCAACACAAGCACTTGCAGGAAAAGGTCAGGTTGTGCTGTGGCAGTGACATTTGGGCAGAAACTCCTGAGGCAGAAGAATTTGTGAGAAACCTCAAAAAAAAACAGCAAAAGGATATTAAACGCATATGCTGCAGGGTGGAATTAGAGAGCTTGCCCACATGATTTATACAAGGAGCAGCAGAACTGCACTTACCCTGGTTTCAACAAACTGGCCTTTCACACATTTGGAAAGGGTATAAGTCTACACCTCAACAGTTGGAAATGCTGCTTCAGCTGCAGGACTGGGCAGTGAGACCACCACGTGTGTGAGTCCTGCCCCTGTTCCTTTCACTGGCCCCTGGGTTCAGGTGTTCTTAGCACTGATGTGGTCCCAGATGTTGGAGCTCTTCAGTTAGGACTGTGTTTTGATGAGCTGTGATTCACAGATGGAGGGGAAAGAAATGAGATTTTGCTGTGATACTATGGCATTTCAAGGAAGCAACACAAGAAGAGGGAAATTATTTTACATTGCATTGGAGAAACTAGCACTCACACATTTGTGGTACCCACTGTCATATGAGATGCTGAAAACACAGGTTGCAGAGAACTGACATACAATTTAAACATCTTATGCAACCAAAAAAATAGAGTTTTCTTCTGTTTAATTTGGTAAAAGGGAGATATAAAGACTTCTGCAAACAGGGAACTGCAGGTTCAAAAAGACTGTAGCAGAGGAAAGACATAAAGAACCATTATCTGCAAAATAAAACTGAACAAACTCCAATTAAAAGCAAAGCACAATTGTTTTATGAGCATGATTGTTTACCCACCAGAACTATAAATCAGGAAGAGTCTGAAACTATAAAAAGCAATTGGAGTCCCTCATCTGAGGCCTTTTAAAAAGGTGAGACACTCCTGGAAGGTCTACCTAGCCTAGAATAAGTGAGTTAAAATCTGAGCTGTCACCATTTCAGGATGTCACATGAGATAACCTGGTGTTCTCCCTGAGCCTGATCCTACAGGACCATGTTCCCAGTCACACATGTAAGGAGTGGAAGGCCAGGGTTTTGGAGTCACAATTCCAACAAACTTCCTGCCCACTCAGTCCTGGCAGACTGTGCATCATAAATAATTCATACCACTGCAAACACGAATTTCCATCAGCTGCTGTTTGATCCCAAAGCATGCAGGGACATACATCATTGCTGGAAACAATGCCTTTGAGTTTGCTTTGAATTTTGATTTCAAGCATCACTCACTGCCTCTTTATCTGTGGGCTTCAAGCCTAAAAGTTGGCTTCTCTGTAAGCTCTCTGTAAACACAAAGGATTGTTTCAGTTCCTGCTTTACTGTGCACACCCAATTTACCAACTAGAAGGCAGATCTTGGGATTGTGTCCTAAATAACATAAGCAAATCTGTTGAGCAATCTTGGCCTCAACTTTGAGCAAATTCCTAATTCTGTCAAAGCCATCATTTACTAATGACTGTAATGGAAAAAGTCTACTCAAATTCAAGGGAGTCCATTCACTCGCCTTCCCTGGGTTTAGCATCAACACATGGAATTGCATCTTCTTCCAAATATCATCTGGGTCCATGGGGCCTTGGTCCAAGGGGAGAAAAATATCCACCAGTTATCCAGATGGAGAAAACATCCACCATGTGTAAAATGTATCAGTGAATCACAAAGGCACAAAAAGAGGTGGCTCCAGAGGCACTGCAGGTGGCTGAGTGCATTCAGAGGAAAAAGGAAGCTTCTAGTGTTGATGTGTTATTAATGCTCTGTGCAAGCATCACCTGGGCTTAGGTGGGCAACAGATGGTGAGCACAGTGGAGCTACTGAAGCAGCAGTGGTGGAGCACTGCGGAGCTGCAGCACACATGGCAGGGCAGCTGCTATCCTTCCCAAAGGCAGGGACACACAGCTCCAATCTGCTGAGCTGGGATGGCGAGCACTGCACAGAGGGACAAGGAGCAGAGGAGGACAGGAACTGCCTCATGTCAGCTTCTGGAGGGAGGAGGGCAGGAGCTGTAGGATCCACATCCCAGCCCCCAGGGCAGGGGTGTTTCTCCTGACTGGGAGATCCCTGCTGCTAGGGAAGGACATGGTGACCACGGGGCTGTGGCACAGGGAACAGAGCGGCAAGTATTCCAGTAGTGTCACTGTTGGGACAGTTGTGACACACAATAATGACCCAAAGTTTCCAAGGCAGAAAAAGCTTTATTTTAACTGCAAATCCCCTTTTATACATTTCTTTCACCAAAGGTGTGCACTTCACTCATTGGTTAGTAAAAGGTAATTTGCTTGTCCATCAAATCTCTCTATTCTTGTTTAGTTTATATATTTTGTTCACTGATTCCCATGAGACAGATTTCTTGTTTATTGCAGGTGCAGTTGTTTTTCACCCAGGAATAGTTTATTGTGTTAATGGACTCTCATTCCCAAGACTGTTTTCACATGAGAACTTACAAGCCACTTAGCTGCACACAGAAGTGACAAGCTAGCTATTGATTTAGCAGAGCAAGGCCTGATTTTATGAGGCCTTTCTTTTATAAGTTATCTACCTGTCTACCACACAATAGCATGATGTTACCAGCAATTTTTTCATCTGCCTTGGCTTCCCCTTCTTTAAAATGGTGACGGTGATACTGACACCACAGAGTGCACCATAAAGGCAGTGATGCTGCAGACAGCAATGAAACCTGCCTGGGGCTGGACCATGCTGTAGTTTGCTAGGTTTCTTACCCTGTCTCACTTGCCCACGGGCTGTTGTCTGTCATCTCTGAATACGTCTGCTCGACTGGACACCAGGCATGCTGATGATCTGATACAATACACAGGTACTTCTAAACTGTGCTCTGCTGCAATGAAATCTACCACTGGGCAGACTCTTGTCATCATCTTGCTTTCAGCATTTTGTTATGTTAACAGAATTTTATCATCTTCTGATGGTAAAAGAGTGAGCCACACAGAAATGCTGAGAGAACACATTAGGGATGGATTTGTTCAAAACATTCTAATATGCAAATGAGCTATTTAGAGAGCATAATACTCCATGAACCTCAATGGATGTTTGTGTATAAGAGAAATACAGGCAAGGTTAGGAAAATTGATACTATGATTTCTGTTCCACATTGAGAAATCGCTTGCAGTCTTTAATACACGATGACACAAACCTACTTTGGGATAACAATAAACACAATTCTTGCCATATTACAGATGCCAATTTTCTAGGTATCATCCTTACAGTTAGAATGTCTAACCATAGCTGAAATCCAAACCCCTTCTTCTTAAGGAACCCCTTCTCTCAAACCACATACCTTGCTGGTTAACCCCTCTACTTACACAAGAAAACGTTTCACAACCACAAAGAATCACCAATAAACTTTGAAACAGAGTGCATGTGAAATAGCTCTGAATCTGACCTCATATGACAAAGGATCATTGCCTGGAATTAAAAAGTTTTCAGAACTTCCTAGGAGTACACATCCCTAAGAGACAGCTCACAGCTACAAAAACTACCTTCCCCCATTTTATCTTCAAGCCCGAAACCACCAAAATCCTGGTAAGCTTTTCCTCTGCCAATCTACACCTTTGGATGTACAAATTGTTTATACACACAACACCCCTAGAAGAGGAATTCACATTTATTTTGTCCCTCTTAATGCAACACAGCAGCTGACAATAATCAAGTGCCAGAATCATAAGACCAACCTCCCTCTACAGTCTCCCCCACAATCTATGGATATGTGAGTACTTTCATTTAGTTACTTAAACAGCTGATTTAAACAGGATTCCATTTCCCTCCTTCCCTCTGATGCTGTGTTGCAAAACAAGACATTGGGCTGGGCCCACCGATCTTACAACAGTCTATGGGGAATCCCACAGAGTCTGGAATACCATGGGAACAGAGAGCAAGGCTAAAAATATGCCGAGCCATCTGTTCACTCTACAGCAGGTTTTTTGTGTTGTTCTGGAAACAAAGGGTTAATATATTGAACAGTTTTCCTAAAACTACTGATTCACTCGCTAAAATAAGCAGGGCTGCATTAACACCTTCTCCTCCACAGCTATCAGAATTGAAGCCAAGGCTGCCTGGGAAAACAAGGCTGTTAGCAAAAGCTGTGACAAGCTGAAACGAGGCACAGCCCATTATCGTCCCCATTAGCATAAGTCAAATACAGCAGAAAATAGTCAGCTCACAAAAGACACATGAGGCAACTGGTCATGTGGGTGCAGCATGTTTTCCTTTAAACAAGGAGCTGGAAAATGTTTGCATAACATCAGGTTTATCTAAAAGTGCTGCAACATGGATTGATTTTTCAGTGAAAATATTCTTCCTCTCTGCAGCTTGTGGTATGTGTGATTGTTCTCATCAGTAAATAAAGGGAACTCTCACAGATTTATGTTTTTCATGGCTTTCAGTTGCAAGACATCAGCCGAACAGGATCTACTCTCAGAATAATTATCATGTTTTGTAGTAAAACTGGGGAGAGAGGTGGGGCCCACAGTGCCAGAAAAGCTTTCTTGCTGACACATCTGCATTTTAATTGAGGTGTTATGGTTTGCAAAAAACAAACAAAATAGCAAAGGCCCGAAAGAAGGAGCTAGAGAGGGTGGGAGAAGCAGAACAAGTCATGTAGGTTGGTTACAGGGAGCAACTCAGACATCAGGGGGTCTCCAGGGTTACAGAAGTGAAAACACAGCACTCAGAGCCAAACAGGAGCTTCAGAAAATTCAAAAAAACAGAGCCAAAAGCCTGTGCTGAAATCTAGGCAGTGGCTCCAGACTGCATGGCTGACACAAAATCAGAACAAGGCACTTTTGTGCCAGCCGTATGATGGCACTTCACTTGTTCATCTCTGATTCACAGGTCAAAAACACGACTAAGTGCAACCACACTCACAAGATATTGTATCACCAGTTTTGTCGGCAAATCCTCACAGGCTGGATTTCTAGCCTCAGAGTTACGAAGCAAGTGTTACACTTCAGTCAGCCACTTCTCTTGACTGTGTGCTTTATTGTTATGTTCTCTCCTTAATGCATAAAGCTAACCCAGCAATATGCAACCCGCACACAGTGCTGTGCTTCACACACATCTACTTTCAGAAAGAATTTAGATTTTGGTCTAACAGCCAGCCAGAGGCCTGCCCAGAGCAGCATAATTTGGGCATCCTCAGGTCTCTCAGCCTGGTCTCCTGAAATCAGTTTTGAACTCAGATGTTAAAAGGGAATGGGGCTGGCTTTTGGCATACTCACAGATACACAGCGTGAAATGTAGACCTTGAGATCTGATCTCAAATGAAAAAGCCTGAGCAAATGAAAAAGTCCTGAAATTAAACTGAATGAAAAAATCTGTCACGGCAAATAATGCTTTGACAAAAATCCTGGGAGGAATGGGTATAGGATGAATCCACCTCAGGGAGACACACATTAGTTAAGATGACAAACATCAGGCAGAAAGGTATGATTAAGGGAACAATATTCCACTTAGCTGAAGGGAAAGATCTTAACCTTTAGAAAAATGTGGCTAGGAGATAACGTCCTTCCTCTCCTTCCCCGAGGACCAGAGAAGGAAATGAGCAGTATGTGCCACTCATTACGGTGGGATAATTACGAAGTCTGGAATGAGTGTGACTGGTTTGAACAGCAGCTGACTCCTCTGACGTTAGAACAAGGGAAGCAGGGATAAACAGGCTATCACAGCAGGGGATGAGCATGAGTCGGGACTGTCAGTGCTGAGAGGGGGTAGCAATGAAACCCCCAACCAACAGCAAAACTTCCCGGGGCTGAGGGAAGGAGGGAGCCCTTCCTGCTCAGCTCGCACAAGCAGCCAGATTCCTGAGAGCCCTGAGACACCGAGTTAAATCTTTTCTAATTCCCCCCGGCGCCTTGCTGCAGCTGCCAGCTCCAGGCAATGCAATAGCCCAGAAACCCCCTCAGACCTTACGTTCCCATGTCGTGAGCAATCCCCCTATAGAGACATGCGTCATTCAAACCGCACTGGAGGAAACTTTGTATAAAATCACACCTAGAAATCCACATTGCGCTTTGATCTACACTGGGGAGAGCCATTAGAAGGAATGACAATGAGCCAGCCTTTTTTGCATAGAAAGCGACAGAAATACAAAGCCTGAATGCATAGAAAATGAATGCTCTTTACAGCCATAGAAGCTGTACAAGAGTGCTTCATGTTACAGGACTGCCTGCACTGTGCATCCTCATTAGCCATCACAGCCTGGTCAACATTAGTACTTCTAAGTGGTTACAAGGCTGAATGGGAGAAAGATCCAAAATGCAATACAAAAATCCCAAAAAGATATGAAGGTACACAGCTACGATGGGATTATACTTTTGTGTTTTAGCAGTGTGCAAAATGAATCTGCTATCAATTAGTCTTGGTATTGTAAGAAGCTCAGTGAGGGACTGGACCCAGCATTCTTGGCTTGCTGTACACACTATTGAAAAGATAGTATCTGACACAAAGGTAAATTTCTCAACTAACATGTAATTTCATCTTCTCTTCTTATCCAGAAACAGACGGACTGCAAAGTGTGCTGGGCCTGGGAACTAAGTAGGAAAAGGCAGATTTTGAAAAAGAAATTTGGGTAATGATGTGGTGACTTCTATCAGCTGGAAAATCACATCTCTCAAGCTCAGGTAAGCAGGTCACTATTCCCAGGCCAGCTGCCACTCAGGATAATAATCATTTGAAAGGCATTTCTGTCCATCTATGTATGGGACTGGACTGTTCATGCCTGTATCTACAGCACAGTGGTCCACACTGTTTTTCGTGAAATTGTTTCTTTCTAAAGCCCTTTAAGAAGTTACTGTTTTGTTCTTGCTCATTTCTACAGCTACCTTTTCCAGCTGCCTTTTAGTAGGGATGTATCTTGCCTTTTCTGTCAACATCCATATATTTATCATCTCCCAGTGGTATATGCTGATTTTTGATATATGTTGATGCTTTGTGCATCAGTATGTGAATTCATTTTTTCCTGTATTAGAATCAAACCATACAGCCTGACCAAAAAAATCGTCATTTTGATTTTTCCAGTGAATATAATTTCTCAGCAGTTATTATGACAACATGTCACCACAGGGTCACAGACAGTGAAAATGGATTGCTTGGAAAGAAAACCAACCAGCCCTTTCAGTGTAGAAACAAACAGGCATTGTTTAAGGGAATCAGGAGAGCTTCTCCGAGATGGACCCTAGAAACAAGGTAAGAAATGGTCACTGGAGCTTAATTCATTATCTCTGCTGTAGAACATCCCCTACAAACACCAATCAGATTATGTACAGTTCTGCTCTGGAGCATCTATACAAGAGGTGAGTGGACTGGTTTATCCTTCCCATTGTACCTTTCCCCAATTCCAGATACAATATATAGAGTAAAACATGATTTCTAAACTAGCTGAGTCCCTTTAAAAGTCAGAGAAAGAACTTTGACCCCAGTCTTGTCCTTTTAGTTCACAGGCTCTTCTTCACTTCAGCTAGCAGTTTAAACACTCTTGACAATTTATTGATTGCCTGTGAAATCCCTAAATAGGTAAAAACTGATTACTGTGTGGTTGCCAGACCTTCCACAGCGCAACTTCTCTCAAATACTCAGAGCTTCTGCTGCTGCTGCCTTCTCCCAGCCTACCAAAACTGCACATCTATTTTCCTCCAGCATAAAGGTGCCTTGTAGGAGTTACAATCAAGAGATAAGAGCATGAAGAAATCACAATAGATTTATACTGTGAAGCCCTCACCCAGCTGCATTTCACTGCAGTGCTGGAACAGAGAAGCCAGTTCACTGCTAGTAGCTGAACATATACCAGCCCCCCAAAAACACAGGTTTTTATGCTTTTCCAGCCTCTGCTCAGAACATACTTCGTACAGTAACAAGAATGTAATCTACCCTTCAGTGATAAGGCTCAGTAAAGCTCTGTAGCAAAGGCACGTGTACAAAACACGAGTTGTAATGCTGAGAGCCTGAAATAACAAAAGGAGCCTTCCGAAAAGACCTTTCATTGGACCAGTTCAATAAAGGAATTCTCACTGGGCATGGTGAGGTTTCCTCACCATGGACTAAAGCAGTTTCATGGTTTGTAACCATCTTCAGTTGAACTAACATTTTTACATCTGTCTCTCTGCCACTGCTGACTGCAGTCTCAGCATGAAAAGCTCCCCACAGAGAGGGCTGATGGACTGAGTCTGCTTAATGTGTTCATGGACCAGGAACCTTTTTGCCCATGTTTTCTTAAAATCTCTCTATGAAGAGTCTGCTTATGGGAGGAAGTGAAACTCAGGGCTGCAGCTTGGTCAGTGCATAGGGGGAAATGCTGAAGAAAAATGAGGTGGTGCCAACCAAAATGCAGGTGCCTCAGCAGCAGCAGAGAAATGCTTTTGCCCCACTGCAAACCTCACCCTGTTTACCCTGAAGAGCCAGCAGCTCCCATATCTCTTATTTGTCCTCATTTGGACACGATCCATGCACTTCCTGTAAGATTAAGAATAACAACTCGCTGGCAAGGTGTACAGCTCTTATAGAGATGGGCACCCTACCAACACCAACTGGAATGGACACAATGTCCTAGATGGATGGCACCATGTCCCCTCAGCTGGACAGCTCTTTTCAAGTCCCTGTGTGACTGCAGTGGGCAGAAGCTTCACGGCCTGCCAAGGAAGCAGAAGGTAGAACTGGTCCTGGTGATGCCTTAAGTTTTAGCTTTTATATTTTTTAGATTCTGTGCTGTTTTAGTGGGCAGTTTGGGGTTTCATATTAAGTGCTACTAAGCTCTCTTCACAGAGTAGGGAGACAAAACAATTCCTTCTCTAGTTTGGTACCAAGGACAACCAATGCAACTTTCAGGCCCAAGAACAAAAACAATGGTGAAGTGAGAGGAAAAAACAAGGAGGATGGAGCTTCATAACCTGAAGCTATGGTTGGACAACTGACTCTAATACGCTAATGAACCAGAATTTACAGAAGTGTGACACCTCGTGATTGACCGGTCGTCCATTTTGGACCATTTTGGGGTGCATCTTGGGTGTAGTCCAGATGAACTCTTGTGCTGCCCAGGTGTACCCATTGAGGCCTTTAAATAAATCCCTACTTTATCCTTTTGCTCTGTCTAGTCTCTGTTCCAGATCAGCCTCTAGAAGGCATCACTGGAGATGCTTTGTTGTGCTCTGGGAGCCATCTGGATTAATGTGACCTGGAACAGGGCAATTGCCATTCAAGTACACACACCTAAGCTGAGTCACAGTGAAATGTTACACCTGATGACAGCTCGCCCTTGCTGTTCCTGCCAGGTGTGCATTCACATTTCTCACAAATAAAGGTCAATGCATTTTTTATTAATGACCAAGCCCTGCCCAGACAGAGAAGCAGCGAGATTGGTACTGAGGTAGAGAGGCAGCCAAAGTACCATCACATCAACAAAAGCTCACAGGACAGGGTTAACAAGGGGAGGGAAGTAGACAGGAGGGGGAAACAACTTCCTTAGCACCATTCTAAGCCTGACCTTGAGCAAAGACAGAAGCAAGGAACTTGATGCAAGTTGCAATTTCAAATAACAACAAAATACAAGATACAATTTCATTGTACTGTACTATACAATGAAAGTCATGCTAGAAGACCTTTATGGCTGTAAAATCTATAAATCACCAAAACCACAGGGAGATTTTTAACTCTAAAAAGTGCTTTTGCAATGAATTTCTAAACCTTGGTAAACAACACTTACTCCCATATTTGGACCAGTTCAAAAGGCAGGAGCAGTGCAAATGTGAAGTGTTGAGAATTACAAACAGGAAGTGTTTTGAACCTTCATACCTGCTGGTGTCAGCAGCTCTGGGTTTTTGGCCAGTGCACTCTTGGGTTTGGGTTGTCTATCATCATAGAGTTCAGAAATGCTGGTACAGACTCCTGTTCCAAACCTACATGCAAAGAGTAACTTTCCACACGTCTCACGTTGAGAATTCATCATAGAAATTCATCACTTCCATTGCTTTGCAGACTTTGATGGGGTGAAGAGCCACAGAACAGAACACGTTACTTCTTGCCCATAGATTACAAAATTATTTTTCTCTTTACTGTAATAGGAAAACCTCTTGAAAGGGACCACTGGGAAAGCCTTGCAAATGCCTCTTAAAACACTGCAAACTAAACCAGAGCCTGCCCAATTCAGCTCTGTGCAGATATCCTTGTTTTTTTATTGAATGGAGCCTATGGGGAGGCTCCATGTGTCTTTGAACAGCACAGCACAGCATTTTCATATAGTTTGCATCCAGCAATGAGATCAGAGAAAGCACCAAGGCTCCACAAAAAGGAATATTTTGTCAGTGAAGAAAGGGGTACCATGTATTTGGCCAACAGTCAGGCAGGCCATGAGCTGGCAAAGGAGGAAATTTCCCTACTCCGGGTGCTTTGAATCTTAAGGATAAACTCTTGTGGCTAAATTGCTTCTGGCTCCCACCATGTGTTTCTCTGCTCACTGTGTACTTACACTGCTGCACTAGTGAGAATTAGGGAAAGGTACAATAACTGAATTACCGCTGCACTTACACATAACAATGGCAAGGCCTTATAGAAGCTGCACATGCTTTGTCTGGGATAAAAATGAATAAATAATAATAATTAAAGAAAAGAATCTAAGAGCACAGGGCCCATTCAATGGTGCACCAGGGAATGGCAACATCAGCTCCAGACAGGTCAGTCTGCCAAGGAAACAGAAGGCAACACTCATACAAAGGGATGAAATATTAGGAGGAAATATTCTGTCCTCGTTGCTGTCAATTTTATGGAATGTGGGTGAACAAAGGATTTGGGAAGATGAACAGCAAGTGCTGAGCTCAGGGGAGGCTGCAGTTTTACTCTGACAGCCTTCTACCAACCTCAGCCTAAAGCTGCACAAGAGCTCACTGGGAAGGTTGGCATGGATTGAAAGCAGGTGCTGCCCACCTCAACAGTGTTTTGGTGTCAGGTGGCCAAACCTCCTGTGGGCTGAGACCCCCACTGAGCCTTGATCACCTTGCTGAGGGATGTCTACAGCAGACAGGGCATGTTTCAGGGACAACCCTGAGTCCTGAGACATTATGAAAGGCCAACAGCCAGGACAGAGTCACAGCAACACAAATTTAACCCTGAGCGGGCCAATAGTCACATGGGGCCAAAGCTCAGAGAAGTGCATAGGTTCCTTTCCACTGACCCAAACACCTTCTGGTCAGGGTGCAGAACTGGCAGTGAGAAGCAAGTCCTTCTCACCCTTGGTCAAACGTCTCACAAGCAGCAGCACTCAGCAGGAGAAGTGAGACTTACATGAGAGTTGACAGAGATCATCAGCTTTTTGGAGCTCTGCCAGAAGCATGTGAGGGAGAAGCTGCAAACTGCAAGTGTCAGGCTCCTGGAAAATTGTTTCTCTGTTCATGATTTTCTGTTGTTTCTCTTGGCAGTGGAAAAATCTTCCTCTAAAACATGGGATACTCTTTTTCTAGGACATTTTCTTTCTGCACTCCTTCTCTAAGCAAGTTTTTCATTCTTCTATACTTTCGGAGTTACCTCGAGCCTTTTTCATCTGGTTCTGAAACATTTTCATGTGCCTGTATTCCAGGATCAATTACTTGGCTGATTCAAACAGGAAAGCCTCCACTTGCTCCAAAAGACACTTGCTGTGTGGGCTATTAATACCTGCTGGACATTTAATAAAGATACAAATTCAGTGCTAATACAGTGTGCTGAATTAAAGCCTTGCAGACCAAAGCCTTAAGAAGACCTGTGAATCCAGTGCAGGCAACAGGTTTTCAAGGTTTCTCACCCTGGCCATTCCAACTTAAGAGAGAACCACTGAGCTATGGTCTGATGGCTCATTTTATGCTTGGATACACTGCATATTGACAGCAAAGGGAATCTGTGGCAACCACAGCTAAATCTGGGTTGCAGTCTAGTGCCTCAAACAGATGACACAATCTGTCACCCTTTGAATAAATTATCTGCTCAAAGAAGAATGTAATACAATGTTATTCTAAAAAAAATCACTCTTTTTCTATTGTATTTCTGTGGTACTTTAAGCTGCACCCACTGAGTGCTCACCTGTAGAAGTTTGCAAGCATAGCTGAGGCATTTACTGCCTCAGGTTCTTCCTTCTTTATCATTCAACTACCAGCACCTTCTCACAAAAGCGACAAGAATCATCACTCAAGCCCATAATGCCAAGAAGCTGCCTCTGGAGAGAAGGGGCGACTCTGAAGCTTTAAGAGCAAATGGATGGGAAGTAAAAGTTTGGGGAGGAGGAGAGGGATTTCTTGTTCTAAAAGACACAGCAACGCAAAGTGCAGTCAGATCTCATCTGAACTCGGCATCTAACAAGTGCTCCCAAGATTCTTCAGCCTGTGACATTGAAAACATATCTCCAGAGAATATGTGTTTTCTATACAGTTCCTGATGTGCTTTTCTCTAGCCCCTGCTGAACTTGTAAAAAACCTCCATCTTTTACAGAAAGAGAATTTCTATCTTTTTCCTGGATTCTGCTCTTGTCCTCACTGAAAGCAAAACTCTCCAAGTGCTTTTAAAGCATCTAATGGTAAGTATGTAAAAAAAACAAAAACCTGTGCCTTGTCTGAAAGGCCATCGTTTAGCTTGGGCAGGAGCTGCTGGCCCCGGTCCAGAGTGAGTGTAACTGGTATAAAGGGAATTCTGCCTGAATAAAGAGCTGAAGAGTGAACTCCTTGGGAAAGCCATCTCAGACTGTCTGAGTATGTTAAAAGAGGTCAGATATTAAGCAAATAATTAAGAAAGGAAAGCAAGTAATCAGTAAGGCTAATTCTCTGCTGAAATGGTCTGGATGGTATGTAAAACTCACCCTAGCACCACCTTCAATACAAAAGAAGTCTCAGTTCATGAAAAGTAGCTCAGCTTTGAGCAGACCTGGGTTAAATTACCAAGTCAGCCACAGATTCAGTGTTTTGGACATGTTCAAGTTATCAGTTTCTTTTCATGTCCACTCCCAAACCCAAAGAACATTGACAGTAAGTACACACTGAGATACACTCAGACATACAGCAATGACCCCAAACCTGCGTGCATACGTAGATTTGTATATATTAAAGCAAGTACTTGTGGAAAGTACAGCACTCCAAGAACTCTAAGAGGCCAAGAAAATGCTTCTCTATCCATAGATTTCTTCTTGAAATAAGTCCTATGTGAAGGAATCTCACTACTGAAAAATAAAATCTTATTCCACTTCAAGCACTGGAACAATGCTACAGTGGGGAGCATATAGCATGGACATATGAAGAGAAGCAAACGTCTTATGCAGTGTTATATAACAAACATTAGAAACACCAAGCCCGGATGGCTTGAACCTACTTGGCCTCTGCTCTCATCTACTGCAACACAGCTCCATAACTGACATGCAGATGTGGAGAGATTCTAAAAAAAACCAATGGAGGGAGAGGGACAGAAACATGAGGAGGAAAATGTTTCTTTGGCCTGGATGACAGACTGGGCAGCAGCTCCCAGTGCCCAAGGAACTGTTTCTGCTCTGTGAGCAGCCCTGCACCCTCTAACATCCCAGTGGCAGACCATTTCTGGAATTTAAACATGGCCCAAATATATACATAAGTAGTGCAAGAAGGGATTTTTTAAGTCCGAGAACATGTCAGAAACTGTCACATTCTCAAATCAGCCAAAAGAGAGCTCTGACATAGACAAAATTTAGTTGTCAATGAATCAATGTAGGACATCACCCTAATGCTAAGTGAAACACACAGAGCTCTAATTCAGTAACAGGGATCTAATCCCCAACCTGGTTAGCTTGAGCTCTCTTATATAAGCTGTAAAATTGGACCAATTAAAAAAAAAACCAAAAAATCTTCTGGTTCCCCAGAACAGACCACCAAGCCAATCCAAAATTATGCTCTTGTATGTAAGGTTTCTTCCTCTGCTGGACTATTCCCGGGCTCAGTTTGAGTCACAGCACCCTGTCACTAGTTTATAGCAAGCTGGAAGAAATACTCTTCTTCCCCACTTCCCAATCCCTTTCTCATTTTCCAATTCTTGCACAACTGGTGCTGCATAACTGGTGCTGGGAAAAGTAGTGAAAGCACTGTAATGGTTTATGCAGGTTAATGTTCCAGCACATACAGCCCATTTCATTCAGTCACAGAGCTAAGTTTATACAGTACCTGGCAACAATTTGCAAGCAGACATAACACTCAGATTTCATTTAACACTTTCAACAACTTTTATTTTATCACTGACATTGACTTCAGGTTACTGCTGAGAGATGGGCAGATATGATGAGAGCAGGAGATTAGGCATGAGATTCCACTAAAGCTGGCACAGATGTGTTTCATCCCAAATTCTGCTCTTGTAAACTGAAAGTGTATCCTGATAGAGCTAAAACCAGACAGAGAAGTCTGCCTAGATGTGCAAATCTTCCCCAGCCACCCACTAGAGTAAAATCTGAAACACAACAGCAACATGGCCAACACTGTGCAATTGTACCAGCTGTAAGATTTATGACTGGCTTGAGATGATAAGAGCAAGCATGAACAAGAACAAATCTTACTTCCTTCCCTATAATCAAAGGTTTTCTCTCATTCCTTGTGCTGCTTTCCCCTAGTGAAAGTAGCTGAGGACAGACAGCCTGTAGTTCTCATATAATTATCAGTTGTCAACTCATCTGAAAAACACCCAGAAAGGCTCCTGCTGCGACAGATGTACGATTAATTTGTTCTTCTCTAGCAAGTACACTCCATGAGTGAGAGGGCTGGGAGGTTCTTCATTCTCCCAGCAGACACATGACAAAACTGTGCTCTCCCAGTTCAAGCCTGGGAACAGCTCCAACTGTTTTTTCCTCAGAATTAGTCTCAGTCCTTCACTACACTGTCACTGATTTCTGTGGAAAATGAGTTGTTATCCTGTGGTTAGTGCTGCAGCTCTGTGTCCTGCTCTGTGGATGGCATTTGCACACACTTCAGCCCAAGTCTTGCAGAGTAAACTGCTTTTCCCATATCCTATGTGTGCATGGTCTATTCAGACTCACAGGTCTGCTGCACTCCATCCACAAGAAGAAACAAGTTCAAGCACACAGAAAAGCTTCAAATCCTGCAGTCAGATGCTGGCATTACAAAATTTGGTTTAATCTCACCTCACCACAGCATACAACAAACATAATTTGGCTTATTTGATATAACAAACACAATCTCTGCTGCTGCAGCTGATTGGATCTGTACTGTCATTTCATGGGCTCCTGAAAGTCCCCTTGGGCTTATATGTCATTTAGTGCTCTCCAGAGTATCACACTGCATGGCAGATTAATGCTCCATATTTATCCAAAATATTAGACCAACATCCAAAGGCAGTGTCAGGACTGCCCAGTGCAAGCCTTGAATATGGGCTCAGGACTGGTGTGGATTTTGTCCTTAACAACTTTTGGAATTAAGAGGGGGAAGCAGAGGCACAGGATATTGCAAACTCATGGCCTGTTTAAAGCACTATAAGAAAGCAAAGAGGATGGAATATTCAGAGGATCATGTGGCAGCAATAAAACATCACATTCTGCATTACTATTGAACAGAACACTTTATCAGATACTCTCAGTAAACTGCAATAGTGGTTCCACCTGCCCACCCCAGAAATAAGCTTGTGTCACACACCAGTTGCTGAGCAGAGAGGAATCTGCAGCCAGCACCAAAACCACCATACATCAACTGCTCCTGATCTTCAAAAGGGCAAGATTTATACACTAGACAATGTCAAGATAAAGCACGAATTAAATAAAAGTGAAAGTCACTGAAAATTCTGCTTGGCATTTTTCACTTCATAAAGATAATGTAATAAACTCGGGACCTGCCAAAAGAAGAAAGGAAACATACCAAAGAAATCACTATCCAGCATACAAGACACAGCCAGCAAGCTCAAATTCCAAGAGCAGAAAAAAGGCAGCAGCGAATGCAGAAAAAGAGCAGAAAAAGGCTGCAGCAAATAACTCACCAATAAAGATTTGGAATGAGGGAAAACATTTCAAGGACAAGCTGCTGAAGTCAAGGACAAACAGGGATCAGTGACACTAAAATCATGGAATTAATCTAAAGTATTTACTCTCAGAATGGAGAAATATTACAAATAGAGTTTTGAAAGTGCTGTATATTTCTAAAGCACTGGATTGCTGATGTAGTCTGAATACTGAGCGAGCAAGGGCAGACCACACCTGCCTGCCACTATCCCTTATCCAGGTGTTTCTGCTCCTGCTCATCCACCAGAAGAGCTGATCCCACCAGCACTCCCACTCTCCAGTGCTGAGAAGCATACTATGATATGCAAGTCTAGAAGCCTGTGGGCAGCCAGGGAGCTGCAATGTGCATGAACAAGTTCTGTCAGAAGTGTTGCTAGAATGGGAGTTCATCAGCCTTCCACCCCTGGCATGGAGCCCAAATCCCATGGTTAGTAGCAAGGGGTGGAGATCACAAATAATAGCAGAAATCACTCTGACCATACCTGGGAAGAAATTCACTGGAGTTGCTATTTTTGTGTACAGAGAGAAAAGCAAGAGTGTGAGTGAAGTAAAGCTCCCAGTTAGGGAGGAGGTAGGCCATGATGTGACTAAAACAACAGGGATCACTGCAGAACTCCAAAGGATGACTGACACAGACACAGCTTTCCCCTGTGCAGGGCTGTAGGGCTGGGGTTAGATGGTTAAGGACTCCTGCACAGCACAGCTGGGTTGGCATCCACCCCTTTGACTGCATCCTGTGCACAAAAAGAGGGAAAATCCTGGTCATGCAGAGAGATTGGGCAGTTTTTCCACAACAGCTGTTCATACCACATATCTAAGAAGCAAGACAAAGAAACCTGTAAATATTTAAAACAGCATTTATTTATCACTTCCTTGTTTCTTCGGTATAAATGCTACTTAACTGCTTTGGGAATAGGGCTCCTGAGTTTCAAGTATAAACTGGTATAACTGCTTTTTCTGTAAGAGAATCAGTACAGGTCTGATTCCATCAATCAGCATTTTATTAATGCTCATTTACACCAATGCTGAAGAACAATGAAGAACAGTTATGAAATACTGTTCAATACCTGAAATGTCCTTCAATATTGTTAAGAAAGAGTTACTGTTTGCTATGTTATTGTTGCATAGTTAATGTTTTTTTGTGTTAATAGTTAGAATGACTATCAAATAATGTTAATCAATAAAAACCAATCATTTATTTTGTACCCCCCCCACTGTATCTTTACCCTAAGTTGCTGTATTCTGTTACGGTATCCCCTCTCCCAAGTCACCTGTATCCTGTTCCTGTTTCCATCGGGTCCCTCCTCCACTGCTCCCCTACACATGAGATCTAAATAGCTCCACCCAGTATGCAAACCCTGTGAACTCCCATGAATCCAGGCAAATACAGAAAGTGAGACCACCGTATGCAGACCCCTGAAGCCTGAAAGCTGATGCACAAATATTGTACAAAGCTACGCTGCAAGACTGGGCAGAACAACAGATTATTGTGGAGCTATTTGGTCATCTTGTTATCACCAAACAGAATTCGCTCAGAGTCACCCCCTAAACCTCAACAAACCAAAGTTGGGAAATCTCCTATAGTTCTCCTGTGAGGTTAGAGCCCCCAGCTCTGCCTTCGGGCAAAGCTCCGTGCATCTCCTCCTCTTTGTTGTCTGCAGGGAGCAATGGTGGTGAGTGTGACCCTTCAAGCCCCCACACAGGCTGATCCAATAAAGGCTTAAAAAAGGGAGTAGAAGGTCTCCTGGCCCTTTAGAGAATTCACTCACCTATTAACAGGAAAAGAGAAATTATTTTTTCTAGGTGGTTTTCCACAATGTCACTAAAGCCTCTGTTTTCTTTTGTTTGTGAATCCAGTGTTTTTAAGAGTGATGGAGGGCAGACAGGTGCTCCTTCTTGTCTTCTCTTTCATGCCGGTAAAAAAAATAAGTACGAGGCTTCTGGGATTTCCAGCAGCAAAGACCAAAAATAGTCAGCCTAAGATGAAACACCTTTGTTTTTGTTTGAAAAGATCAATCTTACTACAAGGACAAAGACATGGAAAACACTTAAACAAGTGCTCTGCATGCACTGAAAACTTTTAATTCAAAGGTCCAGGTGTGGCTAAGCCCAGTATAGGCAAATTGTGAATCTTGCATAAAATCTAGAGTTATACCTTTCTTCACTGCCACAGACACAGCAACCCCGTTTATAAAAATGCAGACTTGAGCTAGGTGTAAATTTTTGTTCTTCCTGAGCAAGAAATTAAGTCAGGAACAAGAAAATCTGTCTTTAAGTCGGTAGAGGTTCCAGACCACAGCTGTCACGTGTAAGAAAAAGTAAACACTGCAGGAGGACATGTTCAGTAAGTGCAGTGGTCACAGTGTTCAGCCACTGCTTGTAGCAGTAGGACAAAGTGACACAGACCCCCTTTTATGCATCCAAAGGAAATCATTTATTGTAGAAATAGCAGCCTTTTTATACCTTAAATCTACACCTGACATAACTGGAACCAAACGGAGATTTACCAGAAGGTAACAGAAGGTCACCCATTGGCTGGCCAGCTGCAGTGCTGCTGTCCACACGTTCCTCCAGCCAATCTCAACCTCACTCCCAGCTGTCACACAGCTCTCCTCACTCCTTACTGCCTCTCACCCCTCAGCTGACTGCCAACCCTCCAGCCGTGCTTTTCCCATAGGGCCTTCTGGTGAGCATAAGCCTTGGTAAGTTTTATAACTATAACTCCATATCCTACAACTGCTCATGAGTCTTTTAGCTTTTAGCTATGCAGAGAAATCTGCTGATACCCTTCAAGACTATTTCCGTCCTTCTACATTCACTACAGTTCATCCATTAACATTTCTGCTGAGTGCCCTTTAGTTGATATGAAAGTGCCAGAACTGATTGTTTGCTGAGTCTGTCCCATAATTTTAAAACCCAAGCACAAATGAAACATACTGAACAGGCACCAGGAAAGGTACCTTATTCTCTTCCACTCTGTCCCAATGATTCTGACACTTACTAATTTTCCTTGCATCTATTTTTAGCTCTGTCCTAACCACCATGGTCCTTGGTAAAGGATGCTCTTCTTAACACATGGCTGATCCTCTTCCACTCCTCTTCAAGGTATTTGTGGCAAATAGATTAAGGTCTGCTCTGGCCATCCTCTGTGGACACAGGGAACCCTCCTAAAGTCAGAGGCGCTCCACAAAGACTGTGGCAGATGACCACAGCATCTCTCTCTAACTTTACAGATTGGTTTCCAGACAGCTGGTCAAGCTCTGGTCATGAACACTCATGGCAGAAAGTGAAATGGAAAAGCAACTTATGTCCACTTCATCAATGCACATTCAGTCTTTTTACACCATGAGAAAGTGAGATGCCATGTTTCAGGTGGTAGCTTCTGACAACACCCCACCTTTGATTTAGGAAGAAGATGGGATGGGGAAAATTCATACAAGGAAAAAACCATTTAAAGACAACAAGAGTCCTGAGAATTATGAGTAATTTGCCTGATTTACTGACAGATACAGATATGACACTTTCACATGATGTCTGCTGTGCTGACTAATGCACCAAACTGTCACAATGTGTTGACAGACCTTTCCTTGTGAAGAAGAACCTGCTTATTTTATTGTTAATCCTCCTACTGTAAAGTAGCTTCATGGACCTGCATATGTCCTTTTATTTCCAATGCACAGCTACCCAAGATGCAGACTTTACTACACAGGTAGTATATACTGTTAGGAATGGGTTCCTGAGTTTGCTAAATTGGTTGTAATAAGTTCCTAAGTTTATTAAATTAGTTGTTAGTTGATGCTGTCCCTAAGTCTATAAGTCAAATCTCGTGTTAATTGTTAACACGAGATTGTTAATACCTTGTCCCCCCAACTGTACTTTCCCTATCCCGTCGGGAAATGCCACTGCTGTGTCCCAAAACAATGCCCACCACTAAGGAGGGGGAGACAACCACCGTGAATATGTAAATGAAGGGCACAAGAGCCCATCTACAGACACCTTGAAAAACCAACAACACACTGCACCTGAGAAAAGGCTGAGCAATTCTCCCACAGTATTTTTCGATTCAGAATGTGGTCACCATAATCTGAATGGAAGTTGACCAGAGTGACGCCCCTGGACTACGAGCAAGCAATTGTCTTCCCAAGGACTCTGGTGAGGATGGGAGCCCCAGCTCTGCTCTAGAGGCAAAGGTGCCAAATTTCTGCTCCCCCGAGTCGTCTACGGGAGCAACAGCCGCAGTGTGCGCAACCCCTTGGGCTTCCCACCCCTAAGAGCTGATTTCAATAAAGGCCATTTGAAAGGAGCTGGTCACCTTGGCCTTTTTCATTTTTACATCTTATATACAATCTGTACACCTGGAGAATTTCCTGCATATAATTTCGTATTTCTCAGTTATTCTAATTAACCTGATTGCTCTTCACTGCAAAGAGCAGGGCTCTCTGGAAACCAGGAAGTATATTTGGAGCTCACCTTAGGTATTAGATGTACTCCAGCATGTTTTCTGCACCTGCATGGTTTTAAAAGGCCAAATACAGTTGCAGAGTATAGATGGAGGGTACCCATATCAAAAACCTTCTCTTGAGCATTTTATTTTGTGGCATGTGTATGTGAGCTTCCTCATGGCTGTCTGTGCCTCAGAGAGAGCTCAGAGAGCCTTAATAAACTGATAGAGCAGTTCAATTTTCCAAATAAAAATTTGATTCTTATAATTCACTAGATTTTATTTAAATATTTTAATATTTTATGCCAAACAGAAGCAGTCAATGGCTTGAATCACTGTGCCTAGCACTGGGCTGCTAGCAACTAGAGCCCCCAGTTTAATCAGAAATCACTGCAAAGAAACAGACAGCGTTTGCTTCCAGACCAAGTAGGTTGTCAGAATATTTTGTGTTAACATCTAGTCTAACAGCATTATCTCAAAGTGTTGACTCAGACCTGTCTTGAAGATGCACTTTGGAACATCTTGATCAGGAAGCTCGTTTCCTTCCCAGCTCTGCTCTGCTATTCAGACTCCCACCTTCGCAGGAATGCTGAGCAGTTTAGCCCCAATTCAGCACAACCACAAAGTTGAACTGCAAGTTCAGAATTCTGCAGGTTCAAACCCTCTGTCTGTCAAAAAAAAAAATTCCTAGTGCTCCATTTTCTGTTTGCTATCCTCATGCCCTTAGAGCTGTCTCTCAAATATGTGGCCCTTGCAAGGAATATTATGCTATAGCTCAGGAGGACTGATTCAGTAATATCCTGGCATTCCACTCAAATATCTTAAACATTTTACACCTACTCTCAGTAGCTTGGTCCACTGCTTAGCTCTTACATATAAAAGAATCAAACAATAAATTAACTGCCCTATTGAAGAAAACCTGTAGTAATGAATAAGAATGGCAGATTTTTATTCTTGCTTGTAGAAGTTAAGAATGAAATGTACTTTTGCTGTAGAATTCTATAGTATGGTTAAAACCATAGAAAACTGTCAATGTTTACATCCCTCATGCTTTCAGATTAATTTCCAGTCAATCCTGTTAAAATGGATGCCCCAAATGATACAGGACTTTTAGAGGGGAAAAAATGTGGTTTAAGTTCAACAAATCACAGCTATATGCATTCAATTTGAACCTGTTACTCAATCCCACTCCTGTTTAACAGAAACCATCAATGCTTTTATCTTCACGCACCCAAACCCTACTAACATTCCTGGGAGCACCCATGTCAGTGCTTGGCACAGCTGAGGCCTGGTTTTTCCTTTCCTTCATTGTCTTTACCAGTGGTATAAATTCTGTCACTTTTCAGACTATCAGTGCCTGACTACACTCAGGCAGAGGAGAAGCTGTGCAGGTTATAACCAACTTCCATGCAACAATGTTGTTTTAACGGAGCTCTTCCCCTGCCTTTCAGGAACCTAACACCTTTTATTTTGTTTGGTTTTGTTTTCTTTGAATCGATCGATTTTCAGCAGAAGTAAGGAAGCTTATCAAGTTTGTCAGCACAACAAACTCTGGAACTGCATGCTGTAATATTAGTGGAACACCTGGTTGCACAGAAGGTCCTGGTTGCACATGGATCATAAGCTCAGCTTTGGTAACAAATCCTCCTTTTTCCCCACTTCAAGAACTGTTGACCATCCCCAGGTCTGTCCATGTACAAAGTTCCTGTGGCAGGTTAATACACACTACACCTAAACCAGACACATTCCAGATCAGCCCTACCACCTCTCCCACTTTGTCATCACCTGTGATTCAGTCTTGGCACATGCAAGGCAGTGAAAGGCTGTGCCCAGGAGAAGTCTGCTGAGGTGCTATAGACCCTTTTTGATTAAAGATTTTCATGGAACTGCCAAATCCTTTTTTCTTATCTAGCTACCTTGAACTTGATTTTCAGACTAATTCCACAGAGAGCTCTGGCAAGAAATCTCTCTTGCAAGCGAAAACACTGAACTTAAAACACTTCATAGTCATGTTGTAGGCTATTCTGAACTTGGGTAACTTTGCACCAGCAACTTTATTTCCCTTCCCCACCACTCTTGTGAATAGTATTTAAAAAATTTTAAAAATATGAATTATTACAGGATGTTGAGTTGCTCAAGGGCCCAGGAAAATCATGCATTTCTTGTCTGTTCCTGCATGAGCACAGGCTCTACAGTGCAAATCAATGTAATGACTCTCACTGAAGCAGTTTTTTACAATCTCAAACCTTGTCAATTCAGAAGAACCCAGGGGAGCCGCCTTCTTTAGCACAAATTTAGTTGATAGGTGCTCCATCAAATACTTCCTGTTACTTCACAGATTTGAGCCTTTTACCCTAAATTAAAATGGAGCCCGGTGCTGCCTCCCTGCCTACAGGGCTGGGGTGAGCAACTGCTCCCAGATTGCTCTGCAAGCTACTGGGAAATTTCAAATCCCTGTCTAACACTCGTTTAACTCCATCTGATGTCCACAAATGGTCATAAGAGGACAACAAGCTCTGAGCATCAATACAGCATGGTAAAGCCTGTGATACCAGTTGTATCACACAGTTGCATTCCTATTAAAAACAGCAAAGATGAAAAAAAGCAAGAATGAGAGCAGCACTACTCTCTAGCACTCAAAGACACTCATTTTGTAACACTTGATGACAGCCAGGGCTGCTAGAATCCAAGCCTTCCTTTCAAATATCCTACCATGTGGTAGACCCCTGAATATTCATTACCTATTAAAAGCTTTGGGAGTGTAAATTCATCCCACAATCAAGTGAACTGATTTATTCACACAGCTGAGTCACACTCATTTACAGTCTGTGACCTAAATCAATTAATCCAGCATCAAAAAACCCCAGTGTATTTTATTATTTTATTTTGTGCATATTAGATGAGCAAAGATGAATATTTTTAAATTGTGGGTTTTCCTTTCAAGCAGTGCTGACACAGCCTGTACTGAACCTGCTCTCCATGCTGGTCCCAAGAAATGGTGCAGACATTGCTCGTGTTACGTGACATGGAGTGACCCATTTAACAGAGAGCGCACAAAATCTTCATGGGAATCACATCAGCTCTTTAGTAAGAGTCTCTGAAGTGCCAAGCAGCAGATAACATGGAAACCTCTCCTAAAGAGAGCTATAACTCCCTCATTAATAACAGAAAGTACAACAGCCAGTTCTGACAGAGGGGAAAATTGCTCTGTGGAGAGCAATGTGTTATTGTGTCTAGCACCTCCTGAGTCTTTTCCTAGGGTCAAAGCAAAATTTTACTAAGTCTCTGCTGTACTTGGGGAAATAAAATTACATTTTCAAAAATGACCTGAGTATTTTAGAGCCACTGACTGTTAGCAGAACTAGAGAATAATTAAATACAGTGTAGGGGGTAACATTTAAAATGTCATCAAAATTTAATCTTTTGACAGCTTCTCCTTTCCTCCCCATTTGATAGCAGTGATATTCCTTGAGTCCATCATTAATATCATAAATAGCCCCATGAGCTCCTAAAGAAAGATTGAGTTTTTAAAAGATTGAAGTTCAGTCCTGTGCTGAAATTGCAATCACAGTCTAATTACAGTGTGCACTGAGCACACACTTTGGGTCTTAAAATCCATTTCCATTCCAGGCTGGCAGTTTACTCCTAGAAATGAATTCTTGCATGTGGGTATTAAGATACACATAGGTACTCCCTCAAAGAGTGACACCCTGTTTCACAGGGTGCACTTCACCAGTATTTCCTTTGCATTCAGTCACTGCTGTCCACACGTTTGCAATCCTTTCAAGTGGAACATCCTTCTTCCGCCTTCCCACCGGGATGCTTCTGCCCAACTGATTTAGGGAACCCATAGGTTGGAGCTGATGGCAGCACAGTGCTACTGACAGCAGGTTCTCCAAAGTCAAGCAAGAGTGATGACTAACAGACTGATTGTAAAATGGGTAGTTTTCTATCAGCAGCAAGAGTGGCAGAGAAAATGGGGAAAAGAAGAGAAATTAAAGTTGAAATAGTATTTGGTTAATTAAAGAAATACCTTTTGTGACTGGCACATGTGTTATTCAGTCAATGACACAACCTCCTAAGGCACTGTGAGCAGTAAAGCAGTTACGAAGTATGAAAAGGGAAGGGAGATACAGCTCAGTGGAGGTTCCAACTCACTGGCACTTCAAAGGACTCAGAGAACACACCTCTTTATCCAAAATCATGCCTCCCAAAAGGCCAGTTCTGCAGCTCTGCTCTGTAGAGGGTGCTCAGCCTGGTGTACTTGTAGGCTTAGGACACATCTCTGGAAGCCAACAAGAGCAAATGCCAGTGTCTCTCCAGCCATCCTGTGCCACCCAGAAGTCTGAAGATGAACCTGACGCTCATGGTCCTTCCAGAACAAAGTAAAACAGGGCAGGGAGTAGCAGGTGTGGTGCAGTGCAAAATCAGACCTAATATTTCACAATGGCAACCCTCCCCCCTGTTAAAAAGGTATTTGAAATGTGCCTCTTTACACTTCTTCCCTAAAATAGACATCAGCAATTTCTTGCTCTGGGAGGAGTCTACCCTCCTACTCTCTTTGACCTGTACCATAAATCCAGGGAAGCAGTTCTACCAAATAGTGTAACATCTAAAAAACGCAGGCAGTGTCACACACTGAATTAGAAGCAGTGCCACTAAACAGAATGTATTGCTAAAGACCCACTGCAGCAGCCAACTGCAATAAACCCAAAGGTAATTTATAGCCACATTATCCCACCAACTCAATCAAGCAAGCTTTTCACCTGAAATGTTGTGTAAATCATTTGCATTTATGATCACTTAGACCAATCCCTCCAAAGCTCCAGATGCTATTTTGCTGCAACCAGAGCTTAACAATCACCCTCACTTAAACAGGAGCACCCATGAAAAAGCACAAGCCATGGTGAGTCCAGAACTGAAGCTGTCCCTGAAGAAGGAAGGAATAAATCCAGAGGATAACACAGTGATAACACAGTGATGTCAGAACATCAAGCATTACTTCAGTCTCCAGTAAAAGCAATGCCCAGACAGAGCTGTGATGCTGCAGAGTGACAGCGGGATTGCAGTCTGTTCATGATGCCTCCCTTGAGGCACTATCAATCCTCCTGAATTAAATATCCTTGCTTCCTGGTACCCTCCTCCTCCTCAAACTATTCTGTGGCCCCAGGCAGCAGACTGATAGCAGCAATTTGGCCCTGCTTGTGCCAATGCACCAAATATTCAGTGCCCACCCCAAAGAAACAGCTGATACAGAACATAAACAACCTCTACCACCCACTCAGGGAGAAACAAGACGTGTACCATGAGAATCCTTCCACACATCAGGGTTGTCAGACTTCTCAAAATGTATTTAGAGTTTATTACAGGGGAAATAAAATTATTTCTGGGAAGAGAAGTGCAGTTTACAGTAGTCAGGCCAAGTGTGCAAGAAAAATACAATAAGAGAAATCACATGGGCCTACACACACAGAAAAAGCTATCTGTGTCATGACCTTTGGCAAATTGCAAGTAATTTGTGACTATTTGACCTTTTCCAGAGGTTATGTGGGTGACTATCTAAATCAAGAAACAAATGAGCTCCATCTGCCAGCATCTGCACCAAGACAGTAACTTGACCTGTGCCAAATTCTCTGTATATAGCAAGTTGTCTTTTCACCCATTGGAAAGACATCATGAGCTTGGTTAGAGTTAAAAGTTTCCAATCTGGCTGACGGATGTCCAGAAATCTTCTAGAGTAACAGCAGAGTCATCAATCAAGGTGACTACAGGACACAAGAGAGATGGTAGGTTACAGATAAAGATCATAATCTGCCACCCCCAAAGTCACGCTGGCAGTTACAAATGCATTGACCTTCAAATTTAGACCTGCCCAAATACAGCTGTCAACAGCTCAAACCAATTTCATTCTGTCTCTAAACAAGCCACATTGTACTGTCTGATTAGAAGCAAATATCACAGCATTTTCCAGTGAAATGCAGCCGACTGCGTAGAGGAGTTTGTGTTTGGCAAAGAGCACTCAGTTCCCAGGTGAGGAGGCAAGATGCAGTTTTCCTCAGTGGAAACTTCCATGCCTCGTAATTGCTCAGCAGGAAAAGCAAAACTGACATTATCGAAACTCCTTTGAAGATGTGTCCCAAAACACCCCTCAATTCTTTATTTTCAAGCAATCCCAAAGAGAACTTAGGAATTAAACACACAATTCACTCTTCATGCTGAAAGCTAAAATTCACAAGTTTTCCCCATGTCTGGCTGCAATAAATGAATCAGAGTCAAACAAACATTCATGGACCATAATCCTAAATTCTCTTGTACCACACTTTAAAGCTGTTCCTGCTTCCTGCATAAACTCACTGATTTTCTTTTCCTGCAGTCTCTGCACTCGCTCAATATATTTAACTTCATAAAAAATTGACTTCTCAGCTTTCTTACTAAGTAAAGAAATCAAACCCATTTATTTATATTATTTTTTGTGTTTCTCAGAAGAAAACGGAAAAATGCTTTGTGTTGAGCAAAATTTTATGTTTTGGGGCATTTTCACTTGTTGTTTGCCAAATATTCCAATTTAAGTTTTGTCAATAAAAAGCTAGCTTCAAATGAAATCCATCAAGATATCATACCTATAGAAAACCCCAAAAGGTGAAGTTAATTAAATTCCTACCTCTTTAAGGTAAAAATAATGTGCCAGACTCATAAATCAATCATTAAGGAGTCTGCATAAAGTGTGCAAATAAATTCTCCTACAAATTTCTCCTGCTGCCAGTAGGTTACAACACTGAGAAAAGTGACCTTAGCAACATATCCCAACATAGACATCCTACATATTAGTTTAAAACCGCCCATATAATCACTTATTACTAAACTAGCAAAGTCACCAATATTTTAGGACAGTTTCTCAAATCTATTAATACCATGCAAACACATGGACAAAGCTGTTTGCACATTTGTTTGGATATTTTATCTTAACAACAGTATTTTATCTTAACAACAGAAGTGCCACTGGAAAATAATATCCCATGTTCCAGAAGCCATCTGGACCCCATCAGGGAGGGTCACCTCATCTGGAGGTGGTGGATGACCACCACAATGTCTGCCAAAAGGGGAAAAAACCAAATTTGACAATGTAGATGTATGTGTGATGTTATGAAATACCTGAAAAAACACATATGTAAGGACTGAAATGTAGATAATTCTGAAACACTCCACATTTCACCAGGCCAATATCCTCTGCATTCCAGAGCACACCATTCCAAATGTCTAATTTCAGAGAAAAGGCTCACCTATTTCTAAGCTTTTCACTTGACCCCCTAACACCATAATGCTTCACCCAAACTAAACCATCAAACTAGCTTTAAAATCCAAGGAGTATGCTACAATTTTTCCAGTGCCTGCATTTTGTTCCCTGTGCATCAACCCTGTCACCCTTGCTGTACTTTGACTCCAGAGTTCAGTCCTGTGTCTCGTTTTGAAGCTGAACATCCTTCAGAACTGAAACAGATTCAAGGCTTAGGAAGGAGCCCTGCTATTTATGGTTTTAACTGCACACAAAACATGAAGCCAGCATACACAACTCTACAGAAACACTTGCATTCTGTCCAAGTGAGACCCCTCAATCGTACCTTGAGTGAAAGGGTACAAATACAGTACTTGGTTTATACTCACAGAGCTGTTGTAAAACCATATGTTAGAGTAGTAGTGATTGTGTCTGATGCTCTCTTTTATAATTCATGTGCTTAATCACACCCTGCACTGAGCTAACCACATTCAGGGATGGGTGTTTACTCAGCAGCCTGTGCCAGGATCTAGGTCTGAGAACATGTGTGTCCCCAAATACAGCATATTTTAAGAACTGTTGGAACTCCTGAGCAGACAGTCTGATGCAAAAATCAGATCAAGGATTTTTAAATGCTTGTGGGTATCAGCATTAATATCAGATAAAATTAATAGGAAACTATACTGTCAACTGCACAGAGAATAAAACCATTAGATATTATCAGGCATTTGATTTGTTTCCACTTCATTGCTACAAAAGCAGTGCTGCTGAGTATGAGTCAATTGTGCTAAATTGCAGGTAACAATGCAATTTAGAAATCAAAAAAAATCTGTACTGTAGATCACCCCCACCAATACTAGACATCAGTGGCTTGCTCTCCCTCCAAGACTTACCCTCCCTTCCAGCAATTTTGTTTAATTTGCTTTTCAGAGCCTAATCATATTAAAGGAATAAAATCAATACATGTGAGAAATCTGAAATCCTCCATAGGATTTGCAAGAGCAAATTTCTGGAGAACATGCAGGCATATCACAGACAAAGAACACCAATTTTACAACTTAACAGCATGGACTGAATCAGGCATGGAGGGCAAAAAATTTACATAGAACATATCTGGCCTTGCCTGGCAACTGAATGTTTTAACACACCACTTACATATGCTACTTTCCATACTGTATTTGTATTGTCTTCTATGCTTCCTTCATGCCTTTTTTTACTTTTGCATTTAATGATATGTCAACGCAATATCACTGTACCTGTGCTAAATGCAAACACTGAAGTAGCAATAAAACACAGTCATTTAAATATCAAGAATTGCTATCAAAACTGATTGCCTTTCCTTCAGGCATTAAGAATTTACTGTTTCAGATCACTGACTTGTATTGCAAGACACAGCAACAATCAATTCTTAGCTGTACCCCTCAAAGCTCTTACCTTTGAAATGCAAACGTTACATAATGAATTAAACTCATGAGTGCACAGCAAACCTACAGCTCCTCTCTCCACCACAGTGCTTTGGCAAATGTTTCATTAACACTAAGTACCGAGCTTGCGTTATGTCAGCTGTTTAGAAATACATGCTTAGTTTCAGCATACACCAAAAGGCTATTTTAAACATATTCAATGCTAGTTCGTATTGAATTAGGGAGGCTACAGCAGCTGTTCCTTGACTAATCGATAAACTGAGTACGCCACTGTTCCATTTCAGAACTTTATTTTTTTTTCCAGTCATTGTAAATTATATTAAACATCTGGGTCATTAGCAAATAGTTTTAAGGAATCTGCATGTGTGGCAGCCTCGCTGTTGCCTAGAAAACATTGTCACATGGGACTACTCTTTGTATCCTTGTTAATGTCTAGGCAATTTTTTTTTCTTTCAATAATTATTTCCAGGAAAAGCAAAGAAGAAGTAAGCCCTTATGAGAATGGCAGCATCACTTGATAACACCCTTTTGTTTCTATGTTTCAGTGCCAAAGTCTCTTTCTCATGGCTGCAGACTCATGCTACCAAGAAGGCATGAGCTACTCTGCCATTGTGCACACTGACAGGAATTTTGGTTCCTTTAATTTCTGGGTACGACTCTGAGCTACAACACTACAGCTAGGAGCCTGAAATTCACCCAGACTCCTCAGAAAGACTACGGATTGTCAGACAGTGAAATCACAGTCCTGAAATTACAGGAAAAGCTAATTGTGGAGTGGTTACAACAGAAGGGCTGTTTTATGACAATCTCAGCACCTGGGAGACATCTGACAGCAAGTCAAAATGAAGTACCAGGAGTGCCATTAAACTCAGCCACAGCCACAATCTACTGCTGGGACAGCACTTGCAGTTGATGCCTTTAACTTCAGCCCAGAATGGGCTGAAGCAACAAACATCTCCCTCTAACAGTTTCTTTTGTCCAGAAATTTTAATCTGTTCATGAGAGGTAAGTGAACTCATTTTTAGCTATTTCTGTTCTACACCACTAATAAACCATTGGCTTTAAATTAATTACTGTCCACTTGTGAGTAACTGTTGCTGAATAATAGTTGCTGAAGCTCCCTTTCAATTGTGACACTGCTTCAAGTTTATGAGCAGATCTCACCATGACAAAGATGACTGTGTGCGCATGGTTTGCACACCTCCAAAAGGTGCCTCAGAAAGTAGCTGTGAACATGCTCAGTTTACTTCACTTGTTGCTGAAATCTAAGTGTGGAGTTTAAGTAGAATCTGGCACAACAAAACATCAGCTGGCACTACCCTGAAATACATTCACACAATCTGCTGCCGGAACTGGGGCTTGCTGAACTTGTCACTCACAATGCTCCCAGACACTTGGCTGCTACTGTAACTCTTTTCCCAGTGAAAGGGAATCAGATGGTGAGTGACTCTTGGCATTTCTCAGCGTTATGTGAAGTGTTTCTTTAGTTAGTGAGCGCATGCCATCCAGTCAAGTTGCTTTGGAAACAGCCCTTCGTGTCTTTCTTCAGATTTCTACACAAACAGCAAACACCTCGTTCACGGGGAAAATCAGACCCAAACAATAACCAAAAGTCTCAGCTAGGAGTTTCTGTTGTCCTGGAGACAAAGAAGCATCTCTGAGGGATTTATTTCATCCTTTGGTCCTGTTACAGCCTCTGAGTGTTCAACTGCTTGTCAATGTCCACTGTCCATGGACAAAGATTGATGGAGACAACTCAGCTAAATGCCCAGATGGGATGAACAGAGACCAGAATGCCCAACTGCCTAAAAGTATGAGTTCCACAGCTGTTTGTATATGCAAGCAGTACTTGACAGCCAGTCAGGTCTGCTCTAAATTCAGGAATTTAGAGATGTGATTCTGTTCCTGGCTCTGCTAAGTCAATACAACCAAATCCTTTTTTTCTTTACTTGAACCACACACTTCGCAGGGCAAAGCAAAAGCTTGCAGGCAAACTCGCTAGAATCTATTAGATGCAGAGGTTTTAAAAGCCCATTAAAAATAAAATAAAAAGTTAACCAAAACCATTAAAGTTTATTATTCTGACTGTGTGGGTAAGGATGCTTTGCTTGAAGAAAAGCTGCTGCCTTGCTGCAACGTTTTTGCCTGGGGGCAGTTTTCAGAGAGTTGCTGTCTTTCAGGAATAATAAAATTCAGCATGTTGACTACACACCACACACAAGAAAGAAAAAGAAAACAGAAAGAAAACATAACCAGAAAAGGCTAAATGCCCTACAAACCCTAATGAAGTTAGTATTAAAAATTTGTAGACTCCAAACGTTGGATGGGTCTGAGGAGGTAGAGAAGAGGTGGAAAGCTGTGTGTACCCTTCAGGCACAACTGAAGGGTCAGATACTCTCTCAGGCTACTGTCAGTATCAGAATTACTCAGTACACAGTGCTACAAAATAAGACTCTTCCTGTGCCCAGATGAACTCTGCAAACAGAATAATGTTCTGTTTATATTTGATTGCACATGAAAGCAAATCAATCTTTCACTGATACTCATGGAAATACTTCTTTTGATTGTAAAGGGACCCAAGGTGGATGAGGCCCAAGAAGTTTAGCATACTAAAAAATATAATTCATTTTCACTGACAGTAAACACATTTTCTAATGTGTTAAAGGGAACTGCTCCCTAACAGTGTCTCCTCCTCAGTTTAATTTCATGAGATGCATTTCCACAAAGAATTTGGTAGGTTCCTGCAGATGCAGGGTTGAAAGCACTGTGTTATTTGGGAAAGTAGATTCTCACCATCCCCAAACATCAACTGTGATTCATCACACAAAAAGTTCAATTTTACTAAGCTTTTAAACTAGTCTAGTTCACCTACAGTGGTTGTTCTGAAGTAAATTTGCACTTGGAAAATTGATTCTGTATTTCACTAACAAACCTCTTGGGGTGATTTACAAATCCCATTTACTCAGCTGTTCCTTTGAAGTCAAGGGACTTCCAACACCAACTACACCAGGAACAGCAAAGTAAACCAGACCAAGTTATATTGTAACGTTGATAGATAAAGAGGGAAGATATGTAGGTAAGACTTCTCTGTCCCATTTTTACAAATATCTTATCAAACACTGACAGTTACAACTGAATAAATACAAAGCAAGCATTTCTCACCACTGGCACCCTCTCCTGTGCCTGCCCAGCAAGGCAGCCCATCCTGAAACTATCACTGACAACATTTCTAGTGCTGTCTTTACTGGGATTTCCAGATTTTCTCTCCATTTAAATGTTTTTCAACTAATATACTCCAATTCACTCTAAGCTTATGAGATCATCACCCGAACCCTCCTTTGCATCTCATAGAACACCCACTCCACTCTTGCAACCTGAAAGATTTCTAAAATCAAAAAGGACTGTTATGATCATCAGTGTCATCCTGCTGCAAAACAGTCAGTGGAATTTAGACAGTCTTCCTCAGTGCTGCATAAGAAAGCCATTGATCTGCCTCCAAATAAACACAGTAGTGCAAAAAGCAATTTGGATGCAGTTTATCTGGCAGTAAAAACTTAAAAATACTTATATTAGTTTATATAAAATTATACAAGAGACAAATAAACCCAAAATCAATAAAACTTGTTACAATTATTCATTTCTCCTTCTTATTACGATTATTGATTTCTCCTTCTCATTTTGCCTGTTAAAACCACAAACTGCAGATTCTCATTAAGGAAATGTTTAAGACCTGTGACTATCTCTAAGTAATAAGCCTTCTGTCTTTTGACTTTTGGATTTAATTGACAAGCTGTGTTTCATTATGAATGGCAAGCTAGAAATAAGCATTTGCTCCAATAACTACTTGAATTCACTCTGGCTTTGCTGTCTCTTTGGCATCCCTCTAAAAATCACTGTTTTATCATCTCCTCTCATTAATTTGTTTTATTGTAGTTTAAAAGGTTGTTTGACACTGTTTTTTTTAACCTCATCGTAGTCCCAGCTTCAGTCCTCCTCCCTGGCACCCAAAGTTGCTGGGGTGCGTTGTGAAGCACCGAACAGTAAAGTGCAACATCCCGAGAGTTCTCCTAGGAAAGCGTTCCTTGCTGGTTCATTTCGCTGGAGCTGTAGTCCTTGACTGAATCACTGAAGGGAACTGTTTCCAACCAGCGCATGGCATTGCCCTCATTGCTCTGGCCCGAATCCCACTCCCATCTACACTGATGTCACGATTTACACCGGTCCCACTGACGCAACGGCTCTGCCAAGACCGGTGGTGCGACTCCAGATTTACGCTGTGTCACTGAAGGGCTAGAGGGAGGGAGGGAGGGAGGGATGGAGCCCTCGCTCACAAACCCATCCCCGGGTGGTTTTGGGGTGCCTGGACAGGTGCTTCCCTGACTATCCAGACACTGCCGATACAGCACTGGCTCCGCTCCCAGTGCCCCACCGAGCGCAGCACAGCGGCGAGAGGTCAGCTCAGCCAGGACGGACAAAACCCAGAATAAAACCACCCCTCGAAAGGCACCGCGACCGGTCCCTATACCCGAGGGGCCTGGGCTGCCCCGAGCGACGGGGGACCTATTGGGAAGGAGGGAGCCGGGCTGTTTTTGGGAAGAGCTCCACAGGAAAAGGGGGAAGGCGGCTCATGGCCCTGAGAGAAGGGGGCTCTAGACCGCCACGGGGAAGGCTCTGGGACCTTCCAAGGAACGGAGGGAGCCCGAGCCTACCCAAAAGGAGCGGGACCGGGCTGCCCTGAGGCAC
This sequence comes from Certhia americana, assembly GCA_018697195.1. NCBI lineage: Eukaryota > Metazoa > Chordata > Aves > Passeriformes > Certhiidae > Certhia > Certhia americana. The sequence goes on along the minus strand of CM031873.1, from coordinate 7,845,551 downwards.
GAACCTGGGGCTCCCGAAGGGACAGGGACCGCGGTGAGGACAGGCGGGTGACGGGGCCAGACCTGACGAGCGGGGTCTGGCCAGACACAGCAGGTGAAAGTTGCGCGGGGGCGGGAGTCTCCGCACTCACCTCATCCCCTTGGCCGAACTGCAGCCCCAAGGCGACGAAGTGCTCCACCCGGATGAACCCGTCCGCATCCTCATCGCACACGTCGAAAACCTCCTTGAGCTTCCGCAGGAACCGCAGCAGGCTGGCCTGCTCCATCGCGGGCATTAGCTGGAGGCCGGCGGCACAGTCACGGCCGCAGCAGCCATGATCGCCCGCGCCTTCAGCGGGTGCGTGACATCAGCTCCAGGGAGCGGGGCGGGAGCGACGGCAAGAAGGAGGGAGGAAGAGAAGGAGGGATGGATGGATGAAAGCGGAGGGAGGACGCGAGAGCCGGCGGAGGAAGGGAGGGATCGACGGGCGGGAGAACAATAGAGCAGAGCTGGAGGATTGCGCTGAGGGAGGCGCGGCCGCCGCCAGGGGGCGCCGCGGGCAGCAGGGAGGCCCCTGAGGGGCCTGGCGGGAGCGGGACTGGGACGGGGACGCAGAGAGCGGGGACAGGGGGACCGGGGATGACAGAGAAATCGCCCGAGGAGCGAGGAAACGGGCAGGAGCGAAGGAGAATGGATAGGACAACAGCAGCAGCAGCCCGGGACGCAGCGGGCCTGCGTCCCCTGGGCTCTGCGGCAGCGGACGGACCCGTTTGTACCCCCTTCACTGCTCCATACCTCAGTCCGAAGCCCTAAATAAAACACTAGTCACGCTGCAATATTTTTTCTTTCTAGAAAAAGCCTGGTCTGAACAGTTCCAGGCTAGACGGGAAAAGCCGAGTGTAGAGAGTTAAGGGTAACTGAGGCAAAGCAGGACAAGCGGAGCTCCCCGCGCTCCGTTGCGATCAGGCAGAGCCGTGGGAAAGGATCCCCTCATGGTGGGCTTGGCTGAGCACTGACACTGCCCAGCCCCGCTTCAACCCCTGCCTTTGCAGGGGTCCTCGTTAAAGCCGCCTGCAGCTGCTGTGCTCCATGGCTGGGTTTTAATTTGATCTCTCTACTCCGCCCCTTTTCTTTCTCTGAAGAGTATTTTGGACTGCCTTTAGAGCCCACAGCTGTGAGCTGCCAGAGGGGAGACCGGGAATGGTTCTGGTTTCTGCACTGTGCCTCAAACCACGCATGATGGGCCCGGCTCTTGGGGAGGAAGGAGCTCTCGCTGAGTCAGGCTCAGGTATTCACTGCCTCTGCCAGCACTCCTTTCCTGCTATAGATTCACTGCCTCTCCCAGCACTCCTTTCCTGCTATAGATTCACTGCCTCTGCCAGCACTCCTTTCCTGCTATAGATGCTGAGTGTAGGTGACCATCAATCACAGAGTGACGTCCTGTAGGTGATTGATAAAGCTGTCCAACTTAAAATTACCATGTAAGTGCAGCAGGTTTTGAATCAAGACAGTATCCATTCATTTGCTCCTTGCAGTAAGAGAGGTCCATATGGCCTTTAACAACCCTGAAAATTCCATGATTCAAGCAAGCTGCTCAAATTTATCTCTTGTAGAGACCGGAGTGTTCTCAGGAAGTTTTATTTCTTTGAGTACGAGTCTCTCATCCCTTTTATGTGCAAATTCAGGGTTTGGAAAGGGGCTGGCTTGGCAGGCCTGTAGCCTGTAAGTCAGTTGTCAATCAACAACACAGTGACAGCAGTACAATTCCCCACATATCCACCCTCAGAGAGATAAGGAGCTGATTCCAGAGGCTCTGCCACTTTGATCTTCCTTTATTTTTACAAAAAAAAAAAATCCATGGAAGACTTCTGCTTTCCCTCACTGATGTACTAAATGGCCTTTCCAGTTTGGAAAAAAACCCATCAAAGTGCAGGGATCAGATATGAACCTTGGGAAGAAAAGAATTTCTGAAGATATATGAGGAGATGTGAAATGGAAAAGAGAAGCAGAATATTTGATCAGCAAACTTCTCTGAAGCTGTCTAGTTAGAGTAGAATTCTTAAGATGTGGGGATGTTTAGCTTTTATCTTGAGACCCTTGAACTCTTCAGGTTATATGGGGATTGAGCTCAAGCCCACCCCTTGGAGACAACTATTCAAAAATTTGTGAGCTGGTACCTCTTGGAGCTGTGGGAAGACATGTGTGAAATCAGCTCCTGTTTGTCTAATTGCTCTGGAGTGGGTTCAACTTCAAAGGCTCAGAGCACATCTGTGTCGCTGTCCAAGCCTGTTTACTGAGATTGTCTCAGTGACTCCTTGCTCTGACTCCCCTCTCTGTGTGCAAATGGGCAGCTGTGCTGGCCCAGCCTGGAAAGTGGAGTCACAATAAATACTGTGGTAGGAAAAAAAAAAAAAAAAAAGGAATATTCCTTTTTGTCATGACCAGACAAAGAGTTCCCACACCTCAGAGGGGTTGTACTCACTTTTGTGAAATTCAGTTAATTTCCTCTGACTCTTCTTTATGTTCTGCTAGAAGATGAAGGAACTTGGTCTAGATATGTAAGTAAGGGGCAACGTGGAGTTAGACCAAAACTGTCAGCATTAAAATCTGTGTCAATCTTGCACTAATTTGGAAAGGGTGGATGCAGAGTGTTTTGGTTTGAAAGATAGGTGTTCGCTAAGGAAGACAGGAGCTTTTTTTTTTTGAAATGAAAAATGTAAACCCCCTCTTTTTGAATGATTATAATTTTGAAATTAAGGGGCTCTCAGGTAAAGATATGGGAATAGGAATAACAGGGTTTTTTATTAGGAAAATAAAGATAAAAATGTAGTAGTAGAAAAAATACTGATAGAGTTACAATATAATTTGACACTTGGTCAGGATGTTGGTAGTAGTTTGATTAAATGGTTGTTGCACTCCTGGAGTCTTTCTGGAGTGATAGATGTGGTTTTCTTGAAGTAATGATTTTGTAGAAGAGTGTAGTTTTTTCTGACGGTCTAGTGGTGGTGTAGATGGGCTTGGTCTTCTTTTGGCAATTTAGTGGAAAAGGCTGTCTGCAGTGTTCTAAATTTTAGATTATATTTAGGTAGGAATGCTTGGCTCCTCCCCCTGGGTGCAGTATTTTATAATGGGATGATGTAATTTTATTCGTTATGTGATGAGACTTAATGGGCCATTAACAGAAGATATTTTTCTGGATGGAGGATGGGTGGAAGAGATAAAGAAAACTGCCCCACCACCTGTTTTTTACAGCTGGCCTATTAAGAGGATAACACACCCCCGCACCCCTTGGAGGGACAGGTCACAGAAGAGACAAAGAATACTGCTTTATTTGGTATTAACAGATGGTGATAGAATACATATTCTGGTTAAATCTTGTATTGCAACCTAAGACATAGGGAAAGAAGATTTGGGTTTAGACACTATGGTTTGGGGAATTAGTGCTGAAGTCCAAGAACTGTCACAGACAGCCTAAGTGCCAGCAAGCACTGGAATAAAGCTGATAAGAGAGCTGGAGATGTTGTAGAAGATGTCATTACAGACAGCTGAATATGTTGAGCACATATCTGACAGCTGGGAGATGATTTGATAGGACTCAGCACAGGAAAACTGGGATGAGAGATGCTGTCAGTAAACATCTGTGATCTTAAAGCTGGGGGTGTCCCATGGGGGCTAAAATCAGGACAGTGAACCAAACACGTGCCACCCACTTTTTGGGCAACTACTCTGCCAAGGTGAAGTTTGTAGGGCTGAATCCAGGAGTTTGTTTTCTTGTTTCCAGTGGTGTTCCATTGCTCCTTGCTCATCCCTGCTTCTCCGCTTCTAGGTAGGACATGCACCAGTGGGTTATTTTTCCTTACTGGTATATCTAACTACTTGTTTAATCAGAGATATTTGGCAACTTCTCCATTTGACTCATGAACTGTGAAATAAATATTTTACAAACTTCAGTTGCCTTCTAGAACTTGAAATATGACTAGTGGTGGTGCTACCATACTTGCCTGCTTAGAATAAATAGTTCAAGAGGAAATATTTCATTGCATAACACAGGCCATGGCTGTCATTTGCAGGATTTCTTTACAATCAGCTGCTTTTCCATCAGTGTCAGTTCCACTCACATAGCAAATTGTAATCTGGGGTCAGAAACAGTGTCTAAGGAGGCATTCCCCAGGGCTGATTATCCTATCTACAATTCTGGTTGTGTTCCAGCAACATCCAGAGACCCAGCCCCTAAGAACAGCTTCATAGTACAATTTCTCTTTACAGTATACACAATATAGCCCTCCTTGAATATATGGCTTCTCATAGTCTTACTGTATTTTGAATCAAATCCTGTTTGCCATTTACTGCTCTGATTAACAACCTAACAGATGTGCTTCATCAGCTGGGCATTGTCTTTAAATGTCATAAACAATGGGTAACAGGCAGAAATAATCAGTTTATTAACACCCTTGCCCCTGAGAACTTAAAAGTATTACTTAAGAGATAATGGAATTTTCTCAGACTAGCTTAATTAAGTTTGGAACAGATGCAATATACTTGATTTTTTTTTTACTGCCTTTTCTCTAATCTATTTTTCTATTATAAAAAGTTAAACAACAAGAAAAAACTGAGAAATTTTGGGGAAATGTTTCTTCAAGCAAGGACTTTCCTTTGAAATTTTCTAGATGCTATAGGACCTCACCTTGTAAAAGTTTTACTGGTTTAATTTTACACAGTATGTATGCTCTTGCTTGATTTCAACAGCATTCTAACCAGATTATGAATTAGGCATGAGCAAAACTCTGACAGCTAGAGAGCAACTGCACTAAATTCAAACACGTTAATGCTTTATTTGTTTCTTCTTACAATACATATACTACACAAAGATCAAACTGCCTATTCTCCCGAAGTTACTGCTAAAATAAACAATCATTTGTCGCTGTTCACATAAAGCCGATTCTACTGTGAATTCATAGGATCAAACGAATATTCCCTGGTGTTTCCAGGGACAGCACCAGGGGTGCAGATGCCAAGGCCAGCATGTTCCCCTGGCATTCCGAGGTCTCTTTACTCTATCGAGTGGCCGGTCACTCCACTGCATGTCTGTCACCAGCCCAAGGCATCCACCTGCTGAGCTGGCAAGAAGAATAACATGTAAAGCTAAAGCAAATGGACAAGATTTCCCCCTCATCCACATCCCACAGTCCTTCAGATGCCCTGGGGCCAAGCCTCTCTTGGTACATTCCAGAAACCTCCCTGCTGCCTCAGGGAAAGGACAGCACCTGCCCACTTTTCTCTGATGAACTCCAAGTAATTCAGCAGGCTTACGTTTTCCTCAGACTATAACATAAAATGCATCTGGCAGCCTCTTGAAAGCAATAAAATGTTTAAAGCTCCAAGACAACTCTGTGAAAAGCAGACCCAGTGTAATAACAGCAGTCAAGCTATTTTCAACTTCTACCCCAAATAAGGCTGTCAAGTGACATACAGACATTCCTCTCTGGCTCTAACAAGGAAACCACATTAATAGACCTAAGCCCCAGATTCCTGAAGACTTTTTTTCCCCTCCTTTTCTTCCCTTAATTTGTTAAAAAATAAATAAATCATCTAGAAGTTCATCTAGCAGCTGGAACAGACTGAGGATGCATCAGCCAATGTATTTTTTTTAGCCTAACTCACTCATAACACAGCATATAAACTGTAAAAAGTAATATTTTACTGCTTCAAATTAAGTTTCTTTTGTCCTATCCAAGATGGATGTCATGGGTTGCAGTGAAAAATGTAACTAAAACTCAGTATTCGATCAACATATGATGAAACTGGGTTGTTGGGAGGGTGGTGTAATTATCTGTCCATGGGCCAACTGTCAAGAAACCCCCTGGGGCAGTTTTCTTATCTCTTCCATAACTCAGCCTCCCTCCAGGGAGAGATCTTCTGCTAATGGGCCAGTGAGTCTCACTGATAGAATTCCATCATCCCATTGGAAATGCTCCAGCAAGGGGGAAGAGCCAAGTATTCCTACTTGGATAAAAATCTGGGAGTTGGAACACCAAGGCAGCGTTTTCCACTGGATTCTCAGAGGAACACCAGGCCCATCTCTCACCACTGGATCTTCAGCAAAAAACTCCACTGTTCTACAGGAGCATCACTACAACAGAGCCACATCTGCTACTAGGACTGCAGCCACCATGGAATGGCACTGCCACCACCACCCTGACAAACAGAAGGGCAGCTTGGATCCTGACTCTGACAGTGGGTTTTATTTGTTTGTTTCTTTTTCGCCATTGTAACACTGCATTATGCTTTGGGTTTTATTGTTTATTTTATTTCCCTTAATAAAGAACTGTTATTCCTATTCCCATATCTTTGCCTAAGAGCCCCCTAAACTCAAAGTTATAATAACTCAGAGGGAAGGGGTTTAAATCCTCCATTCCAAGGGAGGCTCCTGCCTTCCTTAGCAGACACCTGTCACTTGTCAGTAGTCACCTGATACAGACTATTTGCATGAAAGAAACAAGGTATGCTGGGTGTCATTTACTGGGGTTGCTATGAGCTTGAGGTAAGTTGCTTATCTTAGGGATGACTCAGGGCATGAGCCTGACTTCTCCCTGGGAGGGTGAGGGTCCCTCCTACAGGGGGCTGGCTCATCATCCTCCACAGAAGACTACCACTTGAGGGGCATTTCAAACCAATGCAAGAAGTTCTGAAGTCACCCATGGGTGGGACATGGCTTAGCAGTACTCCCAACTGGTTTACACCATTGGTATACTTAATTCAATAATCAATTCTGCTAATGCTTGCCACTGAATTACTTAAACACAGTAAAGAGTAATAGTCAATATATGAAATATGTAAGGATACTTTGCTTTCCTTGGTAATGTTTTAGGTGACTGGTTGAAAACTGCTATATTAGGCCATTCATGCTAGCACACATCTTCTCTTGCCAACATGGTCCTCTCCTACCTTAATCACCCACCACAAAGAAAAAAGAATCCTTCCCAAGCAATGACCAAATGGTTCATTTGTTCCTCCACAACACCTGTAACTACTCCTTAATTATCAAATTTATCATACAGCAAATGCTAAAACCAGGGTGAGGTTTTTTGTGAGGGTGAACTCCACTCTGTTCTAAAGTTCTTAGTGTTTCTGCATCAGTTTGTGTCCCGGTAAATTACTACTCCATTCCTGAATCCCTTCTGGAAACACATGAATATGTCTCAGAGTTCAGAAGTGACACAAAAATTGCGCTACCATACATAAGAATATTTACAAGATAATAGACAAAACATGATAATGAAGAAGTTCTCCAAGATTTCCATCTTGCCTCGGTACAGACTTTCTTCTTTTGTTGTGGCTTTGAAAGAAACTTCTAGGTTTCCTTCTCTGGCTTCAAAAAGGGAGATTGTTACTGAAAGCCAAAACTGTTCATGCTGAAGCAGCAGAGCTGAATTATTGATTTTTAACAGAAATTTGTTTCTGTGAAAATTAACTTTAACTGATGGTGAGCAAAATAAGTCAGTGGCTGTCAGGCTACCTATGCAATCAGAGCCTGCAGCTGCAGAGGATGAAATACAAACACTGTTTTCTTCTGAGTGATCCAGTATCTGTGAAACATTAATATTTAGAATGACTCACTCTAATGGATTTGCCAAGTTCCAAATCTGGAAAAGGCACAGTGCATGAAATCAAAGTGGACAAATTACATCACTGCCAATCAGATGCATGGTGAGCCTTGAACTCCTTTCAAAGTAACTTTTCTTACAGCAGCTGCTGGACAAGTGACCTACCTTTGTGATGATCTAGAGCTGTGACACACCAGTGACAAAGCCTTTACTGCATTAAAACTAATCTTCCTTGATGCTAACGGATTACTGCTCTGTTGTTTGCATTTCAATGAATCCTAGTTAAAAGCCTGTCTCCATGGGCAAGTGTTTTTATTCTAGCACGTTCAGATTTGGCATAGCCCCTAAAACCAACAAATCGATACCACTAGCCGTCTTGACACCATCTTTTTTTTCCTCACAGGCTGTCTCTGCCAACAGAAAAACCTGCTCAAGCTAAAACAAAGCAGGAAAAGGAACAGATGCCTCAGGCCTGTGACTGAGCACCAGCCCACAAAGGCAATTGAATCAATGTTCCATTTGATAAAGAGGGGTGAGAATAGCACTAAATGCTGCTTTCTGGGGAGACTACTTTCTCAATTATTTTCCTCTTTCAAGACCTGTAGTATTAATTTAGGATTAATGCATAATATTGTATGTAACAGGACTGAGGACCAGCCAACTCGAACTGCTGTCATGGTCTAACCCCAGCCAGCAAATACCACAGAGCTGCCCACTTACTTTTCCCCTAGACAGGTGGGAGAGAGACTAAAGGGTAAAAGTGAGAAAACTCACCTGTTGAAATAAAAAACATTTTAACAGGCAACAAGAAAATCAAAACAAGAAATTTATTCACCACTTCCCATGGGCAGGCAGGTGTGCAGCTGTCTCCAAGGAAGCAGGGCTCCATTGCAGCATCACACCCAGTGTCCCCCCTTTCTCCTTCTCCTCCAGCTAAGCATGACACCACCTGGCCTAGGACATTCCTTGGGTCAGTTAGGGTCAGCTGTCCTGGCTGTGTCCTCTCCAACTCCTTGTGCTCCCAAAAGGTCCCTCACTAGTGAAGACTGGTGAGGCAAAAAATGCCTTTTCAGAACTGCTCAGCCACAACTAGAACAACACTGGGTTATCAACATCTCCAGCACAAATCCAAAACACAGCCCATACTATCTAGTAGAAAGAAAATTAACTCTATCCCAGCCCAAACCAGCACATTACCCAGGCAAAAACATATTGATTTTCTAGGCAAGTTATTTTAAAATATTCCAAGAATGCAGATATGCAAATTTGCACACGGGTAACAACCTCCTCTTGTTCATCTAAAAGTCAAAATATAAAAGATGTCATTTTCAAGCAGTGAAATCAATGTGATGCTAAAGAGAGATGAATTAGACATATATATTGAAAGGTGTTTAAAAAAATAAATCTGGATTTGCATTGCTAAAGTTCTCAAGAATACAAGAAGGGAACATGAAAAAGTAAGGCAATTATTAGATGCCAGTAGTGCAGCTGCTGAATGATTGCATGTGTGCTCACACAGCATTGTACCTCAGTACTTGTTAAGACAATGCTATCAGGTACTTCATGACAGTTTCAGTGGCTGGAGTAATCAAGAGGTTGCAATTTATTTAGAATTCTGACAGCTGGAAGGGGCTGTTGTGCCTCCTATCAGACACCAATAAAAAACAACTACTTCATGCTCCATAGTAGAAGTCAAATGATGTTTGACCAAGTCTCTTCTTGACTACTGTATCACCAAAAAAAAGCTACAAAATTACAGGTCTCTGCAAGACTTTTAAAAATCTATAAAACACATGGATCAAGATTTTGTATATCCTTCATTTAAACTCCCTTATCATCTTTCAGAATTATGCTGTTATTTCTCAAATAATGCTCCTTTCCTTCTTGCTAAACCCAGAAGGTTTTAAGAAGCTTCTGTCCTTGTTACAAGAGGGTATTAACAGGCCTTCTGCTTCAGGATACAGAAAAGCAAGAATTCCTGCTGGATGTGTTTTAGGTGTTGAGGATAAAGGCAAAATTTGAGTAGCAGGCATTAAGAAGAATGGAAACAAGAAACAAATGGTCAGATGACAAGGGCCAAATCCTCCTCTGTGGGATGTTTTTCTCTCCATAGCACAGGAATCTGAAGAATCCTAGATCGTAATTCAGGCACCTCAGCAAGATGAGATGGACTGTGATTCCTCTAGGGTAGGTCTTCTGTCCTGACATTTCCATGTCTTCAATTTGTAATCCAGCCAGGTGACTCAAGCACAAGCCTGAGGACAAAGGAAGGAACCTTCCACAGCCTCATGAAGCAGGTCAGCTCTCCCAGAGGAACACAAAGCAAATCAAGTCAAATCAGTTTTACTCCTGGTGTGAAAACAGACAAGGGAGCATTCAGGGAAGGGCAAGAACACAAAATCCTTCCAAAGGCAAAGGTTCAGGGCTTTTCTTTATGACAGGGAACTTCCCTCTGGAAGAGTTATTTTTGAAAAGTGTTAAGGCAGCAAATCACAGCTTAAAAATTCAAAAGCAATAACTCATTCAAGCTAAAAAAATGCCTTTCCACGAGCACTTCTGCACAGTATCAGCAAAATGAGGGAGGCTGTGTGTCCAAACAGCCACTGTGCCTTCTTTGGCTTAGGATCTTAGAGATTCACACTCTTCCAAAGCCCTGGTGCTGGGCAGGAAGCCAGACCAGCTGATCTCCCCTCCCCTAGTGCTGCTGCTGGGTCACCATCCTGAGCATTTTGAGTGCCATCTCTCCTTGGTCAGCTGGTACCTAGCACAAAGAAAAGCACAGGATAAGCTGCTACAAAGAAGCAGACAGCAGCTACACACACATTTTCAATCTTCCTGCTGATTCCACCCCAAGGACTTTATTATTTACCATGTGCCCAGCCTTGAGAATCCAGAAGAAAGCAAAGTTCTCATAGGCCTTGTGGAAAGCAGCTGTCTCAGTGGATTCTGGAGACACATACAGTGCCTTCCACCTTTTCTGGTTGAACTGGTCCAAATTAGGCCACTTTAGCTTCCGGATCCACGCCTCCTGGCCTGTTGGAGATAAGATTGATTGATTAGCAATACTTGGAAATTACCAATACTTGGTTCCACAGCAGATTGGGAGTCCAGTTCAGCTGGATGTCCCCTGTACTGGATTACCAGTATAGCAGAGTTAGCACAGGGTCTGTGTGCTCAGATCCTAAAACCAGTTTTGTTATGCCTAGGAAAATTCAGGACAAACTGAAACAAACCAGTGGAGGGGAGAAGGGAATAAGTAAACAGTGAAGGTGCATATGAAACTAGTTTAGGATTGTACAAATTGAACATATGCTTCTTGAAGGCTCTGCAGCCCTAGAAATTCCAACATATTTCACTTTGCACCTCAAACACCTTGCATGTCCTGCCAAGAAGAAGGATCAGCCATACCAAGTACCCCTCCTGGAAATCAGAAGAGGCACTATTTCTCTGTTTGTTAGACACTCATTATGGGGAGACTAGAAAGGATGTTTCCAGCTGCTGCTAGAGATGGTGGAGGTAAAGACAGCAATCAGTTCCAAGGGGGACAAAGCTTTAGTCTACCTGTGAACTGCTGGAAGAATTTACATGTTAACTACAGCCCAATTTTAGACCAAAATGTGATAAACTGGAGCACTACTAACTGCTAATCTGTTTTGACAGGCTAAATAATGTGTTTCCTGGATTTATTGATTGTTGTGTTGTTCATGAAGGGCATCTGAACTTCTAGGCAGACAGAGACATACAAGGAATAAACAACAAGGCTTCACAACTCAGAAAGGTGTTTGTGGAGCCTGACTGCACATTTTTTAACTCAGTGAGAAAAGAAAGTGAAAGGGAGCACAGCAGCCTTGTGAAGCATTTCAGCAGCACTTGGCCTGGCTCCCAAACTACCCCTGGACCAAACCAGAACTATACAAGCAGCAAACAAAGCCCAAGGTGTGGAGGAGCTGAGAGCAGGTGTGATTACTCTTCCACTGCACCCTCCCTCATTAATTACCAGCATTCTTTGCCTATGAATGAACATACACATCTATGTGTCTATCCAGAAGGATTAAGCAAATTATTAGCTTCACTGAAACAAGCAATTATTGACGTTGCAGATCCATTTCTCAACAGTATTATGGAGGCAAAGGATTTGCCTCTCTCAGAGGGATATAAGCAAAACATCCTAAGTGCTGCTCATTTATGACTGCAGTATTTAAGCACTTCTAGGTAGATAAGAGGTTTGCACAGGAGACTGGAGATATCTGGGTACCAATATACTGATAGCTCCACATTCTACATGACATGTTCTGTTTCCACCCCCTGTCAAGAAGTTCCTCACCTATGGTGTCAACAATGAGGTCCAGCTGTCCATTATAGACTGTAACACTAACATTGGCTGCCAAAAGCTGATCAACAATATCGATGACAGGTTTCATGAAGTCCTCAGCCATATTCTCAAAGACCTGTCTGGACTGACCTGGTGTAACCAGAAAGACAAAGTTTAAGTGATGAAGGGTATCATCCCCAAGCTGGGACAGAAGCAGGGCTAAAGGCTCTAAAATGGAGTTCACAACTGCACAAAAATCAGTCATAGCCCAAACTGGCAGTGATTTATCTGTTTGAGGAACAGGAGGACCAGCCAGCAGCTGTGCTCCAACTGGAGCTCACAGACAGTGCTGTAGTTTCTGGCTCCTATTTACACACATAGGGTTAGGGTGCTGACATCAGCCCTTTAAGCCTGTTTTACACACCCTCCTCCATAAGATGTATCATTACATGACACCAGACTTCTGGCAGAGAAAAGCAAGATTGCATGAAAGACAGGAACCAGTTCCTGAAATACAGAGGATCTTCCTCCCCCCCTGCATTTTTAGTTACTTGGCTAAAGATATGAACAGTAGAATCAGAACCACAACCACACCTGCTCCCACAGGCCTGCCCCACTGCATCTTCATTTCTGAGAATAAATCCCCTCCTTAGCCCCATGGATAATGACAATTGAATGTGACCAGTTGCCAGAGTATTTTCCTACAGGATGCAATACTGTAAACAGTGGTAATGGACTCATCAGGTGCAACACTAGCAGACTGGAAAGTACCTCCCCACTTCACACAGTCAGGAATGATCATCAGCTTCTTTCTGATGGGCCCATTCATCAGCTCATCAAGGCTGCTCTGATGCATTTTTCTGACATGGCGCTGGTAAAGCCGCACTGAAAAAAGAGAACATGCTTCTATCAGTGGCACCCTTAAGACACCATCCTGCACAGATAACAATCTTCAGTGTCAATCATGGCCAGCATGCCCTTTTCTAATGAAAATGCAAAACCACAGAGAGAGATTTGCTTACTTTTACTGGAAACCACTGAAGTCACCCTTATTTAGGGCATGATGATACAGGAAGAACCCATGCATTCCTAGTTTTGGCTAACACTGCACTTTTTCTAGGCATCAGCTTCTGCTTTAACCACTTGGCTCTTCTCAACAGACCAGTTATTTTTGAGCTGCGATGTTTTACTTTCAGGAGTTAATTTCATCTTCCCTTATGAAGCCAACAGAAAAAGAGCTTGAAAGAAACTCTACATGTGTGTTTTTCACATTGATGTACAAAAATCATGGAGCAAGAATTTAATCAGACTGTTTATACTGATGATACACTTTTGTGTCCTGTCTTAAAGATAGAAATGAAAGACAGGAAAAGGAAGTAACTTAAAAGGTCATAAAATGATGTTGCAATTATACTGACTGCTTCCTTGCTGTAATTTGTGCAGGATGTATACGTGAAGGTGTCATCTATAGGGCTGTTCCACATTCCTATCTGTCTCTATTTATGCAACAGCAAACAAGTTCTGCTCAGGAGAATATCAACATTCATTTTAAGGATGTGCTACACTGAGGCTCTTTCCACTGTCAGAGTTGAGTCTATGTGAATGAAAACACAGGGCCTCAGAAGTACAAGTATTTAAACACAACTTACTGACATGGAGATTTTCTTGTTCATCTGATTTCACTTCTGGAACCTCCTTAGTCAAGATGTTATGAAAGTTTACATTGTCTGTGTTCTGAAAACACAAGATAATTTCAGTAACACTAATAAAAACATTTCTCAGACACGAAGAATAGTCTTTCCTGAAAAGAAGAAAAAAACCAAAAAGAGATAAGTAAATCCTAAATAAAGGACCCTTTGACCTTTCACTTTACCTGCACACCAGGAAGGCACTTGTGGAAAAGCTTGTTCTACGTTTGCTCTGAGAAGTGGGAAAGAGATTCCTCAAGCCTGTATTGTTCACACATGGGTTGTGCCTGAGATGGTATTTACTCCTCTGAAGCAGATGTGAAACTACAGGAAATCTTACCCTGCATTACTCATGACAGAGAGCTGCAGTGCCAGGTGATGTTTTCAGACAGCCCCCTACTGCCATATCTGGTCTGGTACTGCTCTCACTCAACATCCATCCAACTTACAATCCCCCAAAATCTAAAATGCTTCCTCAAAAACATGGTGATGGGTAGGAACCACCCCTCTTCTGGAGCTGCTGACAGCTGGATGTGTCCAAGCATTGCAGATGGGCAGCTCTGATGCAGCTGATAGAGGCTGCCTGCATCCAAGGACAAATGTGAGCAGTGTTGCCATTAGAGAAGTTACTCCAGATTCTTGAAACCTTGCTTTACTCGATTTTTGAGTTTTTAAAGTTATGACGCTTAGGTCAGAAATCAGCCCACAACAGGAACCTTAGAAGAACTGCAGTACCTTCATCTGCCAGCACCATCACAACTGAGAGAGGAAGACAAGTAGATTTGAAAAGTAAAACAGGAAACAAAAGTTCCTTCCAAACAGCAAGAAGTTAAACCAACTATGTGCAAGGCACTGCCAGTTATGAAACACAGAAAAAAGAACAAAACCAAAAGACCCCCCAAAAAAAGAGCAAAAAAAGGAAGTGACTTCAGATTAGCCTTTCTGTCCACGGAAGCCAGAGCCTTACATGTACTAAAGAATGAGATGTAACAAAGAATAAGATTTTGGAGCAACTTTTTAACAGGAGAAGCAAAAGCAAAACTTTACTAATCTTTTATGATGGAACTTTCTAAGTAATGAGATACAGTGACCCACAGCTAACTGACCATAACTTGAGATTCCTTTCCATCCTGTGTACCTACTGTAGTTCTTGAAACAGAGATGTTTGCTTTACTTCAAGTTTGTGTCTTGGTGGATGCAGTTTCCAATATTCAAAGCTTTCCAGGAGATACAGTTTGTTTAATTCAAACTGTGGAAATCAAGAAGACTAGTTGTATGCTGAAACCTCAGTGCAATACTGGAAGACCACAAGGGCTATCCTGCCCTCTTTCTCTGTTACTCACCCAATGGGGCATAGCAAACAGTCCTTTATATCATCACTGGGATAAAACAAATCAGGAAAAAATGACTGGGCAGAGGGATGGAGAATTCATGCCAGCTCAGCACTCATAGAAAGGATAACTTGAAATCATGTACCTCCCCAGGCTGCAGTTAGTTCTTAATACTAGTCAAAGATCTCACCTCTTCAATGACACCTTCAGCCTTGCCCCAGAGCTCAGTGGCCAGCCCATATAGATTTTTATTTATTGCATCCATTATTTCTTTAGCAACAGCAGTCACCTCTGCTAGACCATTATCATCAAGGAGAGACTGGAACACAAACATAAAGGACAGCTTCAATTGTAATTCCACATCCATTTATTGCTAACACCCTTCATGCTTTCAAGCTTTTATTCAAGCCAAGAGGTAATCTTAAAATTCAACACCCATTTGTACTGTATGGCAGCAGAAGGAATCAGGTGAGGACCAAGAGTTTAAGAAGGTACTTACAGTGCTGTAAAGGTAGGGTCCCCAGGACAGCACAGAGTCTAAACAAGCGGAACAGATTTCAAACATCAAACTGACAATCAATCATTGATATAAGATTTAACTTACTTTTCCTTTACTGGGGCAACAATATTTATGAGAAAAATAAATGGAGATTAATTAATCAGTAAAAATGTACAGTCAGCTCTGTTTACCCTAGGGTTATATACCACAGAGCAAGTTCTTTACAAATCCTGCAACATCATTAAGCCCCTATGAGTTAACCAGTGAAATTTATTTAAAGCAACCAACATGTTTTTACCAAAATGTTCTCCCCCCAGCATTGCAGCACATTGCCAGAACATGGGCAGAGGTCTAACAAGAGGATGGGAACTATCTAAACTGATCTGTTTGAAAAGTCACGAGGGAACAACTGAGTTATAAAACGTATCTGCTTTAAAACAACTTTGTAAATTCTCAAGCATCAGCTGATGTCAGACAGATAAGAGTTTTCTTGGTATTGTCCTGTGGTGAAGCCTGACCTTGCCAATCCTACGGAAGCACCAAGAGCCCATTAATTTGCTTTTTGTCCTCCATCAGACACAAATCTCGAAGCCTTGTGAATCATTTGCTGGCCACATTTAAGCACAGGACTCTTACAAAACACCTCAGAGGCTGTGGAGATGAGTAGGGACATTTCGCCATCCCTACACTTCAGCTGCAAGTGTGCTCCTTACTGTCATTGCTCTCTGACTTTTCCTAATCTAGATACATTCTAAAGGGAGATTCTTCAGTCACAACTTGCAAGGCTGCATATTTCTTTTTGACTTACCAGGCTCACTAGAGAGTTAATTCACTTAAGACAGGGATGGCTTTTTGACTTTAGGCACTTCTGGAATGATTACAACACCCAACAAAATAAAATAACAACAGCAAATCATCCACAGTCTGAGGAGTTTAAACATACCCAAAGGAGAAATCCATGAGTCTCCAAGAGCAGTCCCCATAAAATTGCACTTTATGGTGCCTTTTTGAACAGCCTTTGTGAATAAGAGGAAAAACAAAACAAAACAAAAAAAACAAACCAAGAATCAAATTTTAGTTAACTATTCATGACTCTAGAATCAGTTTTCTCTAAGTAAAGAAAGTAAGTAGCACTGTGAATTAGGCAATAGGGACAGTACATTCCAGAAAATAAAAGTACTTGTAGAACCTCAGGTTTTAAAGTGAAAAGTGAACTACATCCCCCAAGTACTTACCTTGTGCAGCTCTAAAGCAACCCCAGCAGCCATTTTACCTCCATAAGATTCAGAAAATATGTAGAATGGGATGGTCTGGGGAGAGAAAAGCCACATGAGGAACTTGGGCAGAGGGCAGAAGATATCTCTAACCATCTCCCACATCCCACAGGACCCAGGCACTAGCTGTTCACCTCTCATCAAACATTTAACGTTTTTCTTATTTTAAGCTGCACAAAAGGTTTCCATAACATCCTGGTGATTTGCTGGGGTTGGTTCTGAAGTATTTTGGAACTGTAAGCAGCTGTGATCCTATACATGCTGCTTGGATCACTCAACAGACAATAATCCATCCCAATGCTTATCTAACTAGCCCCAAGATCAACATACAACTCTGAAATGTGGAAAATAAGAGAGAGAGGTTATACCTGCACCAAATACTACCTAGGAGCAAAACACTGCTCATCTGGAAATCTGTTCGGTTTTGAATTCTATTTAAAAGCAGAGAAAAATACAGAAATAAACAAGAATTCAATTCACTTACCTGGAATTCTGTTCTACACTTGAAGAATTCTCCAAGAAAAACCATCATATCAGAAACTACTGTGGTAAGGTTTTTGGCAAACAAGCTACAATCATCTACATAACTGAATCCAGTGCCCACAGGGTTATCCACAAACAAGATACTGGCTGCCTGCAACTATAAAAGCAGAAAGAAGGTTTGTATCAAATCTCAGTTCTGCAACAGCAAAAAAACCTTAGTTTAGATGGCACAAATTATTAACTGAGCCAGCAAATCCCTGGATCTGAAAAAACTTGCAGAAAAATCAGGTGCAACATAAAGTCCTTCAATTTGCCCAATCTGTAACCAGAAATACACCCAAAAACTCCCAGTGATCCAGGGGCAGATCACCTAGAGAACTCTAGAGTATTTCAGACTATTGGTAGCTCAGAGCACAAATATATTGTACTAATTAACTTCCATCTTCACAGGCAGCTGTAATTTGTTTTCCCTTGAAGGCCATACTGGACCTGTAATTACAAGCCATAGGTTTTATACTGTCAGCCACCCAGAAAAAGCTCTGTAACTGCACACAATGAAGCTGTGATCTGAAATAACATTTTCTACAATTTCCCAGACATCTACATTTCACAGTTTCATGGAAGACCAAACACACTTCATCAAATCAAATTAATATGTCTACCCCTCAGTTCTAAACAAGGTTATTCCTATGAGCTAATTATTAACCACAATATTTTAACTTGAAATATTATAGTTCTACTGAACTTTAAATGAAAAAATGTTCTGTGGTTTTTTGCATAGCAATCATCGGCCTACACAAGCAAACAAATATTAGAAATTAGTAGTTAGAAGCTGAACTCTCTACAGTACCCAGGTTGTATTTCTTGGTTTCATTTCTTTGTCTAATGGACCAATCTCTTCAAAGTTCCCATATCCACAGCCTGAAGCTCCTGGACCTCCCTGCAGGGAAATACCAAATGATGAAGATGTTAAAAGACATCATGGCATAGATATGAAAGATTGAAGAAAAATACAAGCCAGCTAGTAAGTAGAATGACAGATTGTAAATTTTTTAAAATAGCTTTTGTGCCACACATTAATTTGCAGAGCAGTCGCTGTTCCTCACGGTCTTGGGTTATGTGCACACATGCCACTTCTGAAAGCAAAAATTCAACAAAGAAGCAGTCACCCACTTGTAGAAATTCTGGTGAGCTGCCTGTGATATGAGCACAGTTTCAAAACCTTATTCCCTGAATATGGAGTACAAAAGTTAGCTGTCTGCTAAATGGGGCTTTGCAAGTCATTAGCTTAATCAGCATATACAGCTGGTGGGTTTCACTCTGATGAAATAATCCAGAAAGAATAAGAACAAGTCCTCAACTGATTCTATCCAACATTAACTTCTGAAATGTACTGTGGAGCACACACCACCACTTTTATCAAACTGGGATTGTTTCCATTTAGAAATCATCCTAAATCTCTGATTATTTTATCGACTCTCTCTCTCTGAACATTGTTTGGTCTTCAAACTCTCCAGGAAAGGTGTTGTGAAACTACAATGCACAAAAATCACTACTGTTGTATGAAAGATAAGAGCAACCTCTATTATTGCAATAGAACTTGACGGAAGGTGAGCAGTAGAGGACACCCCACAACTGCAGAATTAAATAATCCTTATTTTTCCCAACTCCAACACCTCATTCAGAAGGCAAGGCATTTAGAACCAGGCAGTTTTGAATCCTGTTTCTGCTCAATATCAGGTATCAGACTGAACCAGGTACAGATGGAAAGAATTATTGCTTAGATTTCTCTCACCAAACCTTACCTGAAGCCACAAGATGAGAGGTAACTCTGTGAAGTCTTGAGTTGGGTTATTTGCATAGTAGAGCCACCAGAACATGTGGGCCTTGCTCCGAACCTCCACATATCCCCACACTTCTTTGGGCTCCTGGGGCTGCCTCAGAATTACACCTTGAGGGGAAATAAAAATAACAATCAGCTAGGTAAAAAGGCTCTGCTTTGGTCTTTCCACCAGAATTGTTCCAAGACATTACATTTCAATCTTGAGCGTGATAATTAGAAGTGCTACTACTATTAAAAAAAATGACTATAAGAAACCTGCCTATACTTACACCCCCACCCACAGCTGAGTTATCATCAATGAATGAAGTGTACAATTAAGTGCTTCCTTATCAGAGCCTGACGTTAGAGCTGCTGCCGGAATAACAGCCCAATCGCTGGAATAATTTATTTTTGAAGTGTTTTTATAGCCTAGGCTGAAGGCACAGCCCCACTAATCTCAGTGTGTATATATACATATATATATATGGGAGAATAACTCTCATAACTAGCTGTAATTTCGACAAGGATCACAGAATATTCTGAGTTGAAAGGGACCTAAAAAGCTCGAGTCCAAGCGTTTAGTGAACGAACGGGAATCGAATCCGCAGCCTTGGCGTTATGGGCTCCATAACCAGAGTTTATCCCAGTACTTTATCTCCGTGTCTGCGGAGACCGCATCACTTCACAGTCCACAAGGAGAGCAGATGCAGACAGACAGAAGGTCACTACTAAAGGAATCCAAAATTTAATTTAAATTCGATTAATTCAGTAAAGTCTGGTCACCTTACGCGGTCACTCTACTGCCTATCTCGGACACGAAACAGACCTTTGACACTCCATCTCTTAACCTCAGGGATCAGGACAGAAAGCAACACTGGATTAGGAGCAACAAGGCTTCTGCAAGCCACCATGGACAGGTTTTGCTGCTCCCGCCGGAACTCCCGCCAACCTCTCCGTCCCTCCCGACCGCCACACGGGCAAGCGAGACTTCCCGCGGCTCAGCCCGGGCGCTGCCCAGCAGCGGCTGCGGGATACAGGAGCGCCGTGCACGGAGTTACAGGTAAAATTGGAAAGAGAGATAAGAGATAGTTGCAGATGATTATGAAGAGATAGATGATGGCTTTATTTACACAACAAAAGAAGACAAAAAAAGGCACAGACACAAGCAGGATGAGGAAGAATTCTCTAGGAATGAAGGCAAGCATAAAAGGAAAAAGAAAAAGGAGAAGCATAACCTTGAGTATTCCTCTTGTAGAGATGAGACTTCTGTAGATACTTGGGACTCTCAGAAAAGGTACACAAAAAGAAAAAGAAAGGAAGAAGTAAGGGGAAGAAATAGACTTGCAGAAGGTAAGGAAGAGAGCTCTACTTCCCATTCTAAAAAGATGAAAAAAACAGAGAGGGAGAAGCAGTTGGCAACAAAAAAGAAAGATGAAAAGCAGGCAAAGCTTGCTGCAGCAAAGATGGCTTTAGAACGGACAAATGAGAACTTTTCTCTAAATTCCAGTAAAAATAGCACCAAAAAGATCACAGCACAGTCCAAGAAAAAGAGGGTGGGAGCTTCAGATTCCTCCAGCACATCGTCTGACAGTGACAGCAGTGAATTAAATGTAAAGGAAAATAAATCTTCCCATAAACCTGTAGTGGTGACACTTCCCAAAGACAAATCCCAAGCTGCTTCAGATTCTGATGTGAAGACTAATAAAGTGACTGTAAAGTCTAACACTGAAAAGACCAAGACTGCAATTAGTAAAAATGCTAAAAAACCCCAGTCTTCTAGTTCAGATTCTGACTCAAGTACAGAGGATGAGAAGGTGACATCAGCACAAGACAGCACTGCAAAAGAAAAATCAGTGCCAAACCATGTGGTGGCTGTAAAAGCCAGCACCAAGGCTCCCAAAGCAAAGAACTCTTCTTCAGACTGTGATAGTTCAGATTCAGATACATTTACCATTAAAAAATCTGGAACAGGTGCTGGACTGGTTAATTCTATAGAAAGGAACTGCACTAAACAGTTGCCAGCCAGTGTCCAAGGATCGTTTGCCAGCCCAGGCCATGGAAGGGGGCGTGGAGTGGGAGAGGATAACTTCTGGAAAGGATCTAGGGGCCGTGGGTTTCGTGGGATGATGAGGGGCCATGGGAGAGGAGCAAACCCTGGCTTCTTCTATAACTACAGCAGTGAAGGCCAGAAACAAAGGCAGTTAAATGAAGCTGCAACAAACACTTCTGTCCTTTTCCAGGTGAGTAACTGACACAAGCAGAGGTAACCTTTCTCTGACAGCTTGAACTGTACAAAGAACCTGTAGGATGAGAGTAATTCATAACAGCAGAAATAGATTAGTGGAATAAAGGTTGATCTTTTATTTACTGTAATTCCATTTGCCAGCCTGAGGATGTGTTTGTGAAACAACAATGAAGTGATTGTATTGTATATCTGAACACAAAGTATGTATCTTGCTCTTCTCAGAGCTTGTTGCAATCCATAAAGCATGAACAATGTCTTCTGTTTTCCCTGATACAGTAATTAATTCAGTGGGTTACACTTTGTTTTACAGAATCCCCTGGAGATTCCCAAGAGAGACTATAGTGTGTTACCTCTTCTAGCTGCTCCACCGCAAGTGGGAGAAAGAATTGCCTTTAAGGTAAAGAACTCTGGAAATACTGAATGTTAGTAGGTTAAAATTGCTTCATTTGGGCCACTCTTAAGTTTTTGACCTTATAGTTTCTCTAAAAAATTCACTTGTTCTAAAGCCTAGCTTTGATTTTTACAAATGTTTGAAGCATATACTGAAGTTAAGTGCATTTCTTCAGACTTTCTGTATTTGTATAACACAAGAAATGCTGTCTCTGCTGTCATTTCAATGTAATTTTCCATGTAAATGTTATTGCAAAACTTATCATATGAATAATTACACTGCACTACAAAATAAAGAAGTAAATGAAAATGAAATCCCTGCAGTTGAGAAGACTGGGATCCATCTCCCTGATCTCACACAGCCTGACCTGAATGTAAATCCTTTGGAGCAGTGAGTCCTGGAAGTCTGCCTGGGACCATGAGTGCCTTTGGGTTCCAGGAGTAGGAGACTTGGCTCTTGCACTTTTCTCTTGCTGAAGAAACTGTATCTGGGGGTAGGTGGAATCATCAAAAATTGGGAAAAGTTACAATTTGTTACTTGTATTTCTTTCAACAGCACCTAGAACTAACTGAAAATTACAGTCCTGAAGTTTCAGACTATAAGGTACTTCTTTTCTTTCCTCCCTTCATTCACTCACAGAACTATGATATGTGAGGTATGGCTTAAATATTTTGATGTTGTGCTTTTTTACAAGTGTTTTTCCTTGCATCCCATTGACTCCACAGGCCATTCCTGGTGCAGTAGTAAAAATCAAAACTCTAGAAGCTTGAACAGATTGAAAATTTGTAAGGTGTAGCTGTTACTTTAAAAAAACCCCAACAAACCACATCACCAATTACAGGGATTATTAATAATCATTAATATTTTAGAGATTACAAAAAATGCAGACCCTCAAGTAGAAAAATGTAGCTGCTATTTGAGGTCAGGGCATGTTCTTAAAACTGGTGCAGGTAAAATTTTGTTGCTACTTCAAATAACTTGTTTTCTGGGTAGGTACTGATTTAAACTGCAAAGTTGGTGACTCTGAGTAACTCTGAGTAAATGAGTAACTCTGGTTTATTGATGCCAGTAGTTACAGATTGCTGAGCATTAATTCTTTGCAGATTGTATACATGGAAACTGAAAATTTGATAGCCAAATATACTTATTTCCTCTGGCAGCAATCAAGTAGCACACTGGTTGTAAATATGGAATAGTTGTCCAGTGCTGAAATGTGTCTTACCTGATTCTTTTCTTGTTGCTTTGTGAAGGAGGCAAAAATAATCAGTTGGAATGCTGAAAAAAAGCAGATTGAACTTGAAATCCTTTCAACATCAGCAGGACAATGTATGTACCTGGGGACACCAAGGGCTTGTTGTCATGTGCTGTCACCTGAAAAACCAGAAGTCCAAGGAACACTTCATCTTTGAGTATTCCAAATTTCCTTGGGTTCATTGTCCACACACCCCTCCCCTCCTCATTCCCTCCCCAAAAAGTCTATTTAAATTGAGAATTTCTAACCCTTGCTAGTTGAATTGAAAGATGCTTGTGGGTATTTGCAAAATAATTTTTTCAGGCAGTTTGAGTGGACAGTAACTCACCTCTACTGTGGTTTCATTTTCTGAAAGAAATTATTTTATGGAACTACAGAGAAAATGTGAGTTCATAATGGTGTGTCTTCAGTAGGTGTGGAAGTGAATCCCTGCAATGACAAAGTACAATTCCTGTGACCTGAAATGATGACCGTTTCTCAAACTGTGTATTCTGCAGCTACCATTTAAGCTAGAATTAATGAATTGTCGTATAAGCATTTATCTCAAATTTCAGCGATATATTGTTGACTTTCTCATGTGAGTAGTCAGATAATTACTTTAATTTTGGTGTGTAGTATTCAGTTTTGCCTCAAGATTTTTGTTACAATTATGAGCCCAGACACTGAACTCAAAAAAACCCCAAAAAACAAAACAAACCCCAAAACCAAACTGGTTTTAATTGGTGTTTGTGGTAAACATTTGAAGTTTCTTTGGTTTGTAGCTCATTGAGCTGTTTGTTTGGTTTTTCAGTAGCTAAGGAGCCAGGGAAGTTTGACCTGGTGTACCAGTCTGCAGATGGAGCAGAGCTGATCGAGTACGCAGTGCCTCAGGACACCAAGGTACGTGGGGCCTGCTCTGAGTCCTGCCACCAGCTCTGCAGAGCTGACACTTTCCCTGCTTCCTGCCTCTCTTCACTTCAGGGATATTCCCTTTGTAATCATGCATCTGATTTGAATCAATGGAAGCAAAAATAATTGTTCCTTTCTGGCAAGAATGCACATGTTTACATCATAATGATCAGTTCTTGCATGTTACTCAGTTAACTGGAATCACATCCATTCAAAACTTCTTGTTTTGGCTAATAAACAACATTACATCTCATAGACATCATTTCTCACCAGCTTTTCATTTCATCACTATTGTTCTTACCTGCACCTTTCCTCACCCAGGACATCAGGCAGATTGAGGTTCATCAGTGACTCACAGGAGGAGCTGTGATTTTGGTTTAGTGGTACCATTGTTCAGGCCTAGGCAAAAGCATAATGGCACAGAAACTGCATCTGCTGTTTGTTGATGGTGCTTGCTAAGTGCTGGCTGCGGTTTATTTTCAGATAACTGAAAGCTGGGATGCACTGATAGAGCCAAGACTGATCGTGGAACCTCCAGTTAATGGATCCATCGTTGAAAATGGAACATCTAGCATGTGAAAAAATGTGAACAATTGTACAGATTTGTACTGCGAAATGCTGCCTTCTGGTTCTGAGGGTGGCAGGTGCACTGGTGGATGTTACTGTCTTAAAAAGAAGTGGGCCAGAAGAAAAACACTTCTTTCCCTTAGGCTATGTTTTTATGTAATACATGAAAATTTTGTTTATTATAGGAAGTCTAATATAATCTGTTGGGTTTGAATATTTATATCCTACTGTAGCAAGCTGCAGAATTGGAATGGTTTGATTAAAAGATAAAACACAACCCTGTACTGTGAGTTACTCTTTAAATGTATGAGTTAGGCTAGAGCTGTATAACTGCCAGAGGTCACTTTCATTTAAAAATTAATTATGAGTATTTTTGATGTGCAGAACTTGCCCTCTGCTGCTGGCAAGCATCATACAAATGCTGTGACTTTGAAGTTACTTAAAGAGTTCACCTGAACATGTCCAGAAAAGCCTGTGGATTTTGAGCTTCTGTAATTTTGAGGCAGATTAATAGCACTGGTAATTGTCAACTTTGATTAGAACCAGTGGCATTTACCACAAACTGCTGGCACAAAATTGTGTCCCACTGTGTTAATCTAAGTAGGCTGTGAAAACCTTTATTGTTTGTTTTAGAGCAAACTCTCTTGCCCTTTAAGTGCTGAAGTTTCTCTGTTGCCTTTCTTCTTCCTTTTCCAGCAGCAGAGTGGGTTACTAGGTGCTGGCAAGACACTGCACTGACAGCTGTAATAATTATTAGCATTGAGGGGGCACCTTGTATCTCTGGAGCCTTGCCAAGTCTCACACTTTTAGATAATCCCTGTCCTAGGTAGTTGACTCTTACAGAGAAGACATGGAATAAAGCAAACCCTAGATACAAACAAACACCTGAAAATTTGTCCATTATGGTTTAGTTGTCATGTACTCTGACCTAGTGCATGAATCCATTAAAGTACTGTGTATTTTTGCATTAGCCCTATTAAAATGTCTTGTTTGTGAAGGAATCATTTTTATACAAATAAAATGAATTTGTGCATTGTGGTTCTCTTCAGATGCCATTATTTCATGCTGGGATTTGAGTTTTTAGAGAACAGTTCAGTTAGATTTGTGTGGCTGTTGTTGCAAACTGGATGAAAAGAAAATGTCAGACACGAGCACAGTCATGCTCAGACAGTGGGAATTAATGGAAAGATTGTTTTTCTAAGGAACATCATTACTTGTTAATTGTTAGGAAATTGCAAAAGCTAAATGCAAGTGTTTCACGGCACATCCTGTTCCATTGCCTACTGTGCGCATGAATTAAATGGATGCAGAGTCACTCTGGCTGTGCCAAACAGGTGATACTGGAAAACAAATAAACCCCTGAGAGAGCATGTTTTGAAGGTAAAATCTTGAGTTTTATTTACCCATTGATACCAAGTTTGGGTGAAGCTACTGCTTCACAGCTCAATTCAAATCAGACCAAGGGCAGGCAGCCTGAGGGAGCTGCCCAGAGGCCTTCCTGTCCCATCCACTTCCTGGTCTGAAGAATCTGGGATGGGACAATGTGCATGTGAATCCCACAAGGATGAACAAATGCTGAACAAACCCTCACTGCTGTTCCTGGGGCTTTTCTGTCTCTCGCCAGCCCCTTTGCTGGGGGCAGGAATGCAAGGTACAATTTAATACATTGTGCTTCTTGGGCTCTGTGAGACACTTTGAATATGCTGTGTCTGGGCAAAGGGTTAGATTTAGTTCAGAATCACAGGAAGTTCTCAAGTATTTGCAAGCAAATGAGAGTAATAGCTTCAGTAGCTATTTAAATGGTAGCAGTAATTTTTTATGTTAAAACTTTATTGTCTCCGACAACAGGAGTTGTTGGGCTTTCTCTAAACCAAAGTTTCAAGCCCTCTTTGACAATGGGGAACTTAAATTGCTTATCTGAGCTCTAAATATTCTATGCTATGCTCTAGAAGGAAAAGCTACAATTGTGAGGATGTATATTTACCCTTATTATTTGCATACTTTATCTGTATCAGTTGATACCACATGAGTGCCATAGAAAATACAGTGAAGGGGCTGAGTCTTTGAAAGATGACAGAGGCTCAATCCAGACAAGCCCAGGGTGTTGTTTCACCTGTGGAAATATAAAAAATGCAAATAAGAGCTGCTCTTTGGTCCCAACTCATGCACAGCACATGAGTAAGAACGTTCCATTGCAGTTACTGTCAGCAACCTCTTGTCAGGTGTTTGCAGTTACAAAGTCCTCATCAGCACACCCCAACTACACTGTGAACCTGTGGCACCATGCCTATCTCCTAGGAGTTCCTCCACTCTTCAGCACATGACAGAACTGATCCCTGAACTTTTGCTCCTGTCACAGCCCTGCAGCTCCAAATGCCTCCATTGTCCTTTCTGCACCTCTATCTGTTACCGAACAGTGACTCAGAGCCCTCTGACACACAACCCCTCTGAAGCTTGTCCTGAAGGAGTGTTACAAAGCTGGAGGGGTGACTGATGTAGGTACAAGTCAATGTTATCTGTGCAACATAGCTTTACAATGATTCTCCAGAGTTAATTTAATATTCCAGAAGAACCGACTAGGAGCTGATTTCAATTGTAATAGACCACCCACCATTGCTTCTTTTGAGAGCTTTATACAATGAGCATGAACATGAGCCAGCAGTGTGCCAGGTAGCTAAAAAGACCAATGACCCCTGGCCTGGATCAAGGGTAGAGTGTCCAGCAGGACCAGGGAGGTCATTCTTCCCCTGTACTTGGCACTGGTGAGGTCACACCTCCAGTGCTGTGTCCAGTTCTGGGCCCCTCGGTTTAGGAAGGACATTGAGATGTTTGAGCACATCCAGAGGAGGGCAACAAGGCTGGTGAGGGGCTTGGAACATGAGCCATATGAGGAACAACTGAGGGAGCTGGGGTTGTTTAACCTGGAGAAAAGGAGACTCAGAGGTGATCTTATCACTCTCTACAACTTCCTGAAGGGTGGTTGTAGTCAGGTGGGGGTCGGTCTCTTCTCCCAGGCAATCATGGACAGAACAAAAGGATACAGTCCTAAACTGTGCCAGGGGAAGTTTAGGTTAGATGTTAGAGAGAGATTCTTCACTGAGAGTGTTTGGGCACTGGAATCATCTGCCCAGGTAGGTGGTGGGGTCACCATCCCTGGTGGTGTTTAAAAAAAGAATGGACATGTCAGTCAGTGCCATGGTTTAGTTGATGAGGAGGTGTTAGGTTAGGCCATAGTTGGACTAGATGATCTTAAAGCTATTTTCCAACCTAGTTCATTCTGTGATTCTGTGTAATTCCTGAAGATTTGTGGAAGCCCCTGAGGAGTAATGCCAAGATGATTGCCTGCTAATACTTTTCAATGACATTAAAGGGAACCTCAGCAGGGCACCACACTAGGTGTTCTTTGCCCATTGGACAAGAGTTAAGACCACACAGGTCCTTCTGCTGCAGCCCATCAGGCTCTGTTTAAATTATTGGCAGGTCATTGACTTTGTGCCAGGCTGCTCCATTTCATCCCTGCTTCCAGCATGGGTGGAGAAATACAGAGGGCCACAAGGAAGTCCCTGGGACATCAGCAGACAGGACAGAAGAGGGAGGATGAAGAGACCACTGGAAGACCACTTGAATTTAGGGTCAAATTAGTTAAGACAGGAGTACTTGCCATGTTGCTATTCGGCATCAATGTTCCTGGTAGAAACGGCGATTATTGAACAGACTGAGAAAAAGCAATTTGAGGAAGCATCTTATGTTTAGATGGTTTCCACAATCACAATGCAGTAACGAGTTCTTCAAAAACATTGCACTGACATCAGCTGTTGCAAACAGATGGTTTTTAAGGTCCTTTCCAACCCAAACCGTCCTATGAGTCCGTAGGAGCTTCAGGTTACCCACAGGTCGGAACATCTGCGGCGGTGCTCGGGGGGATTTGGGGTTTACATCATCCCTGAGCCCCGGGCAGAGCCGTGATCGCGGCACAGCGGCCGGACAGCGCTGGGCTGTCCCAAGCTCCCTTGAAGCCGGGGGCCGGCCGGGAGCGGGGCGGGCAGCACGCCCCAAACACCCCGGTGAGGTTCAAAACCAACCCCGAGGCCTCCGGGCACCTCCGGCTGACGCTGCCCCGCCGCAGCCCCGCGGGCACAGCATCCCCACCCATCCCATCCCCGTTCCGCAGGACACAACGCCCACCACCCCGGGGCTGCCCGGCCCCCGACATCGGCGGGCGCCGCAGGGTCCGTCCCCCGGTTGCCGCCCCTCCCGTCGGGGCGGGGATGGGACACGTAGTTTTCCGGAAAGCCCAGGCCATAGTTTCGTTTCTCCGAACCCGGGTTTGTTTCTGGCTCTTGGGGCAGCGGCCGGGGCGATGGCGGCGATGGAATCGGAGCTGAGCCTGTTTGGGCTGGAGGAAGATCTCACCTGCTCCATCTGCCTCTGCCTCTTCAGCAGCCCTGTGACGGTGCCTTGCGGGCACAACTTCTGCGCCTCCTGCCTGGAGCTCAGCTGGGCCGGCCTCTCGGGGGGCTTCAGCTGCCCGCAGTGCCGGGCCACCTTCGCGGGCCGCCCGCAGCTGCAGAAGAACACGGTGCTGTGCCGGGTGGTGGAGCAGCTCCAGGGCCGCTCAGGGGCCAAGGGCGAGGAAGAGGAGGAGGCGAATGAGGATGGGGAGGCGGGGGGGTGCTGGGCGGGGGAGCCCCCCGTGTCCTGTGACAGCTGCCGGGAGGCGCCGGCCGTGCAGACCTGCCTGACCTGCACCGCGTCCTTCTGCGCCGAGCACTTGCGGCCGCACCGCGACAGCCCCGCCTTCCGCGACCACCAGCTCTGCCCACCTCTACGGGACCTGCAGCAGCGCAAGTGCCCCCAGCACAACAGGCTCTTCGAGTTCTTCTGCAGCAAGCACGGCGTCTGCATCTGCTCCCTCTGCCTACTCGGGCACAAGCTGTGCCCTACCAGCCCCTTGGAGCAGGCAAAAGCCGCTGCCCAGGTGAGCAGCCAGGATTGGGCGGGGGTGGCCGGTGGCCCCCGGGGCTGGAACATCCTCCCAAGGACACCCTGGAGCGCCCCTTGGCTCCTCTTGTGCTTGGGGAGCTGCTCTGGAGTGGTGGAGGCCAGAGCAAGATATCGACTGTAAATCTCGTGTCCTCCTATCCTCCTATCTCGTGGCACTGATAAACTGTTACCTGCCCTCCAGCATGTGCTCAGGCACGTCCTCAGAGTCATTCCTTGAGTTTTCCACCTCTCACCAAGATGTTGCTCAAGGCTAGGGGTCTGGGAAGGCGCTGTCAGGGAGTTGATTGCTAGCTCCTGGGCTGGGCTGGGCTCACCAGTGAGGCCTCCCATACTCCGTGGCATCATCCAGAACTCTGAGACTCTTCTGCTGTTCTCCTCCCTGCCAGGTCTTGTCACAGCCTGAGGGGCTGACGTTCCTCTGCAGATGTTCTTAAGAAGAACTATAAAGGTTCTAGGGAGATCTCTAGTATGTAGGTGAAAGCCAGAAGGAAGTTCAC
This sequence comes from Certhia americana, assembly GCA_018697195.1. Classification (NCBI taxonomy): domain Eukaryota; kingdom Metazoa; phylum Chordata; class Aves; order Passeriformes; family Certhiidae; genus Certhia; species Certhia americana. The sequence goes on along the minus strand of CM031873.1, from coordinate 7,815,715 downwards.
AGAGTAGAAGGGAAGAAAAGCCAGAAGGAAGTTCAGAGTAGAAGGGAAGAAAACCTGGCCATTATATTTTCCAGCACAGCTGGAAAATCAGTGTGGATGAGTAAAGTATGCTGAAAAGGTTTAGGTGGCCAAACTTGCATCTGTTCAGTGAGTGTGTACATGGCTTAGCTGCACAACTTAGCCCTGATTGAGCTTAGCAGAATCTTGAACTAAAGGAACAGGTAAATCACACGTGAACAAGAAAATTCTCAGAAGGAAAGGGGTGAACAGTAGCATCAACGTTGTGCCCAAAGTCCAACCTGAGAGCTAATGTAACATTTATTCATAGCCTGAGAACTGCTGTGCTGATGAAAGCATCAGGTCCTTTGTGAACAGAGTGTCAACAAAAGCATCTTGCTTTTGGAGGAGGTGGGGAGGGTGTGGGTGATACAAGCCACACCTGTGCAGGATGGTACTTTTACACCCTATAAGGTTTAAGGGAAGGTAAGTTTTATGCTGAGAGTACTAAATGCTTACAAGAGTATTTAAAACTGAGAGCAGACATGACAACTGCGTCTCTGAAATTTTTTCTTGTGTTGCAGTCGGTGCTGAAGAAAAAGCTTGTGGAGCTGCATAACCAGAGTGACAGAACTGCCCGAGCAATGAGCACGGTGAAAACAAACCAGAATCAATCTGCTGTAAGTGAGTTCAGAGTGCTCTCAGGTTGCCTGGCACCCACTGGCCACTGCATGGTGTTGGTGACTGTACCCTTGTGACAACTGTAGTACTGCAGCTGCATTGGCAGGAGAAGCAGTTACTAGGAAGGAACAGAAAAGAGGGGTTTTGGCAGGGCCAGGCAGCTCTGTGGGAAATGGGAGTAAACCATGCACTGTGCAAGGTTTTACACCCTCATGTGAGGGTGGCACAGAGAATGGGCTCCATTCCTTGTGGGTGAAGGAGTTTTCTTTCCAAACTACATAGAAATCATCGAAATCCACAGCTCTTCTCTTGCTTGTTTTAAGAAAGAGAAGTCCATACATTCCTCAGGGGCTTTCATGAAGTAGCACTGAGAGTACTTTCTTTGCAAGATATTTTTTTGAAACCAGTGTCTATCTGCTCTTGTCTGCTCCAGGAGACCGCTTCAAGAAAGAAGGAATTGATCAGAAATGAGTTTTCAGAAATTAAAGCTGTAATTGAAGAAAGAGAAAACGAGATCATGAAAGCAATTACAGAGGAAGAAAAGAGAGTTTGGAATAAGTTTGATTATATTTACAGTGTTCTGGGAAATAAGAAGAATGAAATTCAGTCTCTCAAAGATCAGATTGAGATGGCACTGACTGAAAGTGATGACGTTCTGTTTTTAAAGGTAATGTGTCATCTAAATGTGAATCCAATTCTTTATTCTAGAATGCAGAGTGACAAAAACCTGTTGTGGTTGTCCTGCTCTCCAGGGACTTCCAATCAAATAGAAATGCAGTGGTGTGCAACAACCTGCTATCAAAGGATGTACCGAAAAGTACACAAATACCAGCAAAAGAATGCTGAAGGGGTGTCCAGTAACAACCCCAGTTCAGCCACTATCTCTGCCACAAGCAGAGAGGTCACTGGGCAGGAGTTAACCTCTGTGAGGTGTGGCAGCTCTGTGCTGTGACCTGTCTGGTCATTGGTTCAGGTAGCAGTGGGAGTTAAGGCATTTGAGCTGCTACTGGAGTTTTAGCATGAGCTGTGTCTGACTGTAGCCTTTGTTCCCTTGAATTTGAGATGAATGCGCAAACTCCACCCCTTTTAAAGTAAGTTGGTTGTATTTTGCTGTGTGCTACACAAGGCGGGTCTATCATTTGTCGTTTTAGAGAGCAGCAGCACTGCAACAAACATCAACAAAAGAGGCTTTCGTTCCTGTTGTTGAAATGGACCAAAATATGATGTATTCCACTTACCAGTCTGCCATTATCCTCAAAGACATAGTAAAAGTTTCAGTGATTCAGAGTAAGGAGAAAAAAGAAGAAGGTACTGTGTAACTGGGGAGATTGGCATTTTCTACTTTTGCTTTAAGCTGAAATGAAGGATCTTTCCAATCCAAATACAATTTTTTAAAAAAGTACAACAAATACAGTTGGTTAATATAAATTGTGTCTTCCAGTCTCTGCAGTGGTCCCTTTCCACACAAAAACATTACAGTCTGGGCTAAATTGGAAGACAAAACATGCCAGTGTTTCTTCACTGTTATCTGTACTTGGATAAGCTGATGAGTATCATGATATTAACACCCTTCTGGCACAGCTCAGCCTTTCTTCCTTGGAGCAATTTATGGTGTTACTACATAGCAGGGTTGGATGTGGCTAGGATAGGGATTTTAGTGGGGATTTGAAAGGCTTTAGTGTGGCAGGATTCCACTTACTGAGCTGTAAAGGTGCTGATTGTGTAAGTGTTGTGGAACAAAGCTCTATTTACAGGATTAAGCCAAATTATCTTTTGGACTGGAGCATGGGTGTGCAGTTCCCATCTCTGCACAGAGATCAACTTCAGTTCTTTTCACATCACTGTAAAATAAGATGAAAAATGTCCTCACTAATGCATGGCCATACAAACCATAATGTAAATTGTCACCATTGCAGCCAAACCTGCGAAAACTAAGGCCTCTCCAGCAGCTCAGCCAAACAAATTCTCTGCTGGAAAAAAGCCTCACGGACCACGTAAGTACTGCAGAATATCATCCTGCCCTAACTATGGCTTTACTATTAAATAAGAGTTGAAGCAGTTACCCAAGAGCTGTTTGCTGTGGTGTTGATGCAGTGATGACCTTCAGTGAGCACCTTGGCACAGGGAAGGGAGGGTGCTTTGGGATATTTGGGAATGGATACCTTGTGAGCTGTACAGGTGAACTGCACAGGTGAATCAGCCTGTAGTGGTGTCAGTGTGGGCTGTAAAGGAAAGCAGAGCCACCCCACCCTCTGGTTGTTCTAATTTGTGCCTAACACCTCTTGGTTTGTTTGATAGATTTGTATGTATTCAGTTCTGCTTAAGATCTGTTCAATGTTCTGGGTTTTTTTCTTCCTCCCTCACAGACCAGACCCACAAAGAAAAAAACATTCCCCAGGCTCAAACCTCTTTGCAGGCGGAGACAGATACCAGTAAGTGGTGATTAAAGGAGCCTTACTTGAACATTTTGCTGCCTCCAGACTAGGGCTGGGGTGATGGATTTTGGGGCAGGTTATACTGGGGCCTTTCAGTACTGGTTTGTCAAGATACCAGAATTAATGGGAACTGTAGCCTGTTTGGATGATCTTCCATATTTTCTTTTTTGATGTAAATGCAAGTTTTAAGAAACAACTTCTGTTACTTCTGTGGAGCTTTTGATCTATGGTCCAAGTGCTGGGTGTGAAGCAGTCAGGGGGATGTGCTGGGAAAGCAGGACTGGAGTGGAGCTGCAGCTCCCATTGCTGCACTAAAAGCTCTGTTGTAAAAAGGAAAGGGAATAGTGTTACTCATGAGAACAGGAGTGGCTGTGTACACTGCTCCTGGAGGGGAGGTCAAGTTCCTTCCAGGCTTATGACCCTTTGAAATAGAAAGCAAAAGGAAGGTTGTGCTCGATGTGCAGCTTTCCAGTGTGAGGGTATTTGTACATGGCTTCAGTCTTCTGGACTGTCAGCTCTTTACTGCTGCAATTTCAGAAGAGCCATGGTGATAATGTTACAGCTGGCATAGTCCTACCAGTGGCTTTTGTCCCCCAGTAGAACTCACAGTTTACTTTTTTCTTTTCCCTCCTCCAGAAGAGAAAAAGAAAGCTGCTAAAGTTGGTGAGTTCAAACTTTTATCATGCCTATTGTAATTCCATTGACTGCTCTTAAAATGATAAGGTAGTCCTTAGTGTTGGTGTATTGAGCAAAAGTTCAGCTCTAGTTGGCCACTGTGAGAGCAATCAAACATTGAGAGAAGTTGTGCAGAGAGCAAGATTTTTCAAAACTTGACATGACAGTGAACAGCCTGAGTTAATATTTCATGGAGCAATATCAATTGCTCCTGCATGGAGCAGGAGGCTAAACCAGATCAGCTCCAGCCTGAGTGTGTCTGTGATGGGGTGTTAAACATGTGAGGTCTCTTTCCAACTGGCCAAACTCTCTTTTTTTCTGTTGACACAGCACCAACCACCACAGCTGCTGCTGCTGCTGCTACTAAAGAACTCATTGACAGCTTCCTGAAGAAACCCAGAGAGGAGCTCTTGCAGTGTAAGACACCAAACATTACATTCCTTAAAGATGAACTTTGCTCTTGTTGTACTGGTGTTATGTGTCCTCTGTAGTTACCTGATAAAAATACTTCTGAGGGGGTTTTGTTAGCTTAATAACGTTGTAACAAATTAGAGAAATGTCTGGAGAAAAAAGGGACAGGAGGTTTCTAAGTGATTCTTTTGCCAGATGAATCAAATTAATCTTCAGCATCCATGTATCTTTATGAAGATAAATGAAGTTTTTAAAGTAATGACTTTTTGGTTTCCCAAAAAAGACAGCATTAGGGAGCCTAGAAACACAGTGTAATGCACTAGATTCTTTTTAAATGAAATGCAGGCTTTTATGTGAGCCCATGGTGGCTTGTTGAGATGCTATACAACATGGCATACTCTTTTGCTGCCAGATCAGTAATCACCTTCTTTTGCCAGGTTGTATTTGGGTGATAAAGGGAACCTGTGTGGCTGCAGAAAGGAAGAAAAGTCATCCTCCATTTGCCTGTTGTGTAATGTAGAGCTGCAGTTGAACCCAGCAGCTTCTACTGTGATCCTAAATACTAGCTGCACTGAGGATGAGAGCAGAGCTGGCAAATAAGCATAGCAACAAATGCTGAGGCAGGACAGGATAAATGAAAGTGCGTTGTTCTTCAGTACCTTCAAGTGATTCATGTCATTGCAGATGCTGCCAACATCACGCTAGATTACAACACAGCTCACAACACCGTGGTTCTCTCTGAGAACTACACCAGGATGTCCATCTCAGACACCTTCGCAGGTCACAAGTACCATCCTCAGCGCTTCATTGATTACCGCCAGGTGATGGGCTTCCAGTGTTTCAAGAGAGGCATCCACTACTGGGAGGTGCAGCTGCAGCAGGGCAGCTTCTGTGGTGTTGGCATCTGCTACGGCAGCATGGAGCGGCAGGGCCCCGAGAGCCGCCTGGGCAGGAACAGCAAGTCCTGGTGCATTGAGTGGCTCAACTCCAAAATATCATCCTGGCACAATGATGTGGAAAAGTGCCTGCCCAACACAAAGGCTGCCAAGATTGGGGTGCTGCTCCACTGCGAGGGGGGCTTTGTGATTTTCACAGCGGTGGGGGAGAAGAATAACTTGATCTATAAATTCAAAGCCCAGTTCACTGAAGCCTTGTACCCAGCCTTCTGGCTGTTTTCCAGTGATGCTGTTCTCTCTCTGTGTCACATGAAAGAGTAAGGTCTTGTATCTTGGTTTAGTTCATTTACAGCAAAGATAATCTGTCTCGAAGATTGTTTGTTTGGTACAAAAATTATCATCTCTTTTAAGCAGTTTAGGAAATCTGCCAGTTCTTTGGTCTGAATTGCTAAAACCTTTAGATAGTGATTTAGCAAAATATTTGTGATAGTAAAAACTACAATGGTTTGCAAAGGTTATGATTGCCCTAAAATCAAAGATACGATGTAAATCCTTGTTACACATCTTCAGTGGCCTTTGTGGCTTCTGTTGTTGCCTGTAAAGGAGTAACAGAATTAATGTGTTCCATTGGTAAGAATAACACCTTTGAGAAAGAAACAGGAAAAATTCTGTGAAAAATTCAGCCTTTGAGTGAGGCAGGTCCAGCTGTTGCCTTTTGCCCGTGCACAGACTGTGGTCCATACAGGTGTTCTCAGTGTATGACTCAACCAGCTGCTACAGAAAGAGCAGGTCTTATGGCTCTGAGTTATAAAAGCCAATATGACAGATCACCAGCATGGAACTGCAGAGACTTTTAGAATTGATGGAAAAGAAATGGTATTAGAATCACCAGGAAACAAATACATCAGTGCAGACACTGGGAATATACCAGAGAGGCGTCAGGAAGGCATCCAGCAGAGCAGTGGTGTGTATCCTGTGATGAAGATTGTGGGATGAAGCTTTCTGTGTCATCTTCTGACCCAGAACGTGCTTCACAACTTCACACTGAAAGCTCTTCAGTGCTGGGTTTTTTGTGTGTGTGCTGAAGAGTTCAGGGGATACATTCCTGTTTTCGGGGTCTCCTGTCCCTGCTTTTCCTCTTTATGAGGTAGGATATTGTCTGCTCGTGTATCTTTTGTTGTTTGTTTTCCTTTCTTGCATGTTTTTGGGACTCCAATTTGAGAAGTCTCAAGACAGAGTGCAAGTACCTGGAAAATGCTGGTTCCTCTCTGGGTGAAATCTGTGGGCAGACAGGGTAAGTCTTTTGACATACAGAGGATTAGCACAAAGGAGAATATACATCCATTCCTCCTGGGATGGATTTTTAATTCTGATATTCTTTGGGTTGTGTTATCTCTTCTGAAGTTCTCACCAGGTACAGAGAAATCTGAATCTGTACTTCTTACTTATAACTTTAAAACAATCTGTAGGCAATCAAGGTATTTGGATCTCATAGTTATTTGGCCTGTACCTTGTTGGTGCCTCTGGACTTACTGTGTGAGCTCTTATTTCTTGTAGCCCATGGGAAGCTCACACGAGAGCTTTCCTGGACTTGGATTTGTAGACTGCCCTTACAGGACTTACAGGTGAAATAGAACACAAAGCCACTGTTGACAGTATAGTAGGGAATTGTTAAAAGGCTTAGAAGAACTTCTGTGACTACATTCCACATTAGCAAAAGTACTTTGAAGAGAGGCTTTCAGAAATTCAGGCTTGGTGTCTCTACTTGGTTTATAAACCCTGAGTACTTTGTCAAGGATAGCACAAGTCTCATTTCTTCCAATTTCTTTGTCAGAATAGGATATAGAGTTGGTGGTGGATCTAAAAGTGCCATGGCTGTCTTTGGAGCTGTTCTACTCTCTCAAGGGTCTTCACTTTCCAAATCACAGTCAGCACTAAAACTCCCAGCCTGAGCAGAATGCTGCAAAAGGTGCAGAAGGAGGCTGTGTCCTGCTGGGAGCCAACAATGGATGACAAAATTGGATTTTCTGCCCTTCCAGTTTTTCAGCAGTGAAATGTAACAGCAGTTCCCTCTGAGAAATCCTTTTGCTGCTTGGCTGTGCCACAGGGCTGCAGATCCACTCAGCAGGATGCTGAAGGAGTACTCTGTCCCCTTGATTGTGGGCAAAAATGTGCTCCAGCAGTCTGTGCCATGGAGAAAGTCCCCATCATCTGTTCCTTGCTTCTTGACTTTAAGGAGGTGTCAGTACTGCCCTCTGAGTCTATGGACTTCTGTGGCCATAGTCTAGAGGGCCACCCAAACAAAGTAAGGAGTTTTTATTCTGCCTTGTTGGACAAAGTGGGATTCTTGACATGGGACACTGGTGTAGGATCAAGTATGTGGAACACATGAGGTGCCCTGCATTACCAGACATTGAAACAAGCCTTTTACTGGGCCCCTGATCCTGTGTTTTGCTTTCTTTTTTGCTATGAACGACTAGAAGTTATAGTGAAGTTATGTTAATTTGGAATTCACAGAATATTCTGAGTTGGAAAGGACTCACAAGGATCACTGAGTCCAGCTCTTAAGTGAATGACCCATATGGGGATGGAAATGGTGACCTTAGCATTACTAGAACCATCTCTGGGCTTCTGAGAAATATTGTTTTGGTTAGCTTCAGGTGTCTTGCATGTATTGGAACATTAGTGTGATATAATAATAATAAATACTAGTGTGTTTAGGAAAAATACTAGTTACTGCATGATAAATGATAATTTTAAAACCTTTTCAATGCAACTGTAGTGTTTTTACTCAGGCAGTACCTGTCAGAGCTGCACTAGTTTTAAACAAGACATATATAGAAGCATATATTTTAATTGTCATTCTCTTTTTATTATTACAAAGAAAGCAACTTAGTCTAGAAAAAGAACTAATTCTGGTGTTAACGCCATGAAGATGTGCATTGACTTGCATTTTAATATACAAGTGAGAGTAAACTAACAAAAGTTGCTGAATGAAAAAAAAAAGTTTAATCTTTTCTTCAATTAAAGGCATCAGTAAAACAGTGTATTTAGAAAAAGAAATGCTTATGTAGTTATAAACCTGTTGATTATAGTGATATAGCAACCCTGTACTTCAGTCTGTATGTGGTGTGTTATTGTTTGTGGCTGTGCCAGCCACATAAGCAGGGCCACCACCACGGATTTTGTCTGGTCCATGTGCCTGTGACCACTCCAGGAGCTGTCTGGTGAATGGTAATAGTTTGAATTCAATAAATACTCACAGTAAACTCTTAACTCTGAATGTTTTGTTCTCTATTCAGGGTTGAAACAAGGAGGGAGGCAGAAGTGAAGACACAACAGGGTACAAAGGACAGCTCTTTTAGTGCATCCCTCACTGGGTCATGGGAGAGCTGGGGAAGGGGCAGGCAGAGCTGCAGATGCTGTGGTTTTCTCTGGACTGGTCCTAAACTGCCTCCTTCCTCTGAGCCATACACCCATTATCAGTAAAGCTGCATCCTCACTGAGGTTGAGGAGATCAACTTTCCCAGTAAACAAAACTGGAGACCTATCTGGGTAAGCAAAATCATGGTCATCAGCTGGAGGATGCTGACAATTAAAGACAGTGTGGGATTGCTTTAAATAGCCTTAGATGAGATCTGGCAGCTGCCAGCCTAAGTTACACCTGGAAGCAGCAATAGGTGATGATTCCTGAGACCACCCAGCAAAATTGCAAGATGCTACTTCCCCATGTGGCCAGTGGAAAACAACTCAGCAGGGAGCTGCTCTGGTGCCTCAATAGAAATCAGCCCAAACAAAGCATCTGTGAAACAAGTTAAACATTTCCACCTAAAGTTCTCCAAAAGAGTTTGGCTGAGGAAGGATTTGGGGAAGAAACTCTCCAAAGGGTTTGCAGTCTCATACAGTGTTGGTTGAGCAGTGAGATAAGTACTACAAAAACTAAGGGGGGGGGGGGGGGGGAAGCGTCATCCTCACTACTTGTCCCATGATATCCCTGGAGGTCAAGTAGGACTGCCAGAGCTTCACCTCAGTTTCCAGACAAAGAGCTATTTTAAGTCTGTGTAAACTTGACTGTGGCTACAGCCAGGGGCCCGAGCAGGTACTGAGATCCCAGGGAAGTCAATATCATATTCATACAAGGTCTGTTGTCTTGCTAAAGACATTTCCTCTTGATTTAGCTTTGTGAATACTTTTTCACAGCAAAAAGAACAACTGACCTACACTCCAAATCATGCTCTCTGTGAAAATATGTAAAAAAGTTTATCGAGGTATTCCTTATTTTAGTAAAATTGTATTTGGTTAGTGTTTAACAGACTGTATTCCTGTACCCAGTCTTCTGATTCCCTCCCATTTCTTCCCCTATTCCTAATTCCCTCCCAATTAAGTGGCTGCTGCTTCTCAAATAATGAATGTCAGTTAAAAACGTGTCATAGTGTGATCATTGTATGACTTCTATTCAAAACTCATGTCACTTAGACTTTCATTGGCAGTGATTTTGTCCATTATAAAAGTTCAAGACAGCAATTTGTGAATCTTGCTCAGCCAAGTAGAATTGTGGAAAAGAGGAGTAATTCTAAAAGTCAATTAATTGTGGGCTGTCAGGATTCTCCTCGTTCAGTTTTCTCCAGGCCCTGTCATGCGCTCACATCTGTCAGCCCCATGTTGCCCTGGTTTTATCCCCCCTGAAGTATGGTAAGCCCTGGTAGGAAAGCAGTGATTTGGTGGGGGTTTTAAATGTTGAATATAGAGTTTGTAATTTTATTTCTTTATGTAGGTACATTTACAGCAATGGAACTGTGGCTATGTGGAGAAGCTGTAGCTATTTGAGCTAATCAAAGAGGTACAAATGTGCATGAATAAAATTAGAAAATCATGATTGAAACAAAAAAAATTATTGCATTATTAAGAAAAGGAAAAATATTTTAATATATCATCAGAGAACTATTTCTTATTATTTATTTTCTTATGGACTAGTAACTGCACTGTTCCCTCATAAGGGATGAAACCTAACCAGGATGTAACTGAAGGAAAAGTTTAAATCACATGAAATCTTTAGCTAAGCTGCAAACAATTCACTGCCTCTACAGAAAAAAACCTGAGGAGTGTGCAAACTGTGAGGGGAGAGGGAAGGCATATTCATAATTGGGTAAAAAGAAATACATATATTTCTTTTTATAAAGGGAATAAAAATGACCACACCAAGCATGTTCAACCTGAGTGTACATCTACACACATGTGACTCGGCTACACCTGTGAGCCAGCAGCACACCTGTGAGCATTACTCACAGTTCAGTTTCAGTTCATAACCTTTCTGCCTCCAGGAAATGAGGACCTTGGCAGCAGAGCTTCTCCCTTCTAGGTTTCACTTTGCCCGCCCCCAATTCAGATCCTTTTCCACAGTTTATTTCCCAGATCAGAGAGCACAGTCACACTATTATTTTAAGAAAAACAGCAAATAAATCCAAATAATCAATAAAAATTAAAGGCAGAATGACTCCCCTTTAGTCAGCTGACCAAAATCACTGCTGCAAATGGCCATAGGAGTTCCATGTTGTCAAAAGGACTGCACATAGCTAGAGAAAACAGAGTTACTTAAAACAGTTACTTATAACACTATAGTACATCCCATTGCAAATGGACTGGTGAATTTAGAGGAGAAATGAGGCAGAACTACCAGCTTGAAGAACACTATGATTAGATGCAAACCTAGATTCTTGTTATGCGAATACCACCACAGCAAAGAAATAGGCAAAGTGGATGCTCTCAGTGAGGGCACTATGGGGCAGAAGATCCTCCTTTGCAATGCCAAAACAATCTTTGCCACCAGGGGTGCACCAGCTCAATGGGGATCAGCCCCAACCTTAGGTTTGCCCCAAAAGTGGAGCCCCTGCTCTTACCTTCAGCCAGGGCCACCTTTTTGAAGTCAGGGCCAGCTGTGCTCTGGTTGCTCAGCAGCTCATACTGGCAGCTGATGTCCCTCTGCGGGCTGGCCTGCAGGAACAGGGCCACTCATGGTGGGGTGTGGGCATTGAAGAAGGACACATGGTGGGGCTGAGCCCCCTCTGCTTCTCTAACCACCAGGTGCAGCTGCCCAGCATGTTCCACATAGATGCTGGCAGCCTGGAAGTCACTGGCAGGTATGATGCACACTGTGGTGTGCTGGGCACGGGCCAGGTTGGGCTCCAGGACCACTTGCAGGGCTTGTGCTGGGTACATCCACTCCAGGGAGACCTCGGTGCAGCACAGGTGGACCTGCTCTATGGCTCGGGAGTGCAGCTCCCAGCTCAAACCACTGCCAAGAAACACCGTGTCAGTAATGGTGAGGGAGGAGGAGGAGAGAGGGAAGGAGAGAAGGAAGGAGAGACTGCAGCATGCACCACCTAGACATACAGTTCTTATTCCTTACTCTCCTAATGACCCTTAAATGGGCTTACTCCAGCTGGACTGGGTTCCTTCCCTCCCTCCCCTCAGATCGGAGCTGCAGCACCACGCAGGAGCCACACAGGGACAGGGAATGCTCACAGCTGGGTGCAAGGGAAGGAGCCTCAGCCCCTTTCACCCCAAATCCATGTTTAGATGCCTGCAGCACCCAGAGAAATGTTAGAGGGTAACTTCTCACTGCTAAATAGCTCGAAACTTTTCGTTGTGGTACAGCTGGCCACTGCTCAGCTGTCCAGAAAATCCCAGCAGTGAATTGGTGGATGGGCGTGGGAGCCACTGACTCGCAGCAGGAGCTGCACAGTGATGTTATGCCTCAAAAATTTGGTTTAAAGATCTACTTTCTAAAGTTATTTTTCATATTTCCAATATAAACCCATCAAGAAAACGTTTTTTTTTACAAAGGGTGGTGCTGGCCTTGCTCCCAAGCTCTCGCTCAAACCTGTGCAACTCCACTGCTTTCAGAACAGTTACTTTTGCTGAGGTCACCTATGAAAATCAAATGCGTGCCAGCAAAATTAGTTAAAAGTAAAAAGACAACAAAACAGTGGGAAAGAACGTAAAATTTGAGAACATTGAAAACATTTGTGGCCTATTTTCCTGCCAATGACTGATGAACCCATCAGCACGGCGGCACCAGTGCCGCTCCCTCCCCGCGATCCCCGGTTCCCGGTGCCCGCAGCCCCCCAGCCCCGGGGTGGGCTGGAGGTCCCGGGGGGCGGTGGCCGTGCCTGTCATCGACCCTTCCCCCTTCCCTCGCCCCGCCAGCCCCGGCAGTGCCGCGGGAAGAGCCCCCCAGCACTGGGGACAGCAGGGACACCCCACTGTCACTCTGCCCTCAGCGCACTGGTGTCCCCATTGCCCGCGTCGGGCAACCCCCTTTTATCCCTGAAATATTTAGAAGTGATTAATAACAGTTTCTCATCGCGGTGTAGGAACAAACAAAAATCGTGTCAACATAATCAAAGCGAATTTTGAATGAATGATAGATATTCAATGGTTTTAACTTCTGCTTTCATGATTATCTTCCAGGAGTCCGTGCGCAAGAAAGCTCCAGGGCCCACGATTAACATGCTAAAAAACGGGCTGTGCCTGCCAATAATTAGATTTCTATATGCACTGCCCTTTCCGTATTTTCAATGAACGGCATGGGGAGATGCTCTTTTGCAGGTCTGGGAGAGCGAGGCTCTTTTCTGCAGCTCTTAAGCGTGGAATCGGGATTTCTCGGCCGGGCGAGGACAGTGGCCCTCGGCACGGCTGGGTGGCACATCCCAGGATCCGCAAGGCATTGCTCAGCACCGCAGCGCCCGCGGTCACCGGGATCCTCCGGCCATCTGTTAACTTGCGGTTACCAGCGTGTAACATTGCCCACAGATGCATAGGCAGAGGCAGCGTATGCCTGCAGCCCTTCTGCAAGAAGAGGCTTTATTATATATATAAGAGGAAAATAAATTTGTTAGAGATACCTTGAAGCTACAGCTTTAGTCCTCAAGTGTCTGAGACTGGACTCCTTGAATCTTATTTCTACCCACTTTACTATTAATTCACAAAAAACTTTGTATTTTTACTGATATAAAAAGTCCCAGAATTTAAGCCTTGACTTGCACTTTGCTAATGTCCTGTGTTGTTCCACACGCATACCTGCACTGTGACTCCTTGCACAACTTTTGGCTAAAGTCTGGCTCGAGTTTGTGCTCTGCACGGCTCACTCCAGCAATTCTAAAAGCATTTAAAGATGCACTAAACCCTGATGGTTATCATCATTAGTGCCAGTGATCCTGAGAGCTCTGTGAAACTATTGTCTTACCCATCCAAGAAAAACCTGCTGAATATCTATGCTCTGACCCTATCCTGAATGGAAAACAACGCACAGCCTTTAAAAGGTTTGGTTGTGGCATAATACAGGAGCTGAGAGGACAGAGCCCTTTTCTCTTTTGTGTAAATTGAGACCAGGAAACAGAGGAGAGGACCTGGGGAGGGAACTGACAATATATGACTAAGTGGCCCCACAGGAGGATTTATTCACTTCCAAAGGCCCAAACGAAGCCATCTGCTGCCATGAGGAGAAAGCATTGAGCCACTTGATCCCTGAACGTCTCCCAGGAGCAGCGCTTTCCCTCGCTGGGGAAAGCCCGGCGTGAGTTTTGCTGACTTGCTCTCAGCAGCACCTCCCGCCCCATCTCGTTTCTACTGACACAGAAACATCTCCTGTTAACACTCTTCCTTGCTCATCAGAGATAAAGCATTTGCAGGGTGCCTTCCCCTCTTTGAGTAAATAACGTGCAGCATCAGAAGCTGTTTTAAGATCCCAAATCAGTGGCACCAGAAGGAAAAAATTCATATTACTGTTGAAGCCTGGGAATTCAAACCATTTTAACCACACCTACTGAAAAGCCACACAAACTCAGCTCCTCCCCGGGGTGGAGAAGAATGAGGCAGAAGCGGGGAAGCAGCTGCTGAGAGATCTTTGCAGGCTACCAGTGTTAGTTTTACCTCCAAACAACATTACTATGCTGTCTAGAATTTTTCCCAAGTATTGAGATTTGAGATGCTCAAATTTTGCAGCAGGAATCTCGGGCAGAAGCATGTCCACAGAATTCAACAAAATACAATTTTGTTCTCAAAATGCCTAGGCTCATCTGGCAGCAGCCCTCCCATAGCCAGGCAGTCATCCTCACCCCAGGGCTGTTGCAGAGTCACATTTGTTTTTATGCACAGCAATGAAAAGGAAAAACTGAGTTTAAATACTTTAATCCACACCCTTAAATCTACAGAGAAATACAATACAAATAACAAGACAAACAGATGCATTAGGAAATTCAGTAACAGAGCCAGTGCTGTGAAAAATCTATATTTACAATTTTTTTATGAAGAATACAGAGCAGAAGTTTCTCAATAGAGTGTTCTGGGGCTGTAAGTCACAAAGAGAGGATATGGTACAACCAAATGAAGTTTTCATTTTCCCTGTGTTAATCTGAAGTAACCACAGAACGGGGCAGTTCTGTGGCTCCACTGAAGTTGCATCTTCTCAGGCAGAACCTGATGCAAATCACACATCGTGCCCATGTAACGACTGCACTAACCATCACAAATTTTTATGAGACAAAAGCACAGTCACTGTGTCTCTGCAGCAAATAAAACCAGACATCTCAGCTTTTGTAACAAAGACTTTTACAGAATTACCTCCTTACCCTTCCATTTCAGCCTGCCTTCTCTTCAAAACCAACCAAAAACCAGTTTGGGGTTTGAAAACATAGCTTGATGCCTTCAAGGAAAATTTTGCCAATTTTGATTGAAACATCTATTTTGGAAGTTCAAGATCATGGTAACCTGTTCTTTCACGACAAGTAAGATCTCACATACTATACAGCTGCGAGCCATGGGGTTTGCTCTGTGGTTTTGCTCTCTGATGGACAGGAATGGTACTGACAGTGTCTGCTTATGTTTGGGCACTAAAAACAGATCTCAAACAAAACCATAAGGAAACAACTGATCTGACAAAAGTCCACTGATCACTCCTTTCTTACTGCTTTGTGGGAAATAAAAAAATATGGAATCCAAATGTCACCTTTCTCAATTGAAAACTGCCTAAAATGTTATAAATTCCATTTTTAGACCTATTTCTTGCACTTTAGGCTCGTGTTTTCCTTATTTAGTGTCACTTTAAAACATATAGACAAACACATTCGATACAAATCCCATGTGGAAGGATCAAAGCATATGAAGCTAAAGAATATTATTTTTTAACTGTTAACATGCTGACATTTTCTTGTAAGTAGTTATTACTAGTTTAAAGTTACAGCTCTTAAAAACATTTTTACAGTATTCTGATTACTACTTACTAAACAACTACTATACATACAGAAGTTACAAGCTACAAAAATAAAAATCCATTCTGCTTAACTACAAAAATCCTAGAAAGAGAAGATGGCTGGAGGTACTCAAAGGATTACAGCAGTTTGTAGCAGACAAATGGCTTTGAAGGGATGTAAACCTTGAAGGTATAGAATCCAATAAGCTCACAATATAAGTTCCTACATAATCTTAAGAAGAAAACTACTTTTATGCTGAAATCTACAAACAAGTTGCAAATTAAATACTGCAAAGAATTAATTACCTACAGCAGTAGGGGGATACAGCACAGGACACAGGGTAGTATTAAAAAGTACAATTTTGAGTACATTCATACTTTCGAACAGTTAAGGGCCAGACCTTCAGCTAAGTTCAGTCTGCACAACATAACTAGGTTTAGTCAAGGCATGTGGCTTTATTCCAGCTTGAAGTATCTCCCTGAGATGCCCAAAGCCTGAAGTGGGTATTCATGTTGTGCTTTAGAACTGTGGGCTCAACATTGCTGAAATAAAAAATGTGTAAATTCTCTCCATTTACTTAATTACTACAGGAAGAAGTGGTCTCTGCTGCCTCATCCCTGTGTTCAAGAAGCACCTCTCATTTCTCAGGAAAAAACAGCGTTTTTAATTAAGTGGTTGACATTCAACAGAATAGTTATGTCCTAGTATTTTTGAAGCTGAAGACAGCCTAATTTAATTCCAACTGAAGACTTAATTTTTTACTTTCCAAAAGGAAGAAAATTGCTAGTAGTTGGTATGAAATACAGACCTTAAAAAAGACTTTCAGTTAGAAGACATGCAGATTTCTAAGTGTCCCGCTCTTCCCCACAGACTAACTGGGTTACAGTGCTGCTCTACCAAAAGCATTTGTTGCCAAGTAAAATCCAGCAGCGCTTTTTTATTTAACCAGTGAGATACAGTAACACACGCTGGAAAAACTTCAGTGCAATGTAGTAACAAAACAGAGGGAACTGGCCAGACTGAAACCAAACTCTTTAAGGATCAGTTCTCAGAACCTGTGGAGAAAAGGGATGTTCATCATTACAGGCCAGGGGTGTCAGAGGACCTTTGGAGTCCTGGTGGTGATGATGACTGGAAAAGCCAAGCACTTTGGTAACTGGGCCAAGAACAGCTGTGTAAAGACATTCGAATTTCCTTATCTGACAAAGCCTTTGACAGGAGGTTCTACGCACCTAAAACATCCAACACATCCTCTCAATGTGAGTAAACAATTACAGTGTGAGCCAGGCAAGGAGCTGAGCTGACCCACAGAAAGGCTCTCCACGCAGATTTATGCTTTTTGTATGGCCTGTCAGAGGTCTGAGAACCTACAGTAAAGAAAGTTATCAGAATCTGACCAATCTTCAGTTAAGCTACTGAATGGAGCAATATAACTTAAAAATAAACTTTATGAACTCATTCTAAGTGTTTGACAATCAATGTTATTGTTTACCCTATATATTTTACACAAAGCTATAAAATATGAAGACTGACAGAAGAAATAATTTGTTATTTGACTTTTTGAAATATTGTTTTCTCTATTTTTCCAATGTTTATGACTAACAGGATAAGGGAAAACTCTTCAGTGCAGGACAGGAGCTCCAGCTGCAGGGTCCTCTCTCCCAGACAGAATATACTGTGGGGTTCCAGGGTTCCAGCCTAGCAGGAGTAGCTCCTTGGATGGAGTAGCTGTTTGAAATGGTGCTCTATGCACCTACCACATTTAAAAAAGAACAGAGCAGTTTACATTCACAATGCACATCACAGCACTGGGCAGCTACAGCTCTGTTACATATTAGCTAAATTTATTCCTGCCTGCCAGACAACCTGGGAGCCCATTGGTTTTAGCAACCTTTAGCCCATTGCTTGGGCTAAAACTGGAAACAGCTTCATCAAAGTTATTCAAAACAGGCTTTAACCCAATTTGCAACACACCAGAAAGGAGGATACATTGAAATAAAAGAACAGCTGGAAACGGCAGGGCTTCCCACAGAATCCAGGGCTAACTATATTTTACAAGACCTTTTTTTGCCACACCTATGACAGCTACAGAGTCACAATGGACACTTCAACCTCACAGACTGTTCTCTAAACCATAAGTACAATTTCCCAAGTTGCTTTCCCATAGCCACCACAGCCACATTTGCTGCCTTCACTTACAGTCCATTGGTGAGACACAAACTTCTTCACCTCCAAAAACAAGGCCATTTATCGGGAGTTTTCCCAAACAAGTAGCCAGTTAGATGCTACTTTCACTTTGTTTCTCCAGCAGGAATAATGGATTTTCCTTTCCCAGAGGATTGCACACATGCTGGACTGGACTCCTGGCAAGTTGCAGTGAGAGGGAGCACAAACAGTCCCCACGGGCACACAAGTGGAGAAGCCCATTCACCCCTCACCTGTGGTGTAATACAGGAAGACTTCCAACCTTGGCATCAATTATTTCTTTTCCAGATGTCAGGAGTCAAAAGAGTGAAGTTTTTCAACAGTAAAAGGTTCTTGGGCTATAGAGCAATTTGAATAATCATCTGATCAACTTCAGGGAAGTCTAAACTGCATTACAAATAGCTTAAAGTAGCCAGTGATGTCATTTCAAGTACTGCTTTTCAGAGCACATACCATGCTTTTCCAGAGATTTCCTCCTTTGTCTGTAAACAACAGTTATATAAGAACTGGAGCACAGAACTTAAATACTTTTAGGATGCTGATGGTTACAAATTATTAAAAAAGTAATAACTTAACTCGAAAGATTTTTGAAGCTAATAGAAATTGAAGCTCATAACTAAAAAAAAAAAGGTAATGGGTTCATAGTATACTTAAGAGTATTTTAAACACTTAAAATATATTTTACTATTTTTTTCATCTATATTTACATACAATAAAATAATTAAAGTGAGGTGTATAAGGCTAATGAATATGGAATTTACAAATGGCTTCTGCTTTACAGTTCATTACACTCTAACCAATTTTTCAGTTCATTAAAATCTAATCTCATTTTCAGACTGCTATAAATTCACTGAGAATCAGTAATATTTAAGTTCTAGTACATACACTTTCTACAAGGAATACCACCCGGTTAAAAATGTTTTCCAAAGAGGATTACAGTTGAGATTTTAAAAATACTGACTCCGCCGAGTTTCAATAAATTATTTTAAAATATAAATAGATCATTCACTGCTAATGCAAACATCATTCTTCAGGTTTTTGAAAAACAGTTTCATTTTAAAAAACCTAGAAACACAGCCTACTTTATCCAATGGTCTCATTTTCAGTCAGTGTAAAGAAAAAAAAATTAAAAATGGGGGGATCATGACAAAAGCAGCAACATTCAAAGTTCAGACCAAAGCTCTCATCTTATGATCTTGGCTTACACTGGATAAATTCTCTTCCTACTTGGAAGAGCACCTTCTGTAACTAAAATGAATTTACTCAGTGAGACATTTTAAACCTCAACTCAGTTCTCATCTGCTGCAGGCTTAAAATTCTTACAACAAAAAGAACCGGTGTAAGATCTTTTACTTTTGTTAACCATGAAGATGTTTTCACCTGAGAAGCTTTTAACCTGAGAAGCTTCAGATATGCCAAACTGACAGTCCCTGTGTACTGTTGTGGGAGTTCTGAACCTCCACTATCAGGATCAACCACTAATCTTTTTCCCCACTTTATATTCATAAGGGAAATGAGGGTAACCAACATGGTATCTTTAATCCCCTGAAAGCCAGTTAGAAAGCAAATGTTTCCATGCTTTTTTTTCCCCACAATTAAATTATACACACGAATGCCACCTCTGCAAACAGCTCTCAACCTCCACACTTAAAACTGAAAGTTAACAAACTGACTTACTGATCATTCTCAGGTAATTATGAGCCACGTTCTTTAACAAGTTTTTTTAACATACCCCATATTTGCAAGTCATCATTATTTCTTTAAAACACTTTCCTCTAAACAGCTAAAAAAGATGATCCTTTGTCCAAGTTTTCCTCCAAAAAGCCTCTCCAGGAGCTATGATGTTGCTATTTACAAAAACTAGAATTAAGTCTCTCACTGAACTGAAGCAAAGTCAAGTCATAGCATTCAAAGCAAGTCATGGTACAATTATTTTGAGTTGTATGTTGGGGACTCAAGACCTCATGGTACTCTTTGGCTCACAAAGCCACTGAAAAAGGTAATTTCCTAAATAACATTTCCAGAAACCTTTGGTCCAAAAGTAATTTTTGTTGCTGAGTACCTTCCCCAGAGCTCCCAGATCCTCTATTCTCCCAGTGAAGCTTATTAGAAATGCACTGCACAAGCAGGTGACAGTAACTCCTCTTACTCCCAAGCAGAGATGGCAGCCAGGAGCAGGCTGCTGTCAAAACATCAACCCATATTCTGCTTGGTCTGGTTTTCTGCTCTGGAATGGTTCTGGAGCAGGTGGAAGCAGGTCAAACTCCCAGCTGTTCCCCTTTCCAAGGGTATGAAACATCTCTCTGAAACACTGTACTGTGTATGTGCAGAAGACCTGATTCCACAGCAAGGAAGGGTTGCAGCATCTGTCCCTTTTAAGCCATAAGATGAACAAGCTCCAGCTAGAAAGGCTGGAGGGCATCCCCACCAACCTAAAAGCACACCAGTTGTGGTAACTCAGCTGTGAAAGTTCCCATGAGTGCAAAAGCATGGCTTTTTCCTCAGCTCTAGTTCATTCACAAGTATGAACTTTAGTGCATAAACCTCAATCTACATCAGACATTGGTGTTTTAACGAGCTGAAGTTCCTTGCTACCACACATGAAGTTGTACAAAATCTCCAGGTCTTTATCCACCTGCTCCCTCCCGTGGTGTCACTCTGACAGGCTGGAGGCATCATCATCATCCGTCTGCTCCCCTGAGTGGTACAACATCAGAGCATGGGTCTTGTGAGTGATGGTGACAGTGCAGGGCCCCTGCGCCCAGGGCTCCCCGTCCACCTGCATTGGCATCTTGGAGCTCTTCAGGATCAGCTGGTACCAAACACAACAACACAATCACAGCAGTTCAAAGGGGCTCTGAAATCACCTTTTACAACTGCATTCACAGCCTGTCCAGGGAGAAACTGTTAAGTGGCACTCACAGGCCAGCTACCACAGCAATTGAGGTCTCTGTATTATGATACAGTCTGTGTGTAACTAATTTTTACTAAGCAAGAGAAATATACATCTCAACTGCAAACTGCAACTTCAGATCTGATTCAAGCAGTTAAGTGCCTGAGATTCTGTATTAAAAAAAAAATTTAGGAGACCAGGTCCCTAAGAAGCACTTACCCTCACTGTGTGTGCCTGTCCGAGGCGAACAGGATTTGCCAGTTTCACCTGGATCTGGGCACAGTGGAAAGAACCATGAACACCAACAACTTCCAGAATTCCATCATCATGTCTATGAAATAAAAAAAATGAGACTCCTTTCAGTGATGCAGATGAGCTCCAGCATAACTGCCCAAATATTACAGTTCTTTTATTGCTATTCCCAAAGAGAAGACAAATGTTGTGCTACTAAAGTATTTATGTATTTGTGCTGGAGAACAATTCACAATGAACAGCAAAGAAAGCCATCAAACCCCACAGCTATGGTGTAATTCACCAGCCAGCACAGTCTGGCTGGATTATGGAAATCATGGATGTATGACTTTCCAAGGCTCACTGTGCACATTTAAGGCCCACAGCAGATTTCTTTTCCATAAACTTGTACAATTTTCTGATTTTTTACTCAGATATTCATCCAAAGAAGAATCTTTTAATGGCTTAATTTTTAGATTTGGGTAAAGGGCCTTGCCCAGGTATTTTTTAGAAATTCAGATCATAAGCCTTTGGAGGGGATTTGGTTCGCCAATTTGAAATTTCCCAATCAAGAGCAAAGCAGACTTAAACTTATAAAGGAAAATCATTAAAAGAACTAAAAGAAGAATAATAAAAATCAGAATAAAACCTTCAGAACACTTCTCCCTTCCCCACACCTTCTTTCCCAATGACAACATACAGAAACAACACCCACGATTCTCAGTCAGTTTTCACTTCTAGAATAATCTTTCTTCAGTTCACTTAGGGAGACCATCTTTTGTTTACTACAAAAAAAAATCTCCACGAACAACAGCTGCCTGGAACATCTGCATTTGTGAAATTTTCTCCCACTTTCACAGTCTCTCATAGTTGTGCCTCTGGGCCATGTCGACGTATGGTGTTTTTATTTTAAGAATAACTGTTCAAAAGCAAAGGTTCTCTTCATCTTCTTTCGAGGCAAAAAAGGTCATCCTCATTCATTTCTCTCTCTATTCAAATCTCTCAGCAATTCACGGGATCACAGTCACTTTAACATTTGCTCATTTTCACTGAATTCCTTTGCTCAAGTCTACAATTTGAACTTTCCATCTCCCCAACACATCCCCATGGCTTAAAGGGAATGTTTAGTCCATCACCATAGCTTACAAGAGAATTTCAACCTGGAAAATAAGGCAGTACTCCCCGTACGCCTTCCATCTGGAACTTTACTCCTTCCTGACTGACCTTGATACCTTCATGTGGTCTCTTTACGTGTCTTCACTCTGTCCTTGTCTCTCACTCAGTGAAAGATGAGGCCTGGAGGTCTCTTCTGTGCACTAAAAGGGTTAAGATCTAACTCGGGGCTTTGGCCAGGCCAAAGCAGCCAGGATCTCAATTCCAGGGATGAAATGCTTCCATGAGAGAGGGGCTGGGATCTTCAGCTCGGCCAGGGCTCAGCTGTTTCACACCAGGGGCCGATTGTCTTCCCTTTTCCCTGCCTGGGAGGTGCTGGGGCCTGGCCCAGCTTCCCCCACTGGCTGTGTGGGCCATGGCTGCTCCCTCAGCCTCTCCTGCCAGGCACTGGTTGCAGGGAAATGTGAGGAGGAACTTGGCCTGGCCAGTGCTGGAGGGGCCTGGCCCTGCTGGGGCTCAGTGAACCTCCTCAGGAGGGGCCCTGCACAGCCCACCCAGCCCTATTACCTGCACTCAGACAGGAAGAGAAAGAGAGCAAATCCCAGGGTTTCTTTCTTAATATGTGTGCTCACAAAGGCATATCTACTCTGTTCATTGGTTTCATCATGTGTCAATATTAAAACCTGGCCAATGAGGGCCAAACCAGGACAGCCTTGTAGCAGAACTATGGGTATATTTATATAGTAGGCTTCTGAAGAAGAAGTCATAATAGGGAATAATTAATGTTTGAAATTATTTTAGATTCTGAAATGGATCTATCTTCTACTTTTTGAAGACTCACTTTACTGCTAATAGCCTCTCCAATGCTACTGCTATCAGTCATGCTAGTCATTTTGAGAAAGCCTTAAAACCCCCTTGATGTGTAGGATGCCTTTACTCCAAGTCTCAATTCAAGGAAAATAAACAAATGCGAGATAGTTTGTCCCAAGGAACCCTTCTGACCTGCAGACAAGCCTGGTTACATAACCACAGTCTACTGAGCAAATTCCTTACACTGCAAGAATTGTTAAAGGAAAAAGCAAAGCAAAAAATGCCCTCTGTACCTTGCCAAGGGATAAGGTTCGTCCCCCATTCCTTCCCAGAGCCTGCAGCCACCTCCCCAGTATCCAATATTCAGCACAATGATGCCTTCCAAACTGGGCAACTCAATCCTCTCACCATCCAACTCTAGCTTTAAAAGACAAGCAGAAGTTAATTACTGTGGATCAAATTCAGTACTTCAATAGAACTTCTTCACTTTATGCATTTTATAGGCTTCCACTTAAAGAAAAATTGCCTCTGTACAAGAAAATGTTTTCTTTCCATATTTTAAAAAAAAAAAATCCTCCTGATTTCACAAGATATCCTGAGCTGTAGTAAATTTCTATTAGCAGAGAAAAGAAAAAAAGGAACTCTCACTTATGTAAGCCTCTGGTGCTATGGCAAATTATAGCTGAGTATCAGTGCTTGCACTTGCAGAACTGACTCAAGGCCAGAAAAAAAATTAGGAATTTTCAGTATTGACATGAATTCCATGAAGTAAGTTGTAGACAGCAAAAGGAAAACAAAAATACTCCAAGTCCATAGCCACCCTTACACAAATGTCATTAAGTGTAAATACTGTAAAGAGCAAATTTTCTCTCCTTTTCTTTCACAAGTTAAGTTTTTACTCTCCACCAACTGTCCAGAGAATAAGCAAGTTAAAAAACTTACCTCAACCTTTTTGTTAAGATCTTTACACTCTTGTACTAAGCAGTCTTTGGTTCCATAAAAAAAATAAACAGCCTACAAAAAAAAACAAACCAAACAAAACAGGGAGAAAACATTATTAGAAAAAGACAATACATAGGAAGACTATTTGAAATATTTATGTATAGTTATGGCTGTGCAAACCTTATCAAAAACTCATACATACTATATTTGCACATCCTTAAACTAAAACTTCCTCATGAGATGAGCTACAACCTGCATAAGAAACTAGGTTTCCACTTGAAAAAGAAATAAGCACTTAACTCATGAAGTTTCAAAGCAAATGAGAAATTCTGAGCAAAAACTGAGCAAACAGCGAATTCTGTAAGCAAGCAGAGGCAAGGCAGAACACTTGTGAGTGGGCTAAAAACGTGTTTTACACATGGAATCCCCTCCCTAAGAAAAGTTAATTCAAACTCTTAAAAGGGCAGGAAGGAAGTAGTGATAAAGGAATGTGAACCCAAAAATAGCCTGAAGTCAAATCAACAACTCCAAGGAGGAAATGTCTCTTTACCAAACACACCTTGTTGATGATTCTGCTGGAAAACAGAGAGGGAGTTTTCTCACGATGGGCATGGAAATTTAAAGCCATAAGAGCATCTGGTCCTATAGAGAAGTAGTTGTTCATTGTGAATACCTGTAAGACAGAACTTCCAATTATGCCTTACTAATTATCATTATTAGGGTTTAAAGTTCTGAGTGTTTAAAGGCAAGTTGATAACAACAACAAAATTACAAACATACAGGTATTCCACAGAATTCATATTTATACTTGCAAACCATACCTTTGGTTTCCTCAAGTTGTAGTATCCTTTGTTTGTTACCTGAACCTTCCATCTGAAAAACAACAGTTGGTACTTAGGCTTGTGACAGACAGTGCTCAGTATCAAAGCTGTAGTTAGGAATCTCATAACTATACTGGGATTAAGGCAAAATATTCAAATTCAGTTAAATTATGAAAGAGTTAAGCCCTGTAGAACAACTAAAATACTAAATTCAGACCTCATATTATGTTGTAGTTCCTTCTAGCCATACTTGTGTTAATGTAAAGAAACTGCTGCAATAGACTATCAGTAGAGCTACAGCAGTGTTTGCTCCTTACCTGTCTAGTTTGATTCCATCTGCCTCCATGACATTTCGTAAGATCTGCTCTACAGGCACTTCTCCAGCATAACCTGCACCCCAGCCCAGTGTATTAGACAGGTCATTCCCTGTTCCCAGAGGTAAAATTGCAACTTGTGGAATATATTGTTCTTGCCCCTAGGACACAAAACGACTGCATATTAGCTCTTGCTTCAGGACTCATTGTCTCCCTTCCATCCCCAAATGTTCAGATTAGATAAATTCACCTTCCCAGCAGCCTGTTACACAGAGCAGAGCTCTGGGGCTGGCAGAGCAGGTGACACATTACCCAGGCATAGTGTAAAGGAAGGAAATGTTAAACTACTGTGAAAAGGAAAGAGAATACAAACAAAATATAGGAACAATGTATTATGAATATTGAATAGAGTATTCCTTCCCAGGAACGATGCTTTGGATCTGGGAAGCGACATGAACACTGAAAGATGTAACACATGAGGCTGTGAACTGCAACAAGACACCAAAATGCTCCTACAAGACTGAGGTGAGGTTAGGTCTAAACAACAGGTGCACAGAGTACCAGAGGGTTCAACCACATACAGAAATACAGACACTCAAAGGAGCAGTCAGTGTCTGAGTTTCAGACTGTCACCCACAGATGGAGCAGGTGATGATCAGCTCTGCAGAGCACAGTGACAGCAGCTGTTCAGAACAGCCACCGTACCAAAGGGCTTGGCTCTCCTCACCACAGAAGGGTGAAGAATTTTTTCAGCTGTACTGTGACCTCTGCAATTCAGCTGTGAAAAACACTTGCAGTAAATTGGCACTTTGGTCACTATTTTATCCAGAAAGATTATCAGCCAGGTAACCTGTATTTGAGAGTCAAGATAAATCAAGAGAGCAATTAAGCTACTGCTGATAAGAAAAAGGTTTTGCTGATAATCTCTATGGTATTTTACCTAATATCAGTGACTTAATTTGAACAGAACAAAGAAAAACTAACATTTCATCAACTATATTGGCTCTGAGGGATAAGATATCAAGTGCCCAGGATCACACAACCATATACTCATATTCATTAACCTTTATAGTTACTTTATTTCTACTTTACCAGCACACAATAATTCTCAAAGTGGATGTTTGACTGTGCATGAGGTCGTAATAATGGCCTTCAGCTACAACATTTTATGTATTAACAAGAAAGCTGTAGTAAAAAAACCCAAAATCTTTGATATAAAAACTTTTTTCCTTTCAGCACTAGAGAAAATGTACATTATGTAAAGCACTAAAGTCTTGTAATTATTCTCCATTCTTAATGTTCTCAGGAACACCCCATAAAAGATAATATCTTCCTTTTCAAATCCACAGTAAACACAGATTATTTTTTTTTTCTCTACTTGCAGTTGATAGGCCAGGCTGCAGACAGACAGACTCTTCAGAACATATGACAAGGAGCAGAAGCAAATGACTGCACTCATTCATGCCTTGGCAACATAACCAGTATAGCTGGAAAAATTATGAGATCATTATAAAATATTGAGTGTGCTGGGAGAAGGGAGCAGTCAGAGTACACTAGCCAACATCAGCAATGCCATTTATGACAAAATAAATCTATTCAGACGAAGAGGAAATAACAGTGCAGAAAATATCCTGCAGCTTGTTCTCGTCCTGTTTTGCAGAAAAGAACTACTACAATACAATTTAAAATCTAAAGCATTCATATTTTTCCTGAACTACAAGGAGTCATAAGATGCACTTCCACACCCTATCTCAACATGAATTAGCAATTATGCAAATATTCCTCTGTAAGCCTATTCAGGAAGATGAAGGCAATAAAGGCAGGTAAGAGATGAGGAGTAGAACTTTGGTCACTTTAAAATTCATTTCACCTTTTAATTCATAACACAATACCTTTATCTTCATTTCATCAATCGCATCCAGGACCCAGCCCACTGTGCCATCCCCACCACAGACCAGAACCCTGACAGCGTTGCAAGGCAGCCAAGTGCAGAGCTGGAGAGCTTTAGCAGGTGCAATTTTGCTGAGATCAAAAACCTAGAAAAAAGGACAATAAGGAATTCTGTAGTTCACAGAACATGATTCAGGATTTGCCTCACAGATAAACAACTTCAAGAAGTTAACTCTAACGCAAAACAAAGATTCTCCATCTCCAGCAAATGCGATGTTTTGACTTTCATGAACAGGATTTGTTTCCCAAATTCACAACAGAGGTCCAGCTGCCTCCCTAGGATTAAATGGCATTGATAAACTGAGCTGACAGAGCCCTTGGAAAAGTCTGTATCTACAAGCATAATGATGAATTCTGTAAAGATGAAAGACTTCAGATAAAAGTAATTTTAAAATACTCAGCACACAAAGAAGTTTATTCTTTAAAACCTTATTGGGATGCATTAAAAAAAAAAACACACAGTGATGTCTCTTAGGCTGTATTTTACAGCTGGGTTTTGAACTTCAAACGAAGAGTATTAACGTGCAGCCAGGAAATCCAAGGAACAACTGTCTGCCTTATGTCAACATCCTGAGCCATCCCAGTGGATTTTAAGGGGAGAGCAACTACACAAAGCAAAACTGTCAAGGCTGACATTTCCACAAATAAAATGAGGATTTAAACAAACGCAGATTTCCAATAAAGAAGATTCAAATGGTTCATTTTCTAAAAAGTATACACTGCTTCAAAAGCCAAAGACTTCTCATTAACTGAATTACTGCATGTATTACTGTAAGAAAAAAAAACTGGCCTGGTATTAGAATCCTAACAAACTCGGGGCTGGGAAAGCCTCTGCACTTTTTGTTGCTCTCTGTGAAGCAGTTCCTTTCTAAAAGAACAAACTGCATGAATTTGTTTCCTTTACTGATCTTCCACAAGATCCTATTGCCATTGTGTAAGCAAAGTGATATCCTTATCTAAACCTTGGTTTTATTGTGGTGGCTTTGCACTGTAAATACCTGAACAGGGTTCAGCATCATTTTAAATTCTCCTAGTAAAGTTTCACCCATGTTGTTTCCACTGCGAGTATTAGCCAGCACCATTACTGGCATCCAGTGTTTCCTGCAGTAAGGGACCACCTGCAAAAGGTAAAAATCAGTCAGACACACAAATGTTGGATATTTGAAAACGTTTACAGCCTTGCTCCAAGCCCCATCCCCTGCAAGTGCTGATATGAGGGAGTTACCAGTTAGTCTGAAGTAGCCAAAACACAAACAAATACTTCTGACACATCAAGGCTGAAGATTCTGCAGTGCTCAGGACAATACTACAATGCTATGAACACAATAGTAAAACCTCACAAAAATTTCAAGGAAGTAAGGTAGATAAATCTCAGTATTTTGGAATACAAAAATCCACATCTCCTTACACTTCAACAACCATGTTAGTAAAATGACAAACACCTCTGAATTAACACAGCAAGTACTTAATATACCTTGACAGTTACCTGACAGCTGCTACCGTGACAATGTATTGAGTTCAAATTTCAAGGTATGTCTGTGGGTTTATTTGGTTGGGTATTTTGGTATATTCTAAACCCAAGAAGCAGCAGGCCATTACCTTTTCATAACTGGTTCTTTTCTCTTTACGCATCTGGTTGATTGTAGACAAATAGTAGGGTGGAATAATTAAGTCTTTGAATTCTCCAAATGTACAATCCTCAGTCCTCAAACAATCCACCATGCATTCATCATGCACAGTGCACTGACACCACACACACCTGGAAAAAAGACCAAAAAAACATGAAAACAATCTTCACAGAACCACCAGGTTGGAAGAGACCTCCAAGATCAAGACCAACACACGCCCTAACACCTCAACTAGACCATGGCACCGAGTGCCACATCCAGTCATTTTTAAACACATCCAGGGATGGTAACTCCACCATCTCCCCAGGCAAAGCATTCCAGTACTTTATTACTCTTTCTGTGAAAATATGCTTCCTAATATCCAGCTTATATTTCCCTTGACACAGCTTGAGACTGTGTCCTCTGGTTCTGTCAGTTGCTGCCTGGTGAACTGAACCTTCAAACAGGCACACTGATTTTGCTCATTTATTTTAGACTTTCATCAAAATATTTATGTTTACATGCACCATTATAAGTAATATTTTCATTCCCTGGAAGCCTATGTATTGGCTACAGAAAATTACATAAACTGGTCATGTGCTTGCAGGTCCAGGAAAGCATTTGAATTCTACTGGAAAAAACCCAAATCTAACAGCTTAAAATTAATTTGGCTCTTTATAATTAAAAAAATAGTGCCATAAATATGCTTCTGTTTGCAATATTAACAGTTACACTGAAAGCCTGTAAAAGAACCTGAACTCCTGTCCATCTTTAAAGAGTACAGACAAAATACTGGAGCTCAATTCAGTACAGCATACTAGTAATGAATTAATGCATTCCTTAAGATTGATAGCACCCCTTTAAGCCTGAAACCTAAAAGATTACACAGAACTGTACAAAGGTGATGGGATTTAGTTATGCAAAACTGCTTTGCTTTAAGACCTATTCTAAAAGCTGTCCTGGAAAAGACCAGAACAAGAGGAAATACTGCAATATCCACTTCCAGCCTCTGCAAAATGTTAATCCTCATTTGCTACATCCAAAGCCTTGATTTAAGCAGCTGGGAAAGCTATTTTTGGAGTTGTCCTGACTAATCTAACACAGAACTAGAGTAACACGTGCCCTATACAGTGACTCTCTTTTCCTCTCCTTCCTTCCTTTCCCCTTTGCCTCCAAATTCCTGCCCTTTCCTCCTCTCCTACACACACTCTCAAGGTTTTGTTTCTGATAATGTGCTCTTTTCCTCTGTAATTCTGCTTACTTACCATGCAGTTTGACAATATCACATAGAAGCAAAGCAAAAGCTGGCAGAATCTAGGTTGAAAAGATCCTCTGAGTAGGCCAAAGTAACACACTGGGGCACCTACCACTTCATTTTGGCAACTTTGCAAGCAAGCTTGTAACCTAATGCCAGTGCAAGTCCATTTAATGGTTCATCGTATTTTTAAAACTCTTATCATAATCTTTAACAATATATTGCAGTAGCTGATAAAACTTCTCTTAGCTTTCTTGAGCATCCTTAAAAGTGAACTTGAAACCTCTCCAGGACATTGTTTGTTCTATTTACACTGAGCAAATGCCAATTTTGAGATGCACACCTTAGTTCTCTGAACTGTGAGCTGTGCTAGTCAAATTGCTCAGGCTATCTACGATACAACTGACAAATTTATTAGAAACTTCTTAATCTCATCCCCTAAAATACAAACTCCCTTGGACACTAAGAGTCTCTTGTATGTAATTATACAGCAGCCTGCACATCATACTGGAATAATGCAATTAAGAGAGCGAGTGGACATGAGATGCACTGCCACGCTCTTTGCATCACAAGCATCCATTTTAATTTTAGGTTCTTTGAAGTTTTTTCTTTTTTTTTTTTAAAACAATATCTTATCTGACTACTGCAAGATCTTCTTTAGGGTGTGGTCTCCCAACAACCCTGTGGAAAATAACACTGACATGGCACTGTACGTACTCCGACACAGTCAGACTGCCCTGCAGTACCTGTAGTCGCACAGCTTGGGCTGCGTGCCGCACTGTTGTTTGCAGACCATGCAGCAGCTGCAGAGAGGGACATTGCCCCTGATCCAGTGGTGTGGCATGGAGCTGGGGGCTCCCGCAGTGCCCCTCATCATGATCTCCTTGCAGAGGAAGCGCTGGTCCGCCTTCCTAAGGCAGCGCTCGCTGACGCGCAGCCCGCAACAGCCGCAGAAGGCGCCTCGGAGGATGTGCTGGGCACACACGCAGCAGTACGAGGGCTGCCCGAAGAGGTCTGTGTAGTGCCAGTCGTGTTTGCTCTTGCGGAAGATGTCCCGGATCAGCAGCTGCCGCCGGGACCGCTGGAAGCTGCACCACGCCGTGAGAAGCACGGGCAGGAGCACGGAGCACAGGGTCCACACGGCCAGGCGCCAGTCGGCCCGGGAGGAATCGCCCGAACCCTCCATCCCTGCGCCTCCCTGGCCTAACCCCTCGCACCTCTCGGGCAGGTGGCGGGGCGAGCCCCGGAACTGCCCCTTCGCTCAGGGAGCCTACGCGCAGTTTCACGCATCATCTTCTAATCCCTCCTCAGGGCTCGGCACCGACCTGTCCCACAGCGGGCCGACGGCATGCTTCCGACCGGGGCTCCTCCGCCGCCCCCCTCCCCGGGCCTTGCGCAGCACGGCCCCGGCTGCCTCTCGCCGCTGCCCCGGGCCTCTCCGCGGGGCACACGGGGCGCAGCGGACAGCGAGCTCCGGCCCTCGGCCCGCCCAGGAGCTGCCGGCGGAGCCGGGGCCGGGGAGCGCGGCGGTGTCCGAGCGGCGCCGCGGGATGCGCGGGATGGCGGAAGCGGAAGCGGCAGCGGCCCGGGACGGTTGCCAGGAGACAGCGCCGCCCGCCCCCCGTCTGTGGCGACAGCCGGGATGTCGCCAGCGGCGCGCTGAGCCGCCACACTGCCTGTCCCTGAGCCGCCACACTGCCTGTCCCTGAGCCGCGACACTGCCTGTCCCTGAGCCGCGACACTGCCTGTCCCTGAGCCGCCACACTGCCTGTCCCTGAGCCGCGACACTGCCTGTCCCTGAGCCGGGACACTGCCTGTCCCTGAGCCGCCACACTGCCTGTCCCTGAGCGGCGACACTGCCTGTCCCTGAGCCGGGACACTGCCTGTCCCTGAGCCGCCACTCTGCCTGTCCCTGAGCCGCCACACTGCCTGTCCCTGAGCCGCCAC